>QLTV01001483.1:7648056-7669288 GCA_003457575.1 Thermophis baileyi | reverse complement strand
CCATCAATAGCAATAGCAATAGCAATAGCAATAGCAATAGCAATAGCACTTAGACTTATATACTGCTTCATGGTGCTTTTACAGCCCTCTCTAAGTGGTCAGCATATTGACCCCAACAATCTGGGTCCTCATTTTACCCACCTCGGAAGGATGGAAGGTTGAGTCAACCTTGAGCCGGTCAGGGTCGAACTCCTGGCAGTGAGCAGTGAGTTAGCTCAAATCAAATCAAATCAAATCAAATCAAATCAAATCAAATCAAATCAAATCAATAAAATAATAAAATAAATCCCATTGCACACAAACCACACTGAGGCTGATTAATCTCCCTGATGCATATCTCTGCCCCCATATTCATTTCTGCTTTCCTAGAATATAGGATTTTTTTAAAAAAATAAAAAAATCAGGATAATAAAATTGAAAGAGCCATTAGTTCTCTACATTTCTCATAGTTGTTATCCACAGGGAAGGTGGCCAGGAATCTGTCTCACCTACTGGAAAACAGAAGTGAAAGAAGCATACAAGAACGTGTTACTCTCAAAGCAATTATTCAGTTGGACTTAAAAGTTTTGTTTGGAACATATGCTGAACAACCTATTTGTTTTTTTCCTCTTGGATGGCAGATAGTAGTGGAGAATCACCAGGGAGTAGAGACAGAGTGAAGAGTCAGTGTGATGGTACTTCCAAACTAGGTTATTATTATTCAATTTATTATGCAAAATATCATGCCGACTCAGATCTAGGAACAGCTTTATGCCAAGAACAAACATTCTTGAGGGTATACGAGGTGACCATCAAGCAAGGAATAACATTAAAAAAATCCCTTATACTACTTGGAAGACCCTGAATAGGTTGAGAGTTGGAGTTCCTAAATTTAAAACCAATATGCTCAAGTGGAGGCTGTTAGTGGATAACAACATGCTATGTGAATGTGGAGAGACACAGAGATCGGTCCATCTGGTGGTATGTTGGCTACTAGCAGAAACCTGTACCGATAATGACTTATTTTTGCCCAACGACAAAGCCAAAAAGGTGACTTCATTCTGGCAGTTTAAAGTTTGTTCTAGACCCGTGATGGCGAACCTATGGCACGTGTGCCAGAGGTGGCACGCAGAGCCCTCTCTGTGGGCATGTGCGCCATCGCCAGCTGCTTTCTTCTGGGTTCCAGTGCGCATGCTGGTCTACACGCAAAGACCAGCTGTCCGGCGTGCATGTGTGCACCGGAACCCGGAAGAGAGCAGCTGGCTGGTGCGTACGCGCGCGGCGGCCAGCTGCTCTCTTCTGGGTTCCAGCGCTCCGGCGCATGCACATGCTCCAGTTTCAACACTCAGTGCCGAAAAGGTTAGCCATCACTGTTCTAGACACAGAAGACAACAAAGAATTATGCAAATGCTCTCTGTAAAAACGTTATTGGGAGTATAGGCATAATGTTTTGTATACTGTATTTATTTGTTACTTTTATTGCTTCTTCCTTATTTTTCTTCCTCCACCCCTCTCTTCCCAATTAAGTAATCAATCCTAAATTACCAGGGCTTGAAGGAAACATATGACCCCTAAAATTCCCCCTTCCCCCAAATTGTGTTGGTGAAATTCAATGGCAACCAGCTGATTTTCAGTGCTGCATATTTTTGTTTACCTTTTTCAGGGAAACAAATGGATGGTTTAAAACTGATGTTGCTTCCACAAAGGGCCCAAACATGTTTGGCCTTACTTAGGTCAGTAGGCAAACCTTTTGGAAGCTGACATCTTTAGCAAAAGAATGTATTTCCCATTGCAGGGTATCTGCCAGAGTGGATATGGAGAATTTTGCCTGAAAGCCCCAAGCAGAACCAGAAAACCAGTCCACAGAAACCAGCAGATAAGGAAACAAGCAGATAAAGAAAAAGATCATTGGCTGGTGGAATTCGTTATATATGTTCTCTTCATGCACATACAATGGTTTGTTAAAGGAGCCTCTCAGACTGAAAATGGCACGATCAGGAATTAAACGGTTAATTGGTTTGTTGCAGTGCTCACTATGGGCCAGCAAAGGCTATCCAATAGGGAGGAGCATGGAGGTTCACTAATAAAAGAACTTCAGTAGTCATCTACCCAACAGAGGAGGAAAATATATATATAGCCAGAGCTAGAGAAATGTGGAGGAAAAATTCAGGGGAATTCCAGGATAGGCTTGAATTATGCAATTGTCCTGGTTCTCTCCTGGAATTCAATGCAGAGGGAGGTCCCAAATGTTATCATTTCTCATTTTTGATCTCACTATGCTTTGTTGCTTGCTTTTTTAAAACCAAAAGGGAGAAAATGTCAAGAAAGGAAAGATTTTGGAGCTACAGGATATCTTTTGATTGGTAGCATCAGAACCTCCTGGTTGTACAGGAAACCCAAGGGGGATTAGAGCTCAGCTGATATAATGTAGCCCAGAGGAGATGGTTGGTGTGGTAAGAAGTATTCCCCCCCCCTCCATAGTTCTCACCAACATTGCAAATCTTCTAACAAATTGTTAGAATTGGGTGCTGGAGACCACTTCATCGACAGAATCCCAATTGCAGTCATAATTATTATGTTATGGTCTTCAAGGACATAATGCTCATCAAGTTATTAATTACTAATTCATTCTGCTGAATAAATAGCACTTATGATTGATGATGAAGCTGGTAATTGAACACACTCAAGGGCAATCCTCAAGAGAACCACGTTTCTGTAAGTATGACATAATAACAGCTAAGAAATCTATGTGAATGTAAAAAAGTGTATTAAGTCACTGTGAACTAAATGGGCGCAGCACCCATAGGTAACTGAATCACTGCTTACTGACTTAATTTTCTTAGTTTGTAGACACGCTGAATCATCTGCCCAATAAGCTAAGCTGAAATAAGCTGGCTATTTTTGGTTCAATATATTCTATATAGGGATTTAGAGCAGTAGTGGGTTCTAAAACCCGTTGCTACTGGTTCGTGCGTGCGCTTCTGCGCATGCGCAGAAGCGTCCTGGGCGGATGGGCGGAGCCTCCCACCGCTACCGGTCCTAAGAACCGGGCTGAACCGGGAGCAACCTACCGCTGATTTAGAGGGAGGAGAAAAAGAGAGGGAGAAATATTGAGCAAAAACTGGGTAGAAAACATTGTCTTGAATCCAGGGTAAGACTACAATTATATGTATTATCTGAGTTCAATTGTTATAGCACCACTCAGAGTCACTCTGTGAGTGAGAAGGAAAATTTTTAAATTTGATACATAAATAAATAAACAAAATATTAAGTGTGTCCTGCTTTATTTGTAGTCTGTTCAATAAGCCATATTAGTTGAGCTTATATACAATATAATAAATAATGGCCTAGAAATCACAATGGCTAAGTTCACACAACATGCTAAGGTAAATTCAAGCTCAGTTCAAGCCAAATTCAATCCAGTTCCTGATATCAGTAACAAATAAATTCATGGGGGACTTATAGGGAAGAAATGACAGACTGAAGAGGGCTCTGCAAAAAGTGCAGCTGGTGATCTTGGCGATATGAAGAACCAGTGAGTAGACTGGCTCTTCAATAATTCCTCTCTGAATAAGGAGAAGACTTGAGATTGCCCACAAGTTCTCCAGACAATTAGTTCTTTTGAGAAGACCAGAAAATTGTGGTTTCTAGTGGGTTTAGATCTTTGGGAGAGGGGGGAATAGCCATGTTGTTCAAACCACAGTCGACATCTTTGAAAAGACACAAAGTTACTTTCTTTTCAAATGACTTTCAGAAATTGCTAATTAATTCTCTTCAACTATTAGGAACCTTTGGATGGACAAATTTGACAGTATCAGGTGAGTTTTCTGTCAATTCTTAGTAAACAAATTTTAACTACCAGTTTAAGAAGGGATTTTTTTTTTTTGTAATAAACAGCAAAAAGGTGATTGAAACTGCTTTTAGAAAGCTACGAATGGACTAACGATCCAAATAAATTTGAAATAAGATTTTGTAATTAATTATAAGGGATCCTTTCTGTGGGAAAATGCTTTTGTTTTGACTTTTTAAAAAGAAAAAATAATACTGAAAAGATTTTAAATAAATCTTTTAAAACAGACACTAGAGGGAACTAGAGGGAACTAAAAATTACAATTAAAGGAGACCATTTAAATTTGATTCACAACTACAGAATGAAGCAAAATATTTTAACATTGGATATACTGAAGGATATTTTTGAACAATGGATCCAAATGTTAATTCTAATAATGTCTGCCTCTATAAATAGACTAAATGATGTTATGGATGAGGAACAAGTTCAACCTGATAAGATTGAGAACGATATGGAACTCACTCGGTGAGTTTCCACTTTTGTCATTTTGAAGGTGTTTAAGTTCTTTAAAACAGTTAATAGGCAATTTCTGAAGGTGGTTAGCAAAGGAAGTGCAAACATAACGTCTTTTGAAAATTCCAGCTGCCCCTGAGCAAGAATGGCAATTTCTCTTCCCTGGTTTTCCCATCCTCTGGAGATTTGCTTTGTAGTCTCCACGTGAGGAGCAACCATATAGAATGCAACTTGGGCAATCTCAAGTCCTCTCTTTCACCCAAGAGGCCCCAAGGAGCCAATCTACTCATCGCCTCCTTAGAAAAATATGGAGCCCTCTGTTGTCTGCCATTTCTTCCCCAAAAGTCCATATAACCTAGCATCTGAATATCTTTTCCAAGGCTAACCTGGGAAATATTTATTGATTTCTGATTCTTTTACTATTGATAGTTGATCCTTAAAAGCAGAAACTATCCACCATTTCCATGTCTTCATTGTTAATTCTACAGGTACGGGTTGCTGTACCTGTGGTTATGTATTTGATCTTTAAAGTTAATGTTAATACATTTTTATTGTGCTCCTTGACTTTTATTACTGAAGCTGGCAGAACATTTGTATTTTCGGCTGTCAGGGTACTGACAGTGTACTGCTGTTTCTTCCTTTGGTGTTAAAACCATGGTTATTTTTTTCCCAATTCAGCTTCTCTCAACATATACACACAAATCTACAAATCTGCAATTGATTGAATAAACAAGGAAAGAGTATACAGCCTTGTCTTAACCCCCTTGCCAACCTGGAGCCAGTCTATTTTTCCATGTTCTATCTGCACTGTGGCTTCCTGACCTGTATATAGATTTTGCATGAGGACAATGAAATGTTTTGGGATTCCCATTTTCCTAAGCACATTCCATAGCTTGACACGATTGACATGATTTAAGGCCTTTTTATAATCAATGAAGCTCCTGTTGACCTTTGGGGGGTATTCTTTGGCTTTCTCAATTTTCTAGTGTGCATCAGCAATAACAAGACTCAAGTTCCTTACTTTTTCTAATGTCAACTTGAACATCTAGCACCTTTCTCTCTGTGTAGGGCTCTAATCTGTGTTGGATGATTCTAAGCATTATTTTGCTATCTTGCGAAATTAAGAATACTGTATGATAGTTTGCCCATTCTATTAAATCTTCTTGTTTTGGTATTGAAATCTGTTGGCCACTATATTGTTCAGATTAGTTTTGATGGAACCCTTACTGATTCTTCTCTTGTTTGCCATATTTTTGTAGATATTCTATCAGTTCTTACAGCCTTCTGATCTGGTAGTGAAGTCATTTAACTATCTTCTAGTAGTAAATATTCTTATATGTAAGGACTATTTTTAAAGTATCTTGGATGTCGACGTCTCTACTGTGTAGAATATTAGTACACTCCTTCCATCTTCTCTGAATCTGCTACGATCTTTCCACTGACTTTATTTAGATACCAAAACAAAGTTTGAACCTTCTTTTGAGTTCAGAGAGATTTTGGGTAACTTTTTTTTCCTGTGTCTGTTTCTATGTTCTAGTCTTCACAGATGTTATTGTCATACTACTTCTTGTCTGGTCTAACAGTTCTCTGAAATTCTTTAAGTTTCTTGCTCAGAATTTTGCATTTCTTGGCCTTGGCTTCTCTTCTCTTCTTGGCAATTTCCACAGTTTGTTCTGTAATCCAGTTTACCTTCTTCTATTTATGCTCAAAATCACACTATGGAAAATGATTGGATTAGTTCTTCTGCTTTAGCTTGACGTGGAATTTTCTTACAAACAATTTGTAATCTGTTCCAGTCAGTCCCTGGCTATGCCTTTGCTGTTATAACTGAGTCCTTCCACCTCCTTCTACTAATAATGTAGTCAATTTGATTTCTGTGAATTCCACCTGGTGATGTGCATGGATACAGGCATCATTATATTGCTTGAAGATGGTGTTAGGAATGGCAAAAACATTGGATTGGCAGAAATTGATAAGTCCTTCTCCTGTTTCATTTTGGTTGCTTAGGCTTGCAGTTCAATTACATTTTCATCCTTAATATTTCCCACTTTGGCATTCCAAAGCAGCATATTTTGCTTGCAGGTTTTGTCAATTTCAGATTGATCATAGAATTCATCAACCTCTTCTTCTGCATCAGTGATTGGAGTATAAACTATATAATAGTCCTATTAGAGTCATCTACAAAGTCTAAGTGATACTATTCAGTCATACTTATCACTAGCTAAGTACTGCTCTTGCTATACCCTTCCATACTATGACATTAATGCCAATCCTTTTTTCTTTTTCAAATGTGATCTTCTGAATGAAAGGGTCCAATTGCAGCCTATTTCAATTATCTGCTGCCTAAGAAGTGAATATCTAGTTAATTCATTTCAACTTTCACTGCATTGAAGTTTCTCAAGTTCATATCTCTTACGTTTCTTGTTCCCACTATATTTCTATCTTTGCAACTTTTGGATTTTCTTTTCCTGTTTGAAACAATAAGCAGATAGAAATCCTGAAGGATTTAATCTTGTCACATAGTAAGCACCATTTGTACAATTAGTAATACAATCTCCTACTGTACTGAGTCTCTGATGTATGATCTTTGTTCTCCACTTATATTCTGTTTTTTGGTTTCTTACAGATAAGGGGATAGGGTTCTGGCCTTATCCTCCCTCTAATAATCATCTTGCCTTAACTCCCCCAGATGGTAACACTAATCAACCATGGGTTGATCTAGAAACAGTAAAAAGAGCTGAACTGGTTAGCAATTGGATGAGAGTGTGCCAGAAAATGCCAGAGCTGTAGACCACATTGGGAAATCAAAGAAAATTCTAGAAGGAAGCAATGGCAGATCATTTCTCTGTTCTTGCCAAGAAAACTGAAAAATGCCAGGAAGCTACCACTACTAGCAATCAAGCTGCTAAGAGCTAATCTTGAACTAACACCAGAGTTTGATCTTTTCTTCCCTTCCCTTCCCTTCCCTTCCCTTCCCTTCCCTTCCCTTCCCTTCCCTTCCCTTCCCTTCCCTTCCCTTCCCTTCTCCCATTTCCCAATTTCACCTTAATACTCTCCCCCCCCTTTTGATATGGGCAGGCAAAGCAATTTTTCCCAGATGTTGTACCACTTTTATTAAGGTATTTATTGAACAAGTAAGACAGATATACT
Source organism: Thermophis baileyi (assembly GCA_003457575.1). NCBI lineage: Eukaryota > Metazoa > Chordata > Lepidosauria > Squamata > Dipsadidae > Thermophis > Thermophis baileyi. The sequence continues at coordinate 7,661,856 of QLTV01001483.1, read as the reverse complement.
AGCTGTAGTCCTATTTGTAACACTTGGAGAGAGTCTTGGTTATCTTTGTGCTGGATTACAGTAATTAAGTGTATGGATGGTATCCCTTCCCAACATCCCCACCCTCCAAATGCACACCATTCAATATTCCTAAAAATGGGATCATGAAGTTGAAACATACTGCATCAAAGTAAACCATTTGGACACTAAGAATTTCTGGATCCAATTCATAGAGTGTGGCCAATTTAAATGCATTAATGGCTTGGGAATCAAAGTATTTAATTGTAATCTTAACTTTTTATCAAATTTTTCTAAGGTATACGTTCCCGTTACTAATTTTGTTTTGATTTTTTTAATTGGACAATGTAATTTTATAGTATATGTTTAATAGTTCTGTTTCAAGCTATTTCAAAACTATTTCAGGATTTGCACAAAGAATGAATAGTAACTTATTATTATATTACACACCATGCATTATGTTAAGCTTATGAAATTGGTTTTTTTTAGATAAAGTAATTCATCTTCCTAGCCATCAAAAACAGGATCTTCTTGATGGTGTCTGTGATTATTTGTTTATTTTAAACAAGCATTGTAGCCTCATTTTGTGTTTTAAAAAAAAAATTCCCAAACTGATTACTTACAAATATCAGTAAGTAAGAAGCCATCCTCCAGTTGATAGTTGAAAAAAATGTAACGTGCAAAGAAAGAAATGGGAGAATATAAAGACAGAAGAAAGGTCACCTACCTATTCTTAAACTTATAATGTTTTCCCATGGCCAGCTGGATGAAAAACTGCACATTCCATATTGCAAAATGGAAGAGTTTCCTGAGAGTATTTAAAAATGACGAAAGACTGCTGGTCGCGTAGATGCAGACAGGAGTGAAAAATGTTGGGTTTTTTTGAGTGGGCCACACATGACCTCTTCTGTCCATTTGGATTTCAAGTTCATCTTAAAAATGCATCTCATCCAAATTGCTTTTCTTCTGAATATTTTTAGTAGTGTAACCTGAATGAATTAGTTTGGCATTTCACAATTTCTTTGAAGCTGAAATGCTACTTTTTGATTGTTTATACCATCTCTAATAAGTGCCTTATGCCTGAAAAGCAGCTATAAACTAAATCTGTAAAATAATATATGTGTGAAATTGCATACTTGGCTTCCATCCTGGGAATGTTAAATAAGAGACAAGGTTGAGTTTAGTTTGTTTGGCCCAAGAGTGCTGGTATGAACATGGACTTAGGGAAGGACAAATATTTGCTTTACAGACAGTCTCTGAGTTAAGAATGTCTGACTTAAGAACAACCCCTGGATACAAGTGGGTTGCCTATTACTAAAAATGGTGGACACTGTTCTGCTTCCTTGTTGTCCTTCCTTGAGCCAACAAAGGCTGAAGCCACCCAGTGCTTTCAGGAACTGCTAAAGCTGCATGTTTTTTATATTCAGTCTGTTTTCAGCAGTTCCTGAAAGTGGCTTCAGTGCTTTGTTGGCTCAAGGAAGGACAACATCGTCTGCCATTTTTAGTAATAGGCAGCCCATTTGTAAGTATGAGTTCCAACTTAAATGCAAATTCAGGTTAGAACAGGCATGTCCAACCCATCGCCCACGGGCTGCATGCGGCCCTGGAAAGTTAGTAATGTGCCCTACAAGATCGTAAACTTTTAACATTATTATGTGATGTATTTACATTAACTATATTATATATTTTATATGTGGCCTAAGACAATTCCTCTTTACTCAATGCAGCCCAGGAAAGCCAAAAGGTTGGATGCTGATAAATGAAAGGCAGAATTAGGGAATAGAACTGGTTCTTAAACCAGGGACTGCTTGTACTTGATAGAGAAGATTCTAGGCATCGAACTATGGCATTATTTGTTTGTTTGTTTGTTTCCCACCTTTATTAGTTTTACAAATAACTCAAGGTGGCAAACACATCTAATCTTCCTTCCTCCTTCTATTTTCCCTACAACAACAAACCTGTGAGGAAAGTTAGGCTGAGAGAGAGAGTGATTGGCCCAAGCTCTTTATTTGATTGATTTAAATAGCCACTCATCTTACATATGTGACTCTGGGTGGCTTACAGAGTTACACTCCCTCCACACACACCCAAATCATGACAGCAAAAGACCATGAGAACAATAAAAGCTATTAAAATATAAACTTCAGGAGATTGTAATCTGTCTCACTAACAGTACAGTTATTTGGTAGGCTCTAAAGAACCACAACTAGATCCCAGGTCGGATGGCAAAGCTATGTCTTGAGATCCTTCCAGAAGGCCAGCAAGATTGGGACCAATCTGAACTTAGGGGAATGATGTTCCAGAGGGCGGCTGCCATGGCAGAAAAAGCTCTGCTCCTGGGAATAGTCAGATGACATTCCTTAGTGGGCAGGGCCTGAAACATCTTGTGGGCCTGATGGAACAGGGAGATGTGTTTGGAGAGAGCTAATCCCTCAAATAACCTGACTCAGGAAAGATACTATCAGGCTCCCTCAGATTTTTTTGCCATCATTGACTAACAGCTTTTCTGCTATAAGGTCTAAGCATGAAGTCACATATGCTCCCTTCTCCTTGAAACATGTTTTTTTTAAAAAAGAACTAGCTATTTGAAATATAATATTTTGTATTTGGTCTACTTTTAATCAAAGATTTCTTTTAAAAATAGACTACTAGTTTCCTGTAATTTTGAGGTACCTAAAAGAAATCTTTATTATTTCTTTATTATTAATAAAAGAACCTAAAAGAAATCTTTATTATTTCTTTATTATTATTTAGCTAGGCAGATTAACCATCAATAAACAGGGAGCAAGAATAAGATATTCTGGCAATTCTGGTTGGTTGCTGATGTCACAGGTCCTAGGGGTCCTAGAGGTGGGTTCTAACCTTGCTGCCGGTTCACTTCCTCCCGTGCTGCATGGGCGCGTGGGCATTGCATGCTGTGCGGCCACGCATGCGCTTTGCACGCACGTGCATGCGCAGTGCCAAAAACCCAGCTTCTGCACATGCGCAGAAGCAAAAAACAGCTTCTGCGCATGCGCAGAAGCCAAAAACAAAATGGCACCGCCTATGGCGCCACCGAGAGAGCCGGTTCATGGGCGTGGCCAACCGGCGATCGCTCCCAGTTCGGCGAATGGGGAGAAATTCCCGCTACTGGTTCTAAAGAACCGGTCCAAACCAGGAGCAATCTCTGGTCCTAGGGAGGATCGCTTGTGATTATACTTAGGAGTGGGGCTTGGTTTTCTAGTTTGGCACATAAGGTAACTCTGCTAATAACAAAGTTGGTAAAGAGAGAAAATACATTGCTTGACTTAGATGGTAGTCAACAACTGGTACTCCGAGTCAGTTGATGACCATATGCTGACTGCAATTAATATGCCAACCTAAAAAGACATTTATTGTTCACTTTAGAAGGTACCCCAGCTTAGTCATAAGAACAGCCCACAGAAGATAAAGGAAAGGAGAAATTGTAGCTAATGTCATTTCATAACAACAACAACAACAACAACAATTCATCCCAAATGTGCAAAGCAAATTCTTCTTCTCTGTTTACAGAAAAAGACAAAGAGGGAAGGTGGATGTTTTGACAAGCTCGAGTACTGCAATTCTGGTTCCCTACTATCAGATAAGATGATTCCCCCCATTGTTTCTACACACACACACACACACACACACACACACACACTCACACACATACGCACACACACACGCACACACACGCACACACACCCACACGCGCACACACACACACACGCGCACACGCGCGCGCGCACACACACAGACTGCCCGAAGATATCTTGCCAGCCAAAGAGGTCTGGAGGATCCTGCAAAGGAGGGAGTTTGGAAAGGAAAACCAAGAGATTGTGTTGTAATGCTAACAGGCAATTAACAAACTCATGGGTGTTAATTATCTTCATACTGTATCATGTTCAATTAGCTCCGGCTTTGCAACGAAGGCAGCCGTGAACAATTGCTTTGATAGGCGTACAGTACTTCATTTGTAGTTAATCGCTTTAAGCCTTGCGGTTGCTAGGCTACCTGGGTCTCCAGAGGTAAAAAGCTGCACAGATGCACTATGTTTAAATGACTACAGAGAACTGTTTAAACTCAAACCATGTATAACTCTTTATTGATTTTACACAGAAGATCTCAGCTTGGCTGATAAGGTTTTGATATATTTTTCCTGCTACAAGCCAGTTCCTTAGAGTATTGTGGGCAGGAGGGGGGGAGGAGAGAGAGAAATCTGTCAATATGTTTTCTATTATGATCTCTTGATCTGTGGCTATAAAAACCTTTAGCCACAGCCCTTATTATAAAATAATGGAAGGAGCTATATTTGATTTCTCCCCCTCCTCCTTCCCCAACTCCAATATTCTGGAAGACTTCTCCCCCCCCACCTCCACTCGCCTTCAGAAATAAATTACAAAGTGCTCCTTTGAATATCCTTGCTTTAATATAATATAGAAGAATTTCTAGCACTAATTAATTTGATTGACTCTCAGCAGAAAGGGATCAGCTGTAGCATCATGAACTTTAACAATAACTTCCAACTGATAGGCAGCTCACATCAATAAGACCATCACTAGCCTCCATCACCTGTCACCAGGCGGGGAATGAGCAATAGCCACCCCATGCCGAGCGCTGCTGAGCACTTTCTGCCCGATTAGCAATTTATAATGGTGATCAAGAAACAGTCAGTGGCAAATCAAGACAACTGTCTGGCTGCCTCTTTAATTGGCCTTGTTTGGGTTTTGATAAATGGCTCTGACTGCTCCACACTCTGTTTTTTTTTAAAACAACTTTTTAATAGGCCACTGTGATTAGACGACCAACAGATACTGGGTCAAAACTGAAAAAAAGGTGCAAAAAATGCTAATTAATATCAATGATAGGCAATTATTAGTTAGACAGAAGGACCTACTAGCTGTGTGTTCTAATAGCTCAGAGCCAACTTGAAGGGGGAAGCTTGCCAAATTAACATAACTGCATATACCCTACTGCAGTCCACATGGTAGGATCCTAGCAAACATCTGCTCCGTTAGGCATTCAGATTGAATCCTGGCTTTGAGAGGGGATGGTTCTGAAGTCATCCATTCTTCTTATTCATTTCAAGAGGGTCACACCAGGATGATTGAATGACAGTCCCCTATGAGAAAGCAACTCCCCAGCTGAGGGAAAAATTGAAAGATTGATACAAGTGCAGAGCAGATTTTTGGCTTGGTGGGTCTGTGAAATGGGGTTAGGGTTTGAATCTGCCCCTTGGGGTTCAAAAGGACCCGGGGTCTAATACCAAATCATCTGTCTATTTCCCCATGTAAGCTGGTGATCTGAGCACCATTACAGCTGGTTTTGCTGGGAACATATTTTGAATGCATCTTAGTGCAATACAACAATGAAAGTACCAGTACAGGGTCTAGTGCAACACCCCCCAAACCTTTGGGCACCAGAGACCGGTTCCATGGAGAGAGGTTTTTCCACAGACTGGAGGGGGCGTAGTTTCATGGGCTGCCTGCATCCCACAGATTGGGCTACACTTGTTTTCACAGCCCAATTTCTGTCATGCCGTGGCCTGGTGCCAGCCTACAGACACGGGGTTGGGGACCCCTGGTCTAGTGGAAAGACCAAAGAGGTCAACAGATGGGGAAGTGAGGCAATTCAATTGCAGAAATGAAACAGTTCTGCTTAGTGTAGAAATATTTTTTAGAAAAATGGTATGCAGGTGAAAAGATATTTTATTATTGATGTTGGGACTTCATGTTCAAATCCTGTCAGACAGCTTGCTTTGGGGTGACAAAGTATCCTGGCCAAGCATTGGAAATAAATTTAGGGACATGGATCCAAGAGTTGATTCTGTTTAACGGGGAAATCACATTGTTCAATAAAACTAACATCAAATGGTTGCAACCGAAACAATATTGGACATATACCAGTTGCTAGAGATACAAGTACTGATGTCATGTCAATAACAGCCATCTTCACAGAATCACTGGTATTTTGTTACTGCCTACCTGTCATAAGGTAATTCATGTTAGAGTGTTTCTGCATTAACCATTCATGGAAAGAAAACAATGTATGGAAAGGGTCAAGAAACTTAATGATGTTATTCAGACTAAATACCAACCAATTATTAACCAGGGACTGGTGGGCAGGCAGAGAAGGAACGCAGTGGTTGAACATCATAGTGCATCCTGGTGTAAATAATTCAGCAGAACTAAGAAAGGAAACTTAAACTAGTTAACTTAGTTAGTTTTTTCCAGAAAAAGAAAGAAAGAAAGAAAGAAAGAAAGAAAGAAAGAAAGAAAGAAAGAAAGAAAGAAAGAAAGAAAGAAAGAGGCTCCAGCTGAGTCAGTCAAGAGCCCAGTGATTAGGATGAATTCCTAGACAGTCGCCTTAAAAGCACTGAACACTGTTTAGATCAGAGGTCTTCAAACTTGGCAACTTTAAGACTTGTGGACTTCAACTCCCAGAACTCCCAGAATTCTGGGAGTTGAAATCCACAAGTCTTAAAGTTGCCAAGTTTGGGGACCCCTGGTTTAGATGCTGTTTAGATACTGATCCCTTGTGGATCCTTACAGTTATACAACCTGGAGATAGAACAAAATTTTGAGAGGAAAAATCTAGCATGATTTTTCATATGGATGATTTGATACTTGGATTCCAATTTGTGAATATGGAACATAAAAATGGACAACTTTTCAATTAAGTTTCATTTCATTAACCCCTAATCCCATTTCTTCCAAATTCCCCATTCACAGCCATCCTTCTGTAATTTTGCTTCATGCAAGACCTTGTGTATTCACATCTGGAAAAAAAAACCTGATTAATTTTTGTTGGACTCAGGAAGCGTCCCTTTCACATGGATAGTATTTATGAAGCCAAAAATTAGTTTCCTGCCAGGATAATTTTAAATTTGTTAACCACTAACTATTATTGTCCTCAGACTGAATGGTGATATTGGTGATAGGATCTCAAGTTTAAGTGGGTGTTCTGTTGCCACTAACGCATCACGGGATCTCAAAGGCCAAAGGGCCTTGGCCTGGAACTAATTTTTATAAAAAGTAGGGGAAAGGAAATGGTTTAAATTAGTAAACTAGGTAAAATCCAGATTTTTCTGTTGCAGGCCTTGACAATAGGTAGTGATAATGAGTATGAAGAAAAACCTTAGACTGTCTACCATTGACCTCACCCCATTCCTAAGAGGTCTGTAAGGGGCGTGCATAAGCGCACCAGCGTGCCTACTGTCCCTGTCCTAACGTCCCCATGTATTCGTAAAATATCATGTACTCGTAACCATGCTTGTACTTCTTATATATTCACAATCATGTTTGTACTTTGTCTGTAATCATATACATGCTTGACAAAATAAATAAATAAAAAATAAAATAAATCTTTGCTTCTTAAGACACAAGAGGGCTATTTTGTTGCATGTAAAGAGGGGAAAAGAAGATTACTCAAGTGTATAAAGCCTAACAAGTGAACCTAACCAACAATGTTCACAATGTTCTTGGGAATTTGTAATCTATCCTAATCCCATTATATTACTGAGATGGTGCACCTTTCAGTGAGGATTCCTATGGTAATTCCTCTGCTTGCCAGCTCCTGGTTTCTCACTCTGGCAGAGTTGGGAAAGGTAATAGCAATAGGAATAGCATTCAGACTTATATACCGCTTTACAGCCCTCTCTAAGCAGTTTACAGAGTCAGCATATTGCCCCTAACAATCTGGGTCCTCATTTTACTGACCTCGGAAGGATGGAAGGCTGAGTCAACCTTGAGCCTGGTGAGATTTGAACTGCCAAATTGCAGGCAGCTGGCAGTCAGCAGAAGTAACCTGCAGTACTGCATTCTAACCACTGTGCCACCGTGGCTCTTGAAATGAAATTGATAAGAAGCAGAGGTTTAAAATCCAATGGAAGTTTTCTGTTGTGGAGAATGGAAAGCTTTCGGGTGCCTTTATGTATATTTTAAAACAATCTCTCCTCATTGTTTCTCCTCAGATTCCTGGAATTCTTTGCTTATGACAAAGTAGCAAAAGTGGTGCATTGGAGGATCTGCGAGAAATACCACTTGCCTACAAGCAAGAACTACAAGCAAGGACGATAAAATAGAGAAAGTAATTGAAAAGGAAGATGCTAGAGTGCTCTGGGACTTTAGAATTCAGGCAGTCACCTGCCACACAATACTCCAGACTTAACAATTGCCGATAAGAAAGACAAAAAAAAGTCTGGATAGTGGACATGGCAGTACAGCAGAATAGAAGAGAAAGAACTGAAGAAGAAAACAAAATACAAGGACCTGCAAATAAAAATAGAATGATTATGGCAAAAGAAAGCAAAGGTAGTGCCAATAGTAATGAGTGCTAGAGTCCAATCCCAAAACAACTGGAACACCACTTGAACACCATTGGCTTTGACAAAATCCCCGTCAATCAACTGCAAAAGGCAGCTTTACTCACAGCAGCTGAAATCCTGCAACATATCTGTAACACCTTCATTCATATTTGCCTACCTGAGGTCCTTGGGAAGGACTCAATAGGTGGACAAAAATGCCAAATTCACTCTGAACATCTGGCTGACTGTACAACAAACCATAATTTATTAAATTTATATGTCACATTATTTCCAGTAATTCTGGGTAGCTTACAACAATAGATTAGTGTTCGCAAATAATATGTACAATACAGAAATAGATGGAACATGGCAGAAGGAGAATGATAGCAATCACTTTCTTCTTTTCTTTGCAAAAAGGGGCAAAAAAAGAGATACTTGTTTATGAATAGGCCAAGTGAAACTTGAGGGAGTGGGATGATGTGTTTAATTATTGGCCAGCTTGAAAAGGTAGTGAGTGTTGAATGGCTAACATTTCTCCATGCTCAGATATTGGCCTGAAAATGGAAGCACTGATCGGCTGAGGGTTCTGTGCAATGTTTAGACTTGCAAACATGAGATACAACCATGTTTGCACCATCTATTCTGCATTACTATTACTATTAATCTTCTCATCGTTCCTATCACCCATCTCCTCCCACTTCTGACTTCTGACTGCATGACTGTAACTTTGTTGTTTGTATCCTTACGATTTATATTGGTTGTTTCCTAGTATGATTTGATTGCTTATTTGTACCCTAAGACCATCATTAAGTGTTGTACCTTGTGATTCTTGACGAATGTATCTTGTCTTTTTATGTACACTGAGAGCATATGCACCAAAGACAAATTCCTTGTGTGTCTAATCACAATTGGCCAATAAAGAATTCTATTCTATTCTATTATATTCTATTCTATCTACTATGTTATTCTCTTCTATTCTTTTCTATTCTTTTCTATTCTATTCTATTCTATTCTATTCTATTCTATTCTATTCTATTCTATTCTATTCTATTCTATTCTATTCTATTCTATTCATGAATAGTTTTGCAAATAGTCAAAGCAGCCTACAGCAAGTAATCACAACAGGGTTATGATTATATAGTCAGGCTGCTAGGACTGTGCCAATTATCCATAGTTTTGTGTGTGTGCCTTTGAGTCGGTGTTGACTTCTTGGACTAGTCCCTATTTTCTTGGGAAGAAAATCTGGAAGGTAGAATGTCATACCAGAAGACACTGTTCCATGTAGTTGCCTTAATTGTAACAATGACATGGTGGCTATACAGTAGCTGGTATCTGTAGAGGAATACCTATGAGACTTATTTTAACCACATCTTCTTTTCAGTTATGAAGCCTTTTTTGGGGGGGTTCAGTCTTTTAACGATAATACTTATATGCAGTCAGAGTTCCTTGGACCTTCTGCTGGAGTGCTAAGCTTGGTGAAAGGCTTAGCTGAACTTAAATCTCAGTTGGCTGGGACTGTCCGCTGATTTCACTGAGAATCTGTCAAGGTACGGTGTGTCTTTCCCAGGCATAATGTCACAGACTCTCACACTCGGTGTGTGAGAACAGAATCACTGCAGGGAGAACTAGTAAATGCATTGCTTCTCCCTCTTGTCTTTAGATCCCTAGTTCTCCAATATTCTGCCCAGTCATAGGCTCCCTCTGATGGGAAGTTACTGTTTTGCTGGCGTGATTCCCTCCCTCCCCTTTCAATGTGCTCCATCATTGTAAAGTAGGTTTAGGAGTAATGCTATCCTGCCCACTAGGCATAATTCAAGGATAAGATTGTAGCATTAGAGAGACAGATAACATCCTGGAGCCTTAAACCCAAGTTCTGTTATTTGACAGTTGTCTGATAAGTTGCTAGGCTTGTAAATCAGCTAAGCCTATAAGGAGTTTTGCTTTGAGCCCACTTGTTTGTTTTTTAATGTTGCAGGAACCCTCGAAGCATTCACGATATCTGGAGATTTAAATCTTTATGTAGCTCGGATGGCCTGACTGACCTTTTCATCTACTCATTTATTTTGCATAATTTATTTCCCTAACCCATCAGAGACTTAGCAGTGGAAGTCTAAAAGGTATTTGGCAAAGAAAGCATTTGTTCCAGAAAATAAGGCTGAGGTACCTAACACCATTGCGGTCTTAGCGATCGGGGTCGTTGCTTTTAGTTTAATAAATTATGGACTGTCCAGAGATTTAATGATTCAATTCACTGGGGCAAAATAACTACTTGGAATCACAGAATAATCAGGGATGTTTCATAAGCTAATTTTAAATATTTAATTACTTTTGGAACTAGGAAAGAAGTTACTCATTTTGAATCAGTGCCATTACCATGTCACAACTTCAGTTTTCAGAAAGATCAAATGGAAACCTGCCAAGAAATATTTCAGTATGCAGTGCTTCCTCCAATCAACATCTATGTTTCCTATTCCTTTCTTGCCTTCTCTGGTACTCCAATCCCCGCTCCCGCTCTCCAAAACTGGACAGTATTTTAGAATAGAGAATAGAATAGATTTTTTTTTTATTGGCCAAGTGTGATTGGACACACAAGGAATTTGTCTTGGTGCATATGCTCTCAATGTACATAAAAGAAAAGATAAGTTCGTCAAGAATCATAAGGTACAACATTTAATGATAGTCCGGGTACAAATAAGCAATCAAATCATAGTAGGAACCAGTCAATATAAATTGTAAGGATACAAGCAACAAAGTTACAGTCATACAGTCATTTGTGGGAGGAGATGGGTGATGGGAGAAGATTAATAGTAGTGCAAACTTAGTAAATAGTTTGACAGTGTTGAGGGAATTATTTGTTTAGCAGAGTGATGGCGTTTGGGAAAAAACTGTTCTTGTGTCTAGTTGTTCTGGTGTGCAATGCTCTATAGTGTCGTTTTGAGGGTAGGAGTTTTTGGATCCTCTGAGCATACTCTATTGATATTATTCTCCACTTCCACAGAAAAAAATATACTTGGGCATACTGACTTGAGGCCTACTGGCACCTGGTTGAATTATTTTAGGGGCAGCATTAGAACATTAGAAATACTTGTAGAAGGAATGGTAGGACAAACAAAATATTGTTATGCAATACACAGTATGTCTATAGATAATTTCTTTATCTGCTGTTTTGGAAAACATGCATATAATTGCTTTTTGCTATCCCCAGAAGCAATCTGTAATCTTCCAGTATGTAATAGGATAACAAGACTGACTGAAATCCTTCAGACAGATAAATCTCCAAATACATAATTAGGGCCTAATCAGAGTTTACATTTTTACCCTTTCCTTTCCTATTAAAATATGGATAATTGCTATGTATAATCTCTCCTCTCTCTCCCTCCCTCTCTCTTTTTGCGCCTTTGAATTGGTTTTTGACTTCTGGCAAGTGCTTGAACAAGGCCCTGAAAAATATTTTAGCAAGGTTTTGAAAGTGGTTTGCTCCTGCCTCCTTTGGAGCACTGAGAGAAATGGACTGGCTCAAAGTTACCCAGTTGGCTTTGTACCCCAGAACTCCAATCCTAGAGCAACAATTGACCAGCCTGGCATCAGGGTCGTTGTAATTCAAACACTTTGAAAATATTGTGTTAGTTAATCCCACATTAGTTAGTGGATGGTGTTGGAATCTTTTACAAATCAGCATCCCTGAATTCAGAAAAAAAAGTGCATGATACTGTTTAGCACCTTTCCGTAAAATATTTATTGTCATTTATTGAGACAGCTATTTGGGTGTTTTGTAACCTGATTTTGTGTTTGTATTTGTCTAGATATCAACATTTTCTACTATTTAGGAGCCTGTTTTTCCCCATACCAAATAATCTCTCATTATAAAAAGGGAATGGCAGTTTTTTTAGCACTCCCAAAATAAGACTCTGCCTCTTTGCTGCGATGTGGATGGGGTGAGCTCTCGTCCTCATCCCAGCTCCCGCTAACCCAGCAGTTCAAAAGCATGCAAATGCAAGTAGATAAATAGGTACCACTTCGGTGGGGAGGAAACAGTGCTCCATGACATCATGCTGGCCACATGACTGCGGAAATGTCTTCAGACAGCGCTGGATCAATGGCCTTGAAACGGAGATGAGCACCACCCCCTAGAGTTGGCAATGAGTAGTGGAGTAAAATCCTCAGGAATTCCCCTTTTTATTCTTTGGGAGGCTTCTCATGAAGGCTGGCAAAATTTCAGCTTTTATTTTCTAAAAAATAAGAAAGATTTTGTTACATAGGAGATGGAAAATTATGTCCTCCCTTGGCAAAAAAACATCTACAATATCTGTTAGTAATGCTTTTGAAGATTGAAGGTTGTCAAGAATAAATAGTTTATTGTCTGGAATAATTTGGGTTTGATTTTATTTCAATGAAAGCTTTTATTCTTGTAATATTCTGGGTTTTTATAATTAGAATAGCTTTCCCAAACAGATTAACAGATCGAAGCTACTCTAGTGCAATATGGCATCTTAAAAATGTCATAACCATAAGCGTTTCTTAGATTATAGATGTATAATATAATTTACATTCCTTGACTTTTTCCCCCCATAGAGATGCCTGGATACTCTGTTTTGGCCTGTGCACGCTGAGAATTGTGTGAAAGATCCCTAGATCTTTCCTCGGGCTCTTTGGAGGGAACAAATGAACAGAAAAACCAAGTTAAACACAGAGTGTAAAGATGTCCTCAATTAGCATTATGGCAGATAATGAGCTACATAACTCTTGTACAGACAATCTATCTAAGAGAAAGTTAATATGTGGGGGGGGGATGGAAGAGATGACTTAAGACTGTATCATCTGGTTTTACACCAATATAATAGTTATATATGCTATGATTGCACACAAGCTGTATGGCCCTGAATTTAGGATAACCTGATACAAAGGAAAAGTATACCTACAGAGAAAAATCTTATGCAATATCCAGGTTGCCCTTTCCAGTTGACAAGCTCAACGTCTTTAACCGCTGAGCCAGCACCCCCCTCCAAAAACCCCCCTTCAAATAGTTGAACTAATAACTATTGTCTATTTAAAACAACAACAACAACGAAACAATTTATAAAATAGCTGGATCCCAGTTTGTATACATCAGATATTCTTTTGCATTTCCAAGACTACTCTAATAGATAGAAGCAAGTAAAAAAGAGGGGCATGTTCACTCTTCAGCGGTGAAAAATAATAATAAAAAAAGAATTGGTATGGTAGTTACCAGTGGTGGGATTCAATTTTTTTACTACCAGTTCTGTGGGCGTGGCTTGGTGGGCGTGGCTTGGTGAGTGTGGCAGGGGAAGGATACTGTAAAAACTCCATTCCCACCCCACTCCAGGGGAAGGATACTGCAAAATATACATTTCCTCCCCACTCCAGGGGAGGGTTACTGCAAAATCTCCATTCCCTACCGCCTCCAGGGGAAGGATACTGTAAAATCTCCATTCCCGCCCGACTCCCGGGGAGGGGAAGCGGGAAAATCTCGATGCCCC
>QLTV01001483.1:7624803-7647782 GCA_003457575.1 Thermophis baileyi | reverse complement strand
ATTTCTGTTGCTAAGCGAGACATTTGTTAAGTGAATTTTGCCCCATTTTACAACCTTTCTTGCCCCAGTTGTTAAGTAAATCACTGCAGCTGTTAAGTTAGTCACCCGGTTGTTAAGTGAATCTGGATTCCCTGTTGACGTGGCTTGTCAGATGGTCACAAAAGGGGATCACGTGACCCTGGGACTCTGCAACCGTCATAAATATGAGTCAGTGGCCAAGTTTCTGAATCTTTTTTTTTGTAATAAATTTTTTTGTTTTATTTTATAATATAAAAATTCCATTTTCAATTTAAACAATGTGTTGTCAGAGTGCATATATACATACATCTATATATACTTTCAAATCTAATTATATTCATTTAATAATATTTTTAACCTTTTTTAACATCTTCCATTATAATATGAATTATCCAACCGTCAAATCAACCAAAAAATGTATTCTTCTGTTTACTTTCTCATATTTTCCATGTTTCAGTTTTACTACAAGAATCATCTTTCCCTTCTTTCCTCTTCTCCTCTCCTTCTCCTTTCTCTCCTTCTCTGCTTCCATCCCTTCCCTTTCTTTCCCTCTCTTCTTTCCCCTCTCTACCTCCTCCTTCCTTCATCCTCTCTTCTTTTTTTCGGCCTTTCTCCTCTCTTCTCCCCTACTTCCCTCCAATCCAGGGGTGCGTTCCTCCCGGTTCGGACTGGATCGCCCGAACCGTTAGCGACCCGTTCGGTATACATCTTTTTTTGGTAATTTTTTATGAATTTTTTTTCTGTTCTGCTGCTTGAAACAGGGCCCTCCCGCCCACCCCTGGGTTTATACTGACCTTTATTCCTTCGCCCAAAGCACAGCTGATCAGCTCCTCAGCTGTGTTTCGGGCTGATTGCAGCTACTGAGCATGTGCAGAAGCCAAATTACGCGAGGTAATGTTTGCCTGCGTGCGAGCGGAGCGAGCGTGCGCGTGCAAAATGTCGAATGCGATGCGAACTGGTGAGGAAGGTAAGTGGAACCCACCCCTGCTCCAATCCCCTCCACTCCTCCATCTTCCCACTTTCCTTCCCATTGTTGCATTCAATTATTTATCACCTGTAATTTATTTCTCAATATGCTACTAAGAAACAGATTTAATATTATAAAGAATATTGACGATATTAATCATCCTCATTCCTTTCACCTTTATTTAATTTTATATTACTTCTTTTTCCCAAAATTTATCTTCTTTCCCCCCTTCATCATAACTATATTATGAACAAGATGTTGCCCCAATCTCTTCTTTTGATTTCAACCATTATATTTGAAAAGAGAGTTCTTAAGCCCATCTGCTAAGATCCATCTGCTAATTCTGTTTTTCAGGTATGACAATGGGAAATACAAACAAAAACTTTTGCATCCAATAAAGCCATGTTTTTTTTCTGTGGGTTGATATTTTTTTCCTCAGCATACATTCATACAGTAGACATTTCATTTTGTTTCAAGATACACCTGTTTTTCTCATACATCTTGATTATTTAGGACTCACCAATATGAAATTATGCAAAAGTGTTGAATTACATCTACTGATTGAAAAATGAACCTAAAATCTGAAGGTATGGCTTGAAGAAACAGTATCATTCTTCATACTTTCTTTCCTCCCTAAGGTTAAATTCTTCACATCAGAACTGGCTTGGTAAAACTTCAGAAGCATTTTCTCTAATTATCATGGTTAGCATCATTATTTTACATTTCCAACAGTAAGTCTGGGTGTTTCAGAGTAATAGAATCTGTTGAGAAAACAGTTATGGGATTAGTATAGCCCTTTCCAAATCCTAGTAATTGGATTCTAGGAGATTTCTAGGGTTGTGAGATAAAAAACGTGGATATTGTTACTTTAAAAATATATGTAAACCCCTCCAGTAGCAAATGAAGCAAGCTGTTTGAGAAACACAACCTAAAAGGTTCCCCAAAGATACAGTTATATCCATGAATTGTTTATAAAAAGCTGCACAACATATCTAATCCAGCAGTTCACACTAGTCCGTGTAAAGGACTTGCACAGGATGGAATTATTTTCTGTGTTCGTAGACCATGCTGTCAATGTTCACATCATCATGGAGAACATCATGTGCACACTGGTACAGGGAACAATTATTCACATAAAGAATCATGCAAAATATAGGAAAACTCATGGTAAAAATTATCTTCCTCTTGAAGGTTTCAATTCTATGCAGTTACCTGAAAGTAAATGCTACTGAACGCAATTGACTTATTTCTGAGGAAATACTATAGGGAAGTTGAATTAGGCTAATGTAATTTAATGAAATTTGGGATTGTCTCACACAGTACATTTTTAAGTATATACAAGTCAATATACTGATTTTATTATGAAGAACAGAAAACCAGGATAATTCTAAAAATATAGATAATTTCCAGTATTGTCATGAATAAGAAGACAAGTACAGGATACCACAAAACAGATTTCAGTATCCGTCTCTTTGATAAGATATGAAGATAGGGAAAGTATGCAGCGTATAGCATTTGGCATGACAATTTCCAACCTATTTCCCCACACTAGCCATCGGAGGTATCTGCATTTTCTTCAGTATATGAAGTAGCATCAGGGGTGGGTTCTGACTTACCTCGCTGCTGGTTTGCTTCCTCACGCGCTGCGTGGGCACACATGCACATGCGCAGTGCTAAAAACCAAGCTTCTGCGCATGCGCAGAAGCAAAAAACAGCTTCTGTGAGTGCACAGAAGCAAAAAACAAGATGGCGCTGCCTATGGCGCCGCCGAGAGAGCCGGTTCAGGGGCGTGTCCAGCTGGCCATCGCTGCCAGTTCGGCGAGTGGGGGGAAATTCCTGCTACCGGTTCTATAGAGCCAGTCCGAACCGGCAGGAACCCACCTCTGAGTAGCATGTGTCTTTGTGTGTGCATTTCCATTGTCTTCTCAAGTTGTATTTTTGTACTGGGATGTATGGAGTAAACTGCCTAGACTCTGTTTTGGATCACATGATTGGGAAAGAAGTGGGAGGGGTTTAGAGTGGAGCAATTGCCAATATTCTGGGTCACCTGGTGTCTGGCTGCCTCTTCCAGAGGCATGTTTGGGGGGGATTTTTAAAAAATAATAATTTTATTCAAATTATCAAATTATCAAAGTATAAAATATAAATGAAAATAGTGGAGAAATGGGGATGGGAAAAGAGGAGAGAAAGAAGTGTAGGGGAAAGAGGGGGAAAAATCCCCATTGACCTCCAACACTTTTTAGCACAATAGAAAAAAAGATAGTAACACTACATGCTCCAATTTGTAATTTTAAATACTTAACATGTACTAGCCATTTTCTATGACCACAAACTTATCTAATCAGCAAAACCCAAAGTTTCCATTTTTCCCCATGAAGCACAAAATCCAGAAGCAGTTTCCAAATAGAAACAAAATTGGGTGTATTCTTTTCTTTGATTAGAGCAGTTAATTTAGCCATCAGTTTTTCCTGCCATTTATCCATTGTGGGTATTAAAATATCTCTCCATTTTTGCTGCTGTCAACATATTTATGTTCTGAAAACTATTACATGATATACAGTACTTCCAACGTTGTGTTGGATTGGAGAGAGGGAGACTAAAAAAAGCCAGTGAGAAAAATGGAAAACTCATTCATGCTTCTAAGATAGTAAGAAGTAAGTAAGTTAATCAAAACATAAGAGATCCTGTAATCTTTTAAGTGGAATTGAGTTGCCAGAGCAAATTGTGCAACCTACTAGGTAACAAGCAAATCATGGCTTGCATAGAGAATATACATCTGTATCCATAATTGGCTATTGAGTGGAAATTGCAAAGTGCTGGGGATTCAGTCAGAAAATATCTATTTACACAATGGATAAATCCTCTATCTCCCCAGTCCCCCATATATTTTTTTATCAATACCGTAGTATTGCTGAGAAGACCTAAGCCTGAAATAAAAAGAAGATAAATTTATCTGAAGTCTAACTCAGAAATATTAAAAGTCCCAGCACATATGATAATCATGTGTGACACACTTTGGTTCAGACCCAGCTGCCGTTTCTTGCCAGAATTCAGAAATTCTCATTCTCCAGGATCTTCTATCTACTCAGCCAGCAATGATCAGGCTTAGGTCTACTGAGTGTAATTATATTCCTGCAGCTTCTAGATGGGCCCAAAGTTTCCCCAACAATGTGGCTCTCTCCAAGCTGTCACTCCCCAGGTATGGGAAGATGTATGCCCTTAGAATTTACGGCCACCAGCAGTTGAGTGGGCATACATCATTATGGGAAATATACCATAATAATAACTGAATAAGTCTAGGCAGATGAGCCTCAAAACTATTCTCAGCTGTGGAAGCTCACTGGATGACTTTGGGCCAATACTAACTCTGTCCAACATACTATATACTATGGAGATTGGGGTAGGTAGATGGAGAAGGACTACAGGGAGTCCTTGACTTACAACAGTTCATTTAGTGACCAAAGCACTAAAAAAAGTGACTTATGATCGTTTTTCACACTTACAATCATTGCAGCATCCTCATGGTCACGTGATCAAAATCTGGATATTTGACAACTGACTCATAGGATGGTTGCGGTGTCCCAGGGTCATGTGATCACTTTTTGTGATTTGAGCAAAGTCAATGGGGAAGTCAGATTCACTTAATAACTATTTACTAATGTAACAACTGCAGTGATTCACTTAACAGCTGTGGCAAGAAATGTTGTAAAATGGGATCAAAACTCACTTAACAACAGTCTCACTTAGCAACATAATTTTTGGGTTCAATTGTGGTCATAAGTTAAGGACTACCTGTAATATGCATGCTTACTTATATATCCATATATACAGTGGTGGGTTGCTGCTGGTTCGGACCGGTTCTCCCGTACCGGTGCAGAAATTTGCACCTGCTCACTGAACCGGCAGCGATGGCTGGCTGTCCATGCCCCCGAATCGGTTCTCTGGTCGCCGTGGCTGGCAAAGAACTCTCTGCGCAGGCACAGAGGGCCATTTCCCCGATGTGATGTAGGCACACGAGCAAAATGCGCACTTCCATCGCGATGCGAACCGGTAGGGAAGATAAGTGGAAACCACCCCTGCATATATACTTTACTGACCTTGGCAACTCTTGAAAAGCTAAGTAGAATCAGATCTGGACAAGAACTACCAGGAAGTAAATTTCCTCCATAGTTTTATTTAGAAGATTGAATGCCCAAAGTTAGCAAGAGCTGAGTTCTTCTTGGAAACTATCTTTTATATATATTCCCACACTGAGAAAGAAAGTAAATTCTCAGATTGAAAAATCAAATATACATTTTCCAAAGAGTTATCACGATGTTTATAGAGTATTAAACTAATGTAGTTAAATACAATCTCCACAAATAATGAGAAATGTACTTCTATGAATGCAATCCTGTTCCTTTGTTTAATTCATTATGTGTTATATGATATACATTAATACATTGCAAAACAATACAAATGCCATTAAGCTAAAGTTAAGGGCTTTAAGTTCCATTGCATCCAAGCATTTGCTTAATTCTCCTATTAAAATCAATGGTATTTAAAAGCACTTAATTTGTGTCCTTTATTTTTATTTTGCAAAGGTACTGGTATTGTTTTTCCTATACTGTCCATTTAAAACAACAACAACAACAAAAACCCCTCAAAATTTAATTGTGACATATGAAAGTCCTTATTTAGGGTAGACTTTAATTTGATTATTGTCTGCCCTGCTGTGTAAATAGTCCCCTGGGCATAGATTTCCCCCTGCCCCCTCCCCATAGTAGGGTGTTCTGCTTTAGATTTGCCTGTATAGCACTCCTTTGCACAGACCTACTATCCTCTAAGCAAACCAACAGCAGACAATAGATACATACTAATGGAACTGTGTACTTGCCATCTGTAAGAGCAGCTGCTCTCTTGCATCTGTTGGAACCAGGAGCTCTGCTAATCTGCATAATAAGGAGAAAGCTTATCCCACTCTAGCTAATAATCACAAAGCAATCGATGCTTTCCATTCCCTCACTGTGCAGCACAACCAAGTTTTAGCATGTTTTGGCCAAGTCTCTCAAGATATTTAGAGGTCAAGCAAAAGCTGTGGATTGTTAATTTTGCCTGCAGCTAAAGATCATTCTACCTGTAATCAAGGCTGCTTCGCAGCAAATCGTAGTTTTATGTATGCTTGCTTACAGTCAAGACCCTCTCCCACCTACGCATGCATCCTCCTTCAAGTAGACTGAAAATTAGAGACTGATTGAAAATATGCTTTTTATTAAAAAGTGCAGCCTCCGTGTTGTTAAGTGGAGTGGCTTTTATTTTATATGTCGTGTGTGGCCCACAATGCTTTGGGGAGACACAAACATCAATCTCCTGTAAAAAGTGATGTCAGCCAGCATCAGTAAGGGCCACCGAGCAGTTGAATATATATGCTTTAAGCCAGCTTCAAAACCTGCCTTCCAATCATAGTGGGTATAAAGCAGGGGTCCCCAAACTTGGCAACTTTAAGACTTGTGGACTTCAACTCCCAGAATTCTCTAGGGACTATGCTGGCTGGAGAATTCTGGGAGTTGAAGTCTGCAAGTCTTAAAGTTGCCAAGTTTGAAGACCTCTGGTATAAAGTAACGCTAGGGTTATTTATTTATACTCAGATCTCTGTATTTTTTATCAAGGATACTTCAAATTAAGCTATAGAATATGTCACACTTTTTAAAAACTTGAAAGTAATGTAAACCGTTCTGAGGGGGGGGGAACCCCTACGTAATGATTAAAAGTTTGTAGCATTTTTAGTAATCAATTAAAATGGTTTTCAGGGCCACTTTATAGAAGCTACATCAGAAGGAGATAACATGGTCCTTGAGAGCACACTAATGTGTCTGCAGACAACTCCTTGATATACACAGCTTAGTACCCTACCTACCTTTAAAAAAATTTGTTGCAATACCAACCAGGTAATTAAGAAACGGGCATGCTGTGAAGTGAATGGGACCCCTCAGTCCTTCTACTGCTTAACTGACAAGACATTAAGGCTCAGTAAGTGCTGAAAACTAAAGTCCAGTGTGGCAGTGAAAGAGTTAAGGCAGGGCTGTTAAACTCGCGGCCCGCGGGCTGGATGTGTCATGCCCGGTTTAGCGAAGGGGAAAAAAGTCACTATATGTCACGTGATGCTGCCGTGACGACGCAAGTTTGACATCCCTGAGTTAAGGGCATGATAACTGATAACTGGGGGGGGGAAGCTCTCCAGTGTTTCACTTCCCTTGGTGACCTCAACAAGTGCTTATTTTGCTTAATGGTTAATCCAAGGTGCTGCTGTTGTGAAGTGAGGTGAGAATCCTTAGCTTCAGGTTTTGTGTTACAGATGCCCAACAGGCATTCTTAGAAAATAAAGGTCATAGATTGCCACAGTCCAGAGCGTTATTGGAAAGCTTATCTGTCCAAAAAATAATCTGAAGTGTTAGAGAGTAAAGGTGCAGAGGTGGGTTCCTACCGGTTCTAACCAGTTCTTTAGAACCGTTAGTAACTCGGCGATGACATCACGGAGCCGGTTCTGTTGGTGTCTCCGTGGGCGCTGCCATCTTGGATTTTTTTGCTTTTTTTTTTTTGCCAATTTTTGCTTCTGCGCATGCGCAGAAGCACCTGCGGGTGCGGGTGCGAGGGAGCTGCTCCAGACGAGCCATTCTCCCCTCGCCCTGCCTGAACATACAGCCGCCACGCCCACCTCTTGCCTGTCACAGCTCCAATGGTGGCAGCTTCAGGAGACGCGGGCTTGTCTGGAGCTGCTCCCCTGCAGCTGAGCCCGCGGCTGGTCCCTGCTGCCCCCGGGCGCGAGGGAGCGGGGCAGGCGTGAGGCCTATACGTCTCTCTTTCTTTTCTCTCTCTTTTTCTTTATTTTTTTTTCTCTCTTTTTTTCTTTCTCTCTCTCTCTCTCTCTCTCTCTCTCTCTCTCTCTCTCTCTCTCTCTCTCTTCTCGGCAGCAGGAGAAGGAAGACAGTGCTCTGGGACTGGGAGGGTGGGCAGCCTGGCCCGGCAGCGGCGCATCCCCAGTCATGTGCCATCCTGGAGCGCCGTTGCTGCCACCTCCACCCCTCTTGCCTTCCTGGCTTCGGCTCCGGGACCAGCAAAGAAGCACAGTTGAGAGGGGCCGGGGCGTTAGTGAAGGAGACCACTTGGCAGCAGCAGGTTGCGTGGAGGAGGGGCGCTGGGGGCGGGGGACCCCCTGCCCTCCCCTCGCAGGGCAGTGGAAGCCGGAACGCCACCACAATCTGAGCTCCCTTTGGAGTGGGTTGCAAACAAGGTGGAAAGCAGCTCCCAAAGAGAATGAAGCGGGCGTGGCACACCCAGAGCTGCCACTTCTTTGCAACAGCCGAGGACAGAAGAGGTGTCTCTTCCGTCCTCGGCTGTTGGAAAAAGTGCGGGATTGGCTGCCGCTATGTCTGCTTTGTTCTCCGGTCCCTCTCCTTCCCTCGCTCAACTGCTACTGCCGGGGTGCTGCTAGGACAAGCACGGGGTGTGTGTGTGTAGGGGGGGCATGGACCATTCGGCACTGAGGTAGAAGTAGCCGCAGCAGTGGAGAAAGCGAGGCTTCTTTGCCAGCCTCCCAGCTGGCAAAACAGAAACTTTCGCCGTGGTTAGGTGGGGAGGGCATGGGCCTGAGGCAGGGAGTGGCTCACCCGGGCCGCTGCTGCAACAGCTGCGGGAGGAGCGACCCTTCTCACCTCTGACGGGCTTTCCCCGCTGTTGCAGCCACAGCACCCCGCTCCTGTTGGCGCTGAGTTAGAAGCAGCCGCGGCAGTGGGGAAAATGAGGCTTCTTTGCCAGCCTCCCAGCTGGCAAAAATTTTCGCCGGTTCTGTGGGTGTGGCTAAGTGGGAGGGCATGTGACTGAGTGTGCATGTGCGTGAGTGATGTCAAGTTGGCCACGCCCACTCAGTCACTTGCCCCCCAGCTAGCCATGCCCACAGAACCAGTAGTAACAAATTTTTAGAACTTACCCCTGTAAAGGTGGAATTGAATTTGATGAGGAAGATTTTCATCAGCTTGCCTTATTGTGAATGGCTATTGTGTGACTGGCTATACTTCATAGTGGTCATTTTGTAAAAATCCCAATAACACTCTCTCAACATTCCGAATTGCATGTGTAGAAAGTTAGCACCCACCCCTCTCCTAGAAGAATGAAATATTTTGAGAAATATTAAAAAGGTAGAATATTATATTTCCCTGGATGAGAAATAGAGAAACAGGCTCTTGGAAAGCAGCCCCCACCTTTCTTAATAGACCTCAGTAGATGTCAGCACTTAAGAGATAAAGAGATAGCTAGCTAAGCAAATTCCCTGCAGCAAGGTCTGAACAAAGGTAGGATTAGCCCTCAGCCACAATAGGAATTGCCCAACAAGCCCCTTCATTGCATCAGCCAACTTCAACCAACCAAACTTAGCTCAGACAAACTCCTAGGGTTTGTATATGGCCCCATGGGAGTCTGACAACAGTCAATACAATACATGTTCTTGCACAGGAACAGGAAGTTCAAGTGCAAGAGAAGGTATAAATACCCGCCACTCTCAATTCCATGTAGTTAGCTGCCCAGAACCCAGGACTGCTGGTGGTTCTGCTTTATCATTAAACCATCTTTCCAAGCAGCCTCCATGTTTCCAGAGTCTTTCTCCAGGCTTGGAACTGAACCAGATGGATATTTCTTCCAACACATGAAACTTTGTCTACCCCGCTGAGAGAAGTGCAGAACTCTGAGAGAGCCGAGGTGGCGCAGTGGTTAGAGTGCAGTACTGCAGGCTACTTCAGCTGACTGCTAGCTGCAGTTCGGCGGTTCAAATCTCACCGGCTCAAGGTTGACTCAGCCTTCCATCCTTCCGAGGTGGGTAAAATGAGGACCCGGATTGTTGGGGGCAATACGCTGACTCTGTGAACCGCTTAGAGAGGGCTGTAAAGCACTGTAAAGCGGTATATAAGTCTAAGTGCTATTGCTATTGCTATTGCATGGTTCTTCAGGCCCATGAAGGTCCCACTGTGTTTGGAGAGGCTTCTTTCCAGTTAAACCTCTGTGCTCAAGTGTCTACTAAGAATTATGTCCACCTCTGCTTCTGATTGCAAACTATATAAGGAGAGAATGTATTAGATCTCTAAGATGACTATAAGAAGGTTAGAACAACAGAAATGTGGAGTTTCTCTTATTTATAATCATGCATAAATGGAAAATTCAGTATCCAGGTGCTTTTAAAAAAATGACCACAATGCCCAAATAGTCAGAATTACTGTATTCAGAGAGTAAAATGAGATAGGAACATGATCAGGCAGCAGACTGAGAGGTGGCATTTATATTCATTTCATTTATAAAACTGGAATGCTCTCTCAGTTCCATAATATCCTGTGGGCAGCAGTATTGACAAAGGCAAAAACAAAGAGACTAAGCCTGAGAAGCTGAATATTGTACTGTAAAAGAAAAGCGCCAGAATGCAGAGTTTTAATTTTGTTCTTAATAAGAGTGAGATAAGTAACTCAACCAGTGTAAACACCCATGTGTTAAAATGAGGATCCATTTATAAACATAAACTGTTAACAGAACCAGGGGTGGCTTCTAACTTACCTCGCTGCCGGTTCGCGTCCTCCCGCGCTGCGTGGCTGCACCGTGTGGGCACGTGTGCTCTTTGTGCGTGCGCACATGCGCAGTGCAACCCCCCCAAAAAGCCAAAACCAAGATGGCGACGCATGCGCCAGAAACTCGGCTTCTGCACATGCGCAGAGGGAAAAAAACCTGGAAAAAAATTCCCCAAAAAATAATAATTCAAAAAATCAAAATAAAAAAATAAAATAAAATAAAAGATGGCGGCGTCCACGGACCGGCACCGACCGAACTGGATCCGTGACGTCATCGTGACATCACCAGCGGGTCACTACCGGTTCGGGCGAACCGGTCCGAACCGGGAGGAACCCACCTCTGAACAGAACCAACATATTAAGAGAGTTTCTTGTAAATATAAACACTTGAAAAGGATTATGAACCATCTCTAAAAAGGCACAATATAAATTGTACAGCATCAGCAATAACAAAGAGTTTAGATTCCTTATGTTTCAAACAATGAATGTTATAGAGATTCTAGATTTTGAGCTATTGTAGGGAAGTCCAATTTCATGATTACATAAATTACTTTTTTTTCCCCATAATATGTAAAGCAGCCTTGCTGGTGTGTGAGATCTACACATTTTGCTGAGTGAGGCTTCAGGTCTTTGCTCCAAAGCCCTGCTCTTCTAATATCAAAATTAGAGAAATTTAGGGAAAAATTAGGAAAGGTCCTAAATGTACTGCCATTTAGGTGCAAATGAAGGGAAACCAAACTTCTTTTTTTAAAGTTTCTTCACCCTATGTCATGAATAATAGGTCAGTTATATATCTCCTCAACCTTTGTTTGTTAAGATGTTTTTCAGAGGTATTATTTCTTTTAAGATAGGAATCTTAAAAAAATAGAGGAACATTTTAAATATTAAAAAGTGAAGACTGCGACTGAGAAATGGTATAAATAAATCAAATTACATTCATAGATTCACAGACAAGTGGCACACTTGCTGGAAGGCATCTTTATCTTGAAATCTTTCCCCCCTGGGCTTCATTTTAAATGCTGACATTATTATGATCTTAGTTCTCTTATATCTTAATTGTGTATATAGCCCATTGAATGAGATCATAACCTAACCAGGAATACTTAATAGTTTTGTAAACACTCACAATGCAGCAAAACCTGAAAGAAATAAGGTATTTCCTAAGTATTTCCTAAGTATGTATGAACCTTGACCAATAATGACTTGCTTTAACAGGGAAATAAAACATTATGAACTGTGTTCTTGTAGCAGTCATTATCATTACTAACACCACAGGAACATATATATTTATTTATAATATATTTTTATATTATAATATATTTATTATAATATAATATATTTCTCGTTTAAACATAGACAGTTGTAACACAGTGTACAATGGATTGTATCATAACTGCAAGCAACATTTCCCTTCTGTAAATGAGGGATCTGATCTTATCACTGCGTATCAGTTAAGAAGGGGAGTACTGCAATTGTGATACGAACTTGTATCTCATCGTGAAGCATCTCAAAACCAATTATTTTCTGTTGTTAAGCCAGCCCGATACTGCCCTATAGGTGTTGAAAATTAAAATTTGCAATCAAAGTTATAAACAAATAAAAATGCAGAATTAGAAAGAAAACTAAAGCAACGACAAGAAAAACCCTTCACAGAAACAGGGAAAATAATTTAGGATTATAGGTATGTGGATTCATAAATACCTATGATCTCTGAAGAAGAAATAAGTTTGTAATTGATCTGAGATTGCACATGTATTTTTCTTATATGATTGATTTGGGGAGCTCATGTTTTGAATACAATTGAATATAATAACGCTGAAATATTTTCTGCTGCCTATCACTTTGAATTTAGTTCAGGCATTCCGCTCTTCCATTTCTTTCTTTCCCATATCACTTCCTGACAGTTTTAAGAGTCTTATCAATGCCTTCTGGCTTACAGTAACCATAATCACTAAAATGATATTGCAGCCATCTTAATATTATTATTATTATTATTTATTAAATTTGTATGCCGCCCAACTCCCAAGGGACTAATAGAAGTAAATTAGCTGTTATGTTCACACATACTATAGTTAGGTAAGAGGATAGATTCTGAACTGTGTAAAAACCTAAGATACTAATAAATCTAACAAGCTATGTGGCATCCTATTATTTTTTTATGCAATTCCTTGCTTTGTGCTACGCATTGATTATTTATTCCTTACCCTATATTGCCTACAGTTCAAAAAGGCATAGAGTGGGACTCATTTTTGGACATAGGGTTGTGCAAATACATATCAATTTGTGTATGAGATTAAACATATTCCCCCATTTACTAAGGACAATATCTACTTTTGTTTATTAGTGAAATGCTATTCTAGTTTAACTTTTGGGAAATGCTAGGGTAATCTCCCAAGCATTGCTCATGTCTCCATAGACAAGAACTCCAATTTTTATTGATTGTAAGTAAAATATCTAAGAGTGGAGGAGGAGTATCCTGATTCTACTATATTTGAACTGAAGTCTACTAACTGGGATCCAAGTGGCAGGAAAAATATGTTTTGCATGAGTAGAAAGCAGTTCTACCAAGTGTAAGCAGTTCGCCCCCTGAAGGGCTCCAAGAATAGGCACCCAAGCACCAAACAGAATGAACTAGCAATTTAGGCTGTCAGGACTGCATTGTGTCTAGTAGATTTCCCTGACATTGTGTGCCATATGTTAAATAAATAAATAAGTTCTACCAATTCAGTCAATGACTGCTTTCTAGTCATTCTGGCTTCCAGCTGTGGTTCCCAAGCCCCACTCTTTTGAGGAAGGAGAATACAAGTTAGCTTGGGATGTGAGAGCCAGTTTGGTGTAGTGGCTAAGGCATTAGACTAAAAAATGGGGGACCTTGAGTTTCAGTCTCAACTTAGGGATAAAGCCAGCGGGGTGAGCTTATGCCAGTCACTTTCTCTCAACCCTAGGAAGGAGGCAATGTCAATGCACTTCTGAAAAACCTTATCAAAACAATTGCAGGGACTTGTCCGGGCAGTCTCTGAGAATCAGATATGATTGAACAGAAGAAAAGAAAAAAAAGAAGGGAAGAAAAGCTTCATTGCACAAGTTGATTTCCATCAGAAGATCCTAACCAAAATACTGCTTTTCTTCCATTTTCCCCAGAATGTAAAATCTTCAAATTGATTGACTCTTGGTGACTTCGTTGACATGGCCTTGGAACTTTCTTGGCAGTTAAATAGATGGGGGTTGATGTACTTTCAGAATATTTACTTCCCTGCCTAGCCATGATAGTCTTCTATCCACACAAACCCTGACTAGGCTCAAGCCTACTTCCAAGGACAGCCAAGGTCTACCCATGCTGCCACTTGCTGAGGATTCCTTCCTGTAGGAATAATGAACACTCTGGAACATAATTTATTTCCTAGGGCTTAAGAACAGGTTGACTGCAAGAGCAAACATTCGATTTTAGATTTGTAGATCCATTTATTGATAATTCCTGTGTCAAAAGTCAAGACAATAGTGGGAAGCTGTATCTGAAAATAGGGTGATTTATTTAAAATTTCTCCTAAATAATTTAACCTTTTACGGGTGATTCATAAATACATCACATCATTTATTACAAAAATTAAAATGATGTGCATATATGATTATAAAAGAATACTACCAGTATTAAAAAGTATTTGTAACAGTTATAACATTTTTTCTCTCTTGAATATTTCTGCAAATGCAGATTCTGCTTTTCTTTTCTCCCCCCCCCCCCCAGATCAATCAATTGATCCATTGGTTGCAACAGGAATTGACCAACTGGCTTGTTGTCTGAGCCTGACATCGTGGGTTGAGAGAGAGTTACTGGTCCAATCTCACCCAGCCGGCTTTTATGGCTAAAGCAGGACTAGAACTCATAGTCTCCTGGTTTATAGCCTGGTGCCTTAACCATGAACCAAAATGACTCTCATTTATAATATTTAAATCAGTTTATTATAAGAACCATGATGGCACAGTGGTTAGAATGCAATATTGCAGGCTACTTCTGCTGCCTGCCGGCTCCTTGCAATTTGCCAGTTCAAATCTCACTAGGCTCAAGGTTGACTCAGCCTTCCATCCTTCCGAGGTGGGTAAGATAGGACCCAGATTGTTGGGGGCAATATGCAGCTGGTAATGATGGGAACAGGGTTGGGGCAACTGAGTCCAGCACCACTATGGGTAGGCCTAGCAGAACGATGTTCTCCATTTTTCATGGCTTCGCTATGTATAGTCTAATTTCTTGGGCCGCAAAGGTGTTGGGGGACAGATATGAGCCGAGGTGGCGCAGTGGTTAGAGTGCAGTACTGCAGGCTACTTCAGCTGACTGCTAGCTGCAGTTCCGCAGTTCAAATCTCACCGGCTCAAGGTTGACTCAGCCTTCCATCCTTCCGAGGTGGGTAAAATGAGGACCTAGATTGTTGGGGGCAATATGCTGACTCTGTGAACCGCTTAGAGAGGGCTGTAAAGCACTGTAAAGCGGTATATAAGTCTAAGTGCTATTGCTATTGCTATGCTGACTCTGTAAACCGCTTAGAGAGGGCTGTAAAGCACTGTGAAGTGGTATATAAGTCTAAGTGCTATTGCTATTATAATTGGGCATACACCTCCTAAACAATGGCTGTGGTCATGTAAACTATGGTTTGTTTTTATCATGGTTTGGTGGAAGTCACAATACCCAAGTTTACACATTGCACTCTTCTGACAATAATGGTTTTACAGACTGCAGTGGTTGACTGTTCCAATGCTCAGCCACAACCAAACCAAATTTTGAATTGCACTAATCATCAGTGTAATGTATGAAGCCAGTAGAGAGAAGTGGCATAAAAATTGAGATTATTTTAAAACTTGGGCCTGTTTCAAAATAATAGTAAATGTGAGTACCTATAGCCAAATTTTGAAATCCTTTAAATATTGATCTGCAGTTTGAGAATTGTTTTAATAAAGTTTGAAGGTCTTGGATACAGAAGAAAATATGGTGAAGCAAGAATGGAGGCACTGCAGTATGCGTTTTCTCAAACCATGGTTTAATAGACTGAAATGTCTGGATCTCGTTTAGATGCCTCTTCAGTTGTCAGATAAATGCTGAAAGATTTCAAATAAAATTGTTTGAGAAGTAGCTAAAACATTCTAATCTACTGTATTGATTAGTTTACAATGTCAGCATAGGGCTTGTTCAGAATTAATGTACAGTTGAAAGATATGATAATTTGTAAGAACAATGGCTGGCTCAAAGATTAGGAATAGATGAATTCTCAGAATATACCGGTAGTTTAGTGTAACTCTTTCACTCTCTCCTCTTTTAAATGCAATAAGGAATGGAAGGTGGTTAATATATCAATGTGCAGGAGATGAATTGAACAGAACAGGCAATTTTATATATCCATATTTTCTACTAGTGAGTTTTTCTACAGAAGGAAAATTCTTATCTATTTCTACTTTTTTTGGAAGGACTGATCATTCCCTTTGAAATTTTCTGTGTTTCTGACATACTTTGTGAGCAGGGACTCTGTCAAAACAGAAATCTTAGTAACCTACTATATTACATTATTAGTGCATATTGGAGGTTGTGCCATGCCCTGTGCAGATGGCTTGTTGACACAATATTTTCCACAAAGTGTTGATTTTCAAAAAGAGCTACTTGGGCCACAAGGGACTGCTTCTATTGATTATTTTATTTTCCACAGTGTGTTTTATATCAAGCATTCTATAAAGCAGAGAAAGACTTAAGAGAATACAAAGAACCAGAGAAGATTTAAAAATAGTATCTGATAAGCCAGTTCTTCCTCATCACAAGGGTAGTTCCCCCCCCCCCCCGTGTGTGTGTGTGTGTGTGTGTGTATTCCCCACTGGAACTGGTATTTCCTTTCTACATGTCAGTTAAACAATGACATCCCCAGGTGTCCACCCTCCTTTTGTCAATTGACAAATGCGCAGCAGATGGCGAAAATGGCCTGGCGTATATTTCCAGGCAATTACCAAAAAACCCCACAACAAAATAAGAACCCAACCCACAACATGAGTCTGCTGCACCTTACTGCTGACTGTGTTTGTGGTTGCAGCTGTTGGCGCTAATGTTGCTTAATGAGATTAACATTGCCTGACAGTGCAAAAATAATTTATTGAAACTCTTTGGCCCTCCCTCAAGGGCCATGGGAGGGAGGCTTCATCTTGTGGGTTTTATTGACTTTTTAGCATCCTTTTCCACACAGACAAGTAAAAAAGGAGAGTCTATGGTCTGCTTCTCCATTTGAACCCTTGCTTGGAATATTGGAATGAGATTTTGATCCCTCCAGGAATTTAAATTCTGCAGTCTCTTCTTTCTTTGAAGATCATGGGAAAGTAAAAGCTTGTCTCATCTTTCATTGGCCTTTCAGTATTTTACTAGAGAGGATACCAAGGCTGAAAGAGAGGGCTTGTACGAAACTGTTAAATTAGGGCTGGAATCCAGATAGAGGCATGGAAAGTATTCACACCATAGGATCTAGGACAGCTGAGACCCTAAAACAAGCAGTGGGCATAGAGTTGCCACTGATGGTTCTCCTCCCTCCTTCTGTTCCCAAAGGCCAAACATTTACTTTGGGTGGTGGAAAGTGCCAGAAGAAGAAGCAAACATTTTCAGGCTCAATCAGGGGTGGGTTCTAACTTACCTTGCTGCCAGTTCGCTTCCTCATGCGCCACGTGCGTTCATGCGCAGTGCTAAAAACCAAGCTTCTGCGCATGCGCAGAAGCAAAAAACAGCTTCTATGATTGCACAGAAGCAAAAAACAAAATGGTGCCGCCTATGGCGCCGCCGAGAGAGCCGGTTCGGGGGCGTGTCCAGCCGGCCATCGCTGCCGGTTCGGTGAGCGGGGGGAAATTCCCGCTACCGGTTCTATAGAGACGGTCCGAACCAGCAGCAACCCACCTCTGGGCTCAATGGCTCAACCATTCTCAACGGACTGTTCACCTCCACTCCTGTTCCTTGCCCCAAGCTAAAATTGGGGATGTGGC
Organism: Thermophis baileyi; assembly: GCA_003457575.1. Classification (NCBI taxonomy): domain Eukaryota; kingdom Metazoa; phylum Chordata; class Lepidosauria; order Squamata; family Dipsadidae; genus Thermophis; species Thermophis baileyi. The sequence continues at coordinate 7,630,220 of QLTV01001483.1, read as the reverse complement.
TAGGGTAATGGATATTTTATTCTGGTGCGATGACATGTTGAAGGAAATCAATTTGCAGCTTAGGGCCACAATGCATCATAATCTCATGCATCATTTGCCAAATTCTAAGGCTGGGTTTACCACTAAACCATGGTTTATTTATTCATTGTAGGAACAGACCTGCAATGCCTGATGTCACGGCTTATACTAAGCCATGGATCATGGTTTACAAACCACACTGGTTGGGTTCTGACAATGCACTGAATCAAAACTAGATGCACCCCGTTTTATGTCCTCTATGCTGATGAATGATTCAAAAGCACAGTAGCATGGATACCACAAGGGATTTATAACAAGAGATAATGACACCATTTATTTACACTATTTTTGGCATGGTTCAAACAATGAAATGGAGTTCTACTTCTGGATGAATGCCTTCCTGACCAGAAAAGTAAGCATATTCTAGTAGACAGGCATTTTCTGTCTGGTCACACTTTATGCAGCAGCCATTTTGTGAAGTCTCCTGTCTAGGAACCATTTTTATAAGAGCATGCACAACTTGCTTTCAGCATTCAAAATGGCGCACAAATATTGCCTATCCCTATTCATAGAGGTACTATAGACTTTATTATACCCTACGCCAATGAAAAGGAGAAATGGGAAGAAAGTAAGAAGGAAAGGATTTTATATGTGAAATTATCCCAACTGCAGCTATTCAATTATTAATCAGGTTACTCATAGAAATATAGTTTCCTTGGGAACAGTAACAATTAAGATGGCTTGACTGACTTTTCTATTGTAGAGATGCGTGCAAGAAAAAGAATTAAATATTTTATTTAGTACATTTCTGAAATGATTTATTGAAGCTCAGGATAGTTAACAACCTCATAATAAGCGAATTCTAAAAATAACAAGAGCATCACTGCCAAAGTACTTTTTTTTTTTTTTACAAAAATGCAAAGTGGGGGATATTTAATATCTTAGTAGTTAATTTACTAACTTTGCTTCTTCCAACGTTGGCCTTCATAGACACACATATCTTAGGATATGCATTTATGGCTCACCTCGCAGGGCTGTGGGCATCCCATGAGGATGCCTGTGGGGAAGGCAAGAAGGGACAAATGATAAAACAGGAGTGGCATCATCACACTAGTGCTGTGGCTTCTGTATTTCTGTCAGATATTGGAACGTGAGTGCATAATGGCAGCATTTGTACAATGGCATTACTGCAATTTGCTGTGGAAAGCAATTTTCATTGAAAAATACTTGTTAGAAATTCTATTTATATATAGCACCACAGAGCAAACAAAGAGTACAGTCACCATGTGCTTTACTGCTCAACTATATAACTGTAACAGGAAACAGGAAACTCTACTTAGAACAAAAGAGCATAGAGTATATACCATAGATCCAAACTTGTAAACACTGCAATCTACTGGCTGAATAGTACTGTAGTTGTTGCATAGAAATACATTCCAACAATGAATTCCAACAACACTAAATGATATGTCTATTCTTCTTAGGACAGCTAAGTATTAAAGATAGCCCTGCCTGATTACATTTGCCCACTGTTTGAAAGTAATTCAAATACTATGAACCATGATTGTTGCTTCACTGTACAGGTAGCCTTTGACTTACAACAGTTCGTTTAGTGACCGTTCAAAGTTACAACGGCATTGAAAAATGTGAGTTACAACCTTTGCAGCACTCCCATGATCATGTGATCAAAATTCAGATGCTTGGCAACTGGTTCATATTTATGAGGGTTGTGGTGTCCCGGAGTCATGTGATCTCCTTTTGTGACCTTCTGACAAGCAAAGTCGATGAAGTGAAGCCAGATTCACTTAACAACCAGGTTACAAATTTATCAACTGCAGTGATTCACTTAACAACTGTGGCAAGCAAGATTGTAAAATGGGGCAAAACTCATTTAACAAATGTCTCACTTAACAACCGAGATTTTGGGCTCAATTGTGATCGTAAGTTGATGACTACCTGTAATCTTGGAGAACTAAAGGCATCTGCATTGGGGTTTCAACCAGAAAAATGGATGAAGAGTCATAAAAGACGAGTCCATTTTTTCCAATCGGTATCCAAGCCAAAAGCATTGCTCTCACCATCTCCATACCTTGCTAAGAGGCGCTGTCACCTGCCACATGTCGAGGTGAGTTAGTTTAAATTAGTTTAAATTATAAAAGTATTTATGGGCAGCCTTTATAATTAGCCTTATTAGTGGTTTACCGGCATTGCTTCACCATACACTGGGAAGGATTTATCAGCCAGAAGCATCTTCCGTAAATCCTGTAAATAAGCTATTCATCATTTAGGCAAACTTGGTATTTAACTCCCCCCCCTTCAAAATCTGGTAAACATTTTCTTTAACTATTGCAACCTTTTGGCCCACGCCCCAGAAAATACTTTGTTTAGTTTGAGCAAAGCGGAGACCTGGAATGGTGGGATTAGAACAGAGAACTGGGAGGAAATAAGTTAACAGCTTGAACTGTGTGGCAGATGCAGATCACCCACAAGGGTCATAAAAAAGCAGCATAGGAAAAAAATAAAAATAAAAAATAAAGTATCGACATCTTCCAAAGTTAGTCAGCTCCTGTGATGATTAAAACAAAAAAGAACAAAACCAAACAGTAGAGCAGTACCAGCATATTAAAGACATTTAACTGCTCCTCTTAAACGAAGAGCAAAGTAAGGGTAGCAGAAAGGGGGCCACTCCCACAATAAATCAGAAAAGGAAGCAGACAAAGGTCAAAACACCCCATACCCAAGGAACATTAACACTTTGGAGAGAAAGATTTCCTAAGGAACAAACGCTCGTTCTTTCTTTAGATAAAGCAGACACCTTATCTTTGTAAGTTTACAGAAGGGAGCCAAAGATACAAGTAAGCACTCAAACTAAGGCAAGGCCTGGCTCTTTTTAGCAGCTGGCAGTCATTTAAACCCTCCAAAAGCCTCCTAGGAGCCAATCGCCTGCTTAAGTAGATGCTGTAAAAAGGTCCCAGAGATTTACAAGGAAAGTCTCCATGCTAAACTAGGCACCGTCTGATAAACAAGCAATCTTAGCTCCAGGCTAAATGATGCTGCTTCAGGCTTTGATTTCCTCTGTCTGTGAATGATATATTTGTGCTCGAGGAGAGGTTTTGTCATGGACTGGCCATGATTACTGGTCCATGAACCAAAGTTAGGTCATGGATCTTCAACTCCGAAATCAGAAAATGATCTCAGAAAAGTTTTATCCCTTTGGTTGTTTTTTTTTTGTTTTTTTGCTTTGTTTTGTAGGTTCAAAATACAAAAACCAGCTCCTTAATTAAGAGCATACAGGTCTGAAACATTTCCCCAGCTTCCTAGGGACTGAGCTTTTGTTAGCACAAACCATCAGTTGAACTCTGAATAGACACACACACGCGCGCGCACACACACACACACAATAGGTGATAGATGAGAGAGAGAGAGAGAGAGAGAGAGAGAGAGAGAGAGAGAGAGAGAGAGAGAGAGAGAGAGAGAGAGAGAGAGAGAGAGAGAGAGAGAGAGAGAGACAGATATAATATTATATGAAAATAAGTCCCAAATTAGCTTTCTGGGCTAATTTTACTTTCATTGGATTTTTTTTTTAAACTACCTATTTTAGTTTATAGTCTATCTAAAAATATTCTGAACTTGCAATTCTGAACCTGGTAATAAATACATCAGAACCTCCCATTTATTTGGCCTACAATTTTAGGATCTCAGACAGCTTTCAAATGTTAAACCCAACCTTCCAGCATCAGATCTGATCACTGTTGGTAGGCAATTTGCAGCCTGCATACAAAATTCTTTATCAAAGCAAGCAGATTTTTTTTTCTACATACATTTTATGGAAAAGATTTCAAAAGATGGAGATCTGGAGGAAAACCAAGTCAATAGGGCAATTTTATATCTATCTAGGCTACACCTAATCTGTAGTGGAACTCTGAGCCAATGTGGGTATGATAATAAGTCAGTCACTTTCTTTTGATTTTCCTGCATGGGAGCATATTTGCATCCTTAACAAATTAATTATGTTAAATTTGGTAGTCTGCTTCAGTAAAATATTTTTGATGATGAAGAAGAAAAACTTGATCTTTCTTGGCTAAGAATTCTTCCCTGGGAAAAGGATTTTAATGCTAGCTTTAGAGTAGTTGAATTAGTGGACAAATATCTGATCTCTCTTAAAAACAAATCAATAATTGTGATACCGTTTTGTTTCTGCTACACAGTGGCTAGACTGTAGAGCACAGGAGGCTGAGTAAAAGACTACCCATATAACATTGTTCCTCTTTCACCAAGGACAGGAATGGAGAGTGACCATATTCCCACACAAGGGTGCATCTTTTAATCCTTCCTTCCAGCAGCCAGTGCTCTTCCTCCTCATGCATGTATATAATAAATTATAATAAAGGAGTATATTATAATAAAAGACTAGGGAAAACCCTCCATTGGTACCTATGTTCCACTGAGCATCTTCTTTTCCAAAGTCTTGCAGAGTGGTTGGGTAGCGTGGGAAGTTCAGAAAACCAAAGGATTGATAGAGAAATATGTAATTGCTTCCCTGGTCAGCAACTAAACCCTCCCATATACTTCTACTAAAATATAAAGCAAGCTGGGCCACTTGCATGATACCTGTTGAATATATTAATATATGTTGGACCACGCAGTGATTAGGCAAAGTATCTAATTAAAGTGGAATTTGAGAAAACATCTCAGGTTTGACCCTCCCTTCCCCAACCAGGCATTCTGGGAGTTGAAGTCCACGCATCTTAAAGTTGCCGAGAAACAGCGCTCTAGGATATAGTCAGAGAGAAGAAAAGCACATTGAGAGTTGCAAGATTCCAGTATCATAACCCTATAACAAAAGTGCTTTTATGATTCATGACTTTGGTGTTCATGTCTGGTCTACTTTGAAGAACTGATTTGTTTGTTTGTTTGTTTGTTTGTTTGTTTGTCAAACATGTACAAGGTAACAAGTATAAGTATGAACATAAGCCAGGGGTGAAATTCAAAATTTTTCCCTACCGGTTCTGTGAGCGTGGCTTGGTGGGCGTGGCAGGGGAAGGATATTGCAAAATCTCCATTCATGAACTCCAAACATGAACAAAGGAAGTAAATACAGGTAAATGGGGATAGTAAGACAGGGATGGTAGGCACGCTGGTGCGCTTATGCACGCCCCCTTTATTATTATTAATCATTATTATTATTAATAAAATTTGTATGCCGCCCAACTCCCAAAGGACTCTGGGCGGCTCACAACATATGAATAAACACCAATAAAAACATAATAAATACAATTTAAAAATATCAAAAAACATTTACACCTGCATACATGGGCCAATCCATAGGTTATTGGCCCCAGGCCTGCCGGAAAAGCCAGGTCTTAACGGCTTTACGGAAAGCCAGTAAGGTGGGGGGA
>QLTV01001483.1:7588168-7599813 GCA_003457575.1 Thermophis baileyi | reverse complement strand
CAGAAGTTGTGAATGCTCCAACACTGGAAGTTTTTAAGAAGATGTTGGATAACCATTTGTCTGAAGTGGTGTAGGGTTTCCTGCCTAAGCAGGGGGTTGGACTAGAAGACCTCCAAGGTCCCTTCCAACTCTGCTATTCTATTCTATTCTATTCTATTCTATTCTATTCTATTCTATTCTATTCTATTCTATTCTATTCTATTCTATTCTATTCTATTCTATTCTATTCTATTCTATTCTATTCTATTCTATTCTATTCTATTANTCTATTCTATTCTATTCTATTCTATTCTATTCTATTCTATTCTATTCTATTCTATTCTATTCTATTCTATTCTATTCTATTCTATTCTATTCTATTCTATTCTATTCTATTCTATTCTATTCTATTCTATTAAGAGAAGAGTCTTGGTTTAATCCATTCATTTCCACCCAGAGTGTACCAGCTTTCCTTTAGCTGACAAGCCAGTTCCATTTGCCTGCCAAGATGTTTCCTCTCCACCCTATGCCCCATTTGGAGCTGGGTGGAGGGACCTCTTTCTTGATAGACAACTCCATTGACCTGTTAAATCTTCCAGGTCCATTACAACCACATATAATTTTTATATATTTCAGTTACAGGTTCAAGACAGCATAAAATTAAGTGGAAAGCATCCCCGAAAGGAACAAAATGGGTTTGTGGAGATGAATGAGTCAACCTGTCAATATTTAACCAATTTATTGGTTTTAAATATATCGATCAGCTAAACAACTCTTTCTCAGTGTAGTCACTCAAACAATTAAACACCTTTGATCAAGAGATTTCAAAGGGAGTAGTATCCAAAAAAAGTATACAAATGAAAAACCACGAAAAGCAAAAACCAAAACACAGATTAGTAAATAAAAGCAAATCAGTTTTGAAGAACAAATTAAACTTTGTCCACATAGACTCTTACTGATCAGGAATTTATTTATTTTTTGCCCATTTTATTGATAAAAGACTAATTCCCTGGCCAACGGAAAAGACATTATCTTTTTTTTTTGCTTTCTTCAAGCTTTTAAAATTCTTCATAAATGGATGTATTCCAAGGTTTTGGTATGTAGTTCAACATCACATTAACATCTTCAAATCTTATTTATTTTCTCAAAATCATCATTATCATCACCATTAAGATCATTATCTTATGTCTTCAGGGTGGAAAGTTTAAACCCAGTTCTTCTTCATCATTTGCTGAGGTGCCAAGGAAACAAGAAAGTTTGATCAATAAAATTCATTTTAAGATAATTAGAAATATATCTAACTTTCTTTAAAATATGAAACCATTCATTGCCCTTGAATAAAATTCCAGTGCTATATTCTTGCAATTTACCAATATCCATCTTAATAATACTTTTCAACCTTCCATAAATATTAAACAGTAGCTCAGATCTTTCTAAAACGTTCTACAGCATACAGTACAAGTAATTTGGAAGTTGCAGAAGCTGCCAGTGCATCCATTCCCTATTGGGAAATTAAAAGACCTTTTCACTGAATATGTGGCCAGTCTGTAATTTTAAACAATCTAATTTTTTTCTTGCAGTAAAAGAGCTTTTAACCATAAACTGGTGTGGGGGTATAATATACTTAGAGAAGTCTAACCATTCTAAAAAAAAAAAAAAGTTTAAAATTTGCCTGCAGTGTTTAGATTGGGATCCTCCCAATCTATGGCAAAGCTCTCTTTGCCATAAGTCCTCATTATTGGTTCTGGGATGACAACAGGAAGTTAGCTGGCCTAAGAGTACATGCTTTTCTCAACCAAGAGTGGGATCTCTTGTGCTGATCTAAACTGGCCAGATGCTGTTCCACATGTGGCATTTATTCCGCCACATGTAATATAATATAATGGATGTGAATGAGGCACTTTCTATTCTGGAATGCCATCAAGCCTGCACCCTCATTTTACGCCCATTCTTGTCCCTGTTAATAGAATAGAATAGAAGAGAATAGAATAGAATAGAATAGAATAGAATAGAATAGAATAGAATAGAATAGAATAACAGAGAAGGAAAGGAAGTTGGAGGTCTTCTAGTCCAACCCCCTGCTCAGACAAGAAATCCTATACCAGTGATGGCGAACCTTTTTTTCCTCGGGTGCCGAAAGCAAGCGCGCGCGCGCTATAGTGCATGCGCATGTGCCCACACCCATAATTCAATGCCCATCCCCACATCCCCCCGTGCATGCACGCACGACCCCCATGCGCTGCCCCACGTGCATCCGCGCACAACCCCCCTCCTGTTCCCCCATTTCCTGACTTCCGGTGGGCCCGGCAGGCCCATTTTTCACCCTCCCCAGGCTCCAGAAGCTTCCCTGGAGCCTGGGGAGGCCGAAAACGCCCCCCCCCGCCCCCCCTGGAGGCCCTCCGGAGGCCGAAAACGCCCTCCCAGAGCCTCCGCGTGAGCCAAAAATCAGCTGGCCGGCATGCACATGCGCGCTGGAGCTGAGCTAGGGCAACGGCTCGCGTGCCAGCAGATATGGCTCCGCGTGCCACCTGTGGCACGCGTGCCATAGGTTCACCATCACTGTCCTATACCATTTCAGACAAATGGTTGTCCAATCTCTTTTTAAAAACTTCCAGTGTTGGAACATTCACAATTTCTGGAGGCAAGTTTTAGATCTCTGAAAATGCACTTCAGTTTTCTATCTATGGAGATGCTCAATCATCCAGGTCATGGTTGTCCCAAAGCTGCTTTTTCAAGAGACAACTAGACTTTCTTGTTTTTCTTTGAAAACATTTTTTAAAAACTTCCAGTGTTGGAACATTCACAATTTCTGGAGGCAAGTTTTAGATCTCTGAAAATGCACTTCAGTTTTCTATCTATGGAGATTCTCAATCATCCAGGTCATGGTTGTCCCAAAGCTGCTTTTTCAAGAGACAACTAGACTTTCTTGTTTTTCTTTGAAAACATTTTGCTTCTTGAATGAGAAGCAAAACGTCTTCAAAGAAAAACCAGAAAGTCCAGTTGTCTCTTGAAAAAGCACCTTTGGGACTTCAGTTTTCTCTTAATGCATCGTAAGGCAAGGTCATCGGAGCAATGTATTGGCAAGAAATCCAGATTTCCACCCCCACTTGAGAAATTGTATTATTAGGGAATTGGACCTTGACCTGAAGAGAAAAAAATCTTGGTTGTGTTCAAATCTGAAACTTAACTCAAGCTCCCAACCTCCATGCCTCTCCATTATTGTAATTATAACAGGAAGACCCCAAATGACACTTTTTCCCCCTGTATGTAGGATATGATTTATTGAATTAATGTTTATCATGCTGTCCATTGAAACTAACTTAAATGGAGCAAATTGTATGGAATTGTATGCTGTTATGACAGGAGGACACATATCAAACTGAAGATAAAACACAATTTTTTTTTTCTTTGAGGAGGACAAAATGTTTATTTCTTGGCAAAAATTTCAGCCACAGTTGCTTCTACTGAAGGGATAAATCCTGCCAAGTTTCTGTGATTAGGTTGGTGGGTTTTATGTTATTATTCAACAGCCAAACCAAATATTGGTATTCTGATTAATGAAAAACTATATGCCAGATCTGTAGCCACAGTGAAATGCCAAAAAGAAATGGCTCTGTTTTGCAGTAAATTACTTTAATTAAATAAATTTATGCTTAATGGAATATAGTGATACTTTTTTTACTCACTAAAATATCAGTAGATGAAAAGATTTCAGAGCTGGGGCCCTTGGGCTAATGAAATATTTTTAGGTAACTCATGGTAAATCATTTAGGTAAATCATGGTGTTGGGCAATTATGTGTCCTGATAGGCTGATCATAACATTTTCATCAAAGTTTAAACATTAGATTTTTGTGATCTCTCTCTCTCTCTCTCTCTCTCTCTCTCTCTCTCTCTCTCTCTCTCTCTCTCTCTCTCTCTCTCTCTCTCTCTCTCTCTCTCTCTCTCTCGAAAAGGAAGAGTCATGAATGAAATCAAGAAGACTTTCCAGTATTAACTGTTCAATCAGAATAATAATGCTGATCTCAACCTTGTTTGAATGCTAAGTTGACCGACTGCAGGTGGTTTTGGACATGTAAATTCACTGCTCTGCATGCTTTCACTGAGTTTTGCAAAAGAGAATTGGTCTATTTGACTTATCCTACTTTGATTTTCCCAAGAAAATCAATATGATAAAGTAATTCTTTCCTTCCCTCCTCTTCTGTGCTAAGCCCTTCTGAGAACAGTCAAGAGGTACTTCTTCAATTATTTCTGGCTTGTTTGCATTAAATCCTTTCAAAGGGACCCCATGTAAATTTGCAACTTTAATAAAGATGTCTCCATATGAAAGAAGCTAAATAAAATTCTGCATTTAAGGTGAGTAAGAGGCAGTTGTGGACAGAATTGCTTAATATCTTTTCATCCTAATTTCTTTCTTTTTCCTCTCCAAAACCTGCTGCTGTTTTATATTTATATATATATATATGGGAAGAATTTGATAGGATATGCATAATTCATGCTCGTGGCCTTTGTGCCTTGCCCTTCTCTTTTCTGCCATCCTACATATTTAGTTGAGACAAATATTATTCTCTCTTGCTATCAAAACAATTTTGAGGGGTAAGAAGCAATGCATACCATTCTTTTAACTGGAAGACCACAAAGCCCATGGTGATTTCTTAATATGCTCCATTAATATGTAGTCTGGTAGGTTGTCAAAATTTAGAATGTGAAAGCTAATCAGAGCAAGGGCTTTCCTTTTAGCCTTGAAATAAAGACTTTAATTTAAGAAATAGCAGAGGGAATTTAGGAATGTGTTACTATCTGTGAGGATTTCATTTAAAGTAGAATTAGAGGTTATGGATTATCACTTTGCAGTGATCAGGTGCAAGGATCAGCACAATGCAGTAAAACTGATTGGTTCTTAATAATTTAACCATCAATAGGATAAGATATAATTGAGTTGTAATGTGGGCTTCTGGATCACATGCCTTTAAAGCTAACATAAATATTCTTCAAAAGCCAAATAAAGATTCTGAACATAATACCAAGTGATTCCATTAAGGAGAGGTGTAGAAAACATTTCTACAATTTTCGTCACATTGTGAAATAGCATTGAAAAATCAGTATTTTCCGTTTGAACTAAAATGTATCATTTGGTACATTTGGATGTATTTGGATAATTTATTTTATTTATCTTTATAGGCATACTTGGTCTATTTATTTTCATTAAGTGTTATTAGCAGAACCATAACATGTAATTATGGAGTGGAAATGAAAATAGCAATAAAATCCTTTGCTTTTAGACTTATAATTTTGTTTTGTTGGATACATACATACATACATACATACATACATACATACATACATACATACATACATACATACATACATACATACATACACCCTTCTGGAACCAGATCAAACTTAGTAAAAGAAATATGTTTGCTTGTTCAATATGCTTGGTTCTCACATAACACTAAGCCAACATCACACTCACATAAAAAAGACAAACCACTTTATGGATTACTGCCAGGTGTAAAGAATCAGGACCATACAGTAAGTTGCAATTTAGAAGATTTATTGCTCAGGAATAAGGTTCTTACCTATACACAAAAATCTAGTCAAGTTTAGTGAAGTTCATCACTAAATCAGTGCTAGATAAGGGTTAATGGAATGGAGTTGGACTTAAACCGTTTGCAGGAATGTAATGACTCTAGACTGATGACTTGTTTAACTCTGCCCCCTGCTGTGCTTGCTCTTCTCCTACAATTACTGCAATAAGTGAATTCATCCTGTCATTCTTTGAATCATTTTAGTTATTCTTAAAAGATTACAGTCCTTGATTTAAAAAAAAATTCACCCAATTCAATGGAATGACTTTTTGGTGGGTCGGCTTTTAATTTTTGAAGAACAAACATCAGCCACAAAGAAGCCATGTAATAGATGGTGATGAGGGTAGATAAGGCAAGTTTAAAGTTTTGTCCCAGAGTGGTCCTGATTTTGAGCAGGGTCCCTGTGCCTTCTATCAGCATTTGTTCAAAGAGTTCCCCCCGCTACTGAGAACTTTCTCCCTCAGTCAAGCAACAGGTATAGGGACACCAACTTGCATTGTAACTAGCCAAAGAGCAAAAAAATGAAACCATCCTATTCTATGCAAGGTCTAAATGTCCATAGCCCAGCCTTTATTCTTAATCATAATATGAATTGAATTGGATCTTAGATGGTCTTCTCTTGACCATGGAAATCTCTGTCCTTCTAGAGCAAAGTTAGTGTTCCCATTTCTTGCAAACTATTTTTTTTTCCATTTAGGCATTTAAAACTCAGTACAGGAAGTCCTCAACTTATGACCACAATTGGGACTGGAACTTTTGTTGCTAAGTGAGGTTTATAAGTGTGATGATGGTCGTTAAGTGACTCACAGTCAATTTTAAGACTTTTTTGCTGTGGAAAAACTGTTACCATTGTAAATATACATCGGTTGCCAATTTTGGTCATATTACTGCAGGGATACGGCAATAGTTGTAAGTATGAGGACACTTTTTTGAGGTCACTGTTTCAGCGCCATTGTAACTTTCAACAGTCACTAAAAACGAATAATCATAATTTGAGGACTACTTGTAAGAGATTTCTTCTAAAAAAAATTGCATGGATGTTATGCCCAGTCACTTACGGTAATTTTACCTTTAACTGTTTAAGTGTGTGGGTTGAGTTTTCTCTTCCTTTTTGCTTTCATTCCATAAGATCTGGCTGGAGCAGTACAAAAGGGAAGGAGGGGTTATGAAGTGCTTGGTAAAGCAATTAAATAAATAATCTAATTCTTGTATTCTTTTCTCTGTTATCTTTGAAGGTGTCTTTCTCAAATGCTTTCTGACAGTCAAGCTTACGTTGAAGGTCACGGCCAGTCAAAGGTGAATTTTGGATCTGTGAAGCATTCAGAAGCCTCTCTGTTTCTTTTCAACCCTACATGAGGTTCTAATGGCACCAATACAAAGGCAGCATTGTATGGAATATTCACAGACATAGGATCCTGCCCATTTCTGCTGCGAAGCAGGTCACCAAAGTCACTTGTGACACAAATAGACATATCTGATGTCACATTTGATTGAATACACAATCCACGTTGACTACTTCTGCTGATCTAATCATGCAGACAAGTTTCAAAGTTTTGCTAGTGCCTGAATATCTCTCCCTCTCCCTCTCCCTCCCTCCCCCCCCTCTCTCTCTCATATGAACTGAAAGAGAAAAAAATTGATGTAAGAAATATTTATGAAGTTATCCAATTTGGTCAATACACAGCTCAATAGCAAGTCTGAAAGATTTGTCAACAGCAGTTAATAATGTCCAATTAGGACAGCATAATATGGAAATAACATTTGGTAATTCAGGTTGCGATAAACTAAAATAACAGCTGTAATATTTAACAATTGTCTGTTGTGCAATGTAGGCAGTTTTTTTGCATATCTATAGGGCCCTTTTTTAAAAAAAATCATGAGTGCAACAATCAACTGGCAAAAAGAGAATTAGATGCAACTAACAATCCTTTTGTGATAAGCCAGGTCAGAAAGCAAACCCCATAAAACAGACTGGAGCAGCTACCTTATTAATATAGACTATAATAGCAGAATCCTGGAAGCCTGACCATGTTTTTCCTTCCCTCCCTTTTATACCAAGGGGAGTCAAGGTTTCTTACTAATACCTTCTTTCCTTCCCAGGCTTAATTCACATTTTGCTAATCAGGGGAGGAATCTGCCTGATCACCTCTGCATGTTATCTCATTATTGTGGATTTAAAAAAAATATTTGATCCCTTTTGCCTAGATAATGGTTCCTGCAGGTTACTGTTATTAGTTAGGACAGTATCATGAGACAAAAATATGTCCCTGCCCCATGTCTGTAGAGCAGGGGTGTCAAACTCAAGGCCTGCAGGCCGGATGAGGTCCGTGATGTGGTCGGCTGCGGCCTGCAGGGCCGTCCTGGAAAATGTAAGGGGCCGGCCCGCGTTGCTTCGGCCCGGTCTACCCAATGTGAAGAGGAAACTTGCCAGCAGTTTGAGGAGTAGCGTCAAGCTGGCCACGCCCACCCAGTTGGTCACACACACCCAGCCTCCCTGAGGTCAACCACAGCCCTGATGCAGCCCTCAATGAAATTGAGTTTGACACCCCTGCTGTAGAGAGTAAGGAAGATAACTATAACAAAGATATTCCCTAGGATATAAGGAAAGTTTCAATCAGACTAGCAATAGTTTGTAATTATTTCCAATCTCAGTAAAAGTAATATTAAACTTCAAGTCATTTCCTGGCCTTGTCTGTTTACTGGAGCCAAGGGTGTCTGAAGTTGTGTAAAGCGCAAAGCAAGTTCTGTGGAACACAGACTAGCAATTTATTAAGCTTGTTGACACAGGAATGGGAAACCTGTGGACTTTCAAAATCAACAACCTTCAAGTTCTGTCACCATAAATGATCCTGAAGGAAACTCAAAATATCTGAAGGGCCATGGACTCTCAAGCTCCTTTTGCATTGGATAGACAATTCCATGGCATGATAGACAATTGTCTAGATAGACAATTGCAAGGTGGTATGTTCATTTGTAATGATCATGCTGGGTCATAATAAAACTGAATTAAAATGAATTGAAATGGAAATGTTGATTTACAAAGATTCATAATGATTGCCCCACCTGGTTGTGAAAATAATGAAGTCACTACTGTTGCTTTCTCTGATCAAGGTACCTCCTGAACTGAAGCCACTACTGTAATTTTGTTAGCTCAATCCTGCCCAAACTGGCACTCTCCATATTTATTTATTTTATTTTATTAATTGTAGAAAATATTTGTAGTCCTTCTCTTAAGGCAAGGGTGTTAAACTCGCAGCCCATGGGCTGGATGCGTCATGCGCTGGCCACAACCACGCCTGGTTTAGCGAAGGGGGGGGGGAGTCACGATATGTCACATGATGACGCCGTGACGACCCAAGTTTGACACCCCTGTTTTAACGGGGGACACACACACAAACATTAACATGAGCTACAATCCCTATAATATGCAGTTTCTACCCCTATCAGCTTCTTTAATCAGTCTCTCTGGACATAATCAGAGATGTTGTAGGATATTTAGTAGATAACTAGATTGGAGGAGAGCCAATCTGGGATAGTGATTAAAAGCAAGGCACTAGAAATTGGGAGACTATGGCTTTTAGTCCTGCCTTAAGTACAAAACTGGCTGGGAACTTTGGGCTAGTCACTCTGCCTCAGATGTCAAAACTAACCTGAAGGCAGAAAGATATACCCCATCCAGTACTAGAAGCCAGTACATCCAGGCAACAAAATTCTGGGTGACCCCCAGATGGCAGCAAAGAATGACAGTTTTGATATCTCTTGGCTGCCACCTTGTGGTCATCTGGAGTTTGCAGCCCAGGTCTGGCACTTTACCACACACTATTTTCTTTCTGTGTTGCAGTATTCAAAGGCTGAGGAGCAGCTTTCCCATTAAGCGGCAGTAACAGATAACTCAAATGAAATCTCAGCGGTAAATCTGCTTTCGAGCACCTGGTGCATTTCCTCTAATGAAGCCTTTTTCTCTCCATGATATGAATCCATTAGACACCGCAAAGCTTGAGTATGTAAAATATTTTGTTTATCTGGCTCTTCTCAAAGGCGCTGTCTGTCATCGTAGATGTCTGCATAGTAAATATAGCTGCTGTATCCTGGCAGAGGGTATAATGTGAGAGGCGATTAGATGTATGCCAAACATAAATGGCAAAATCCCTAATAAACCATAATTCCTTACTTCAATCATAACATTAGCATTAAAGCTAAGGGTTTCCCATTTCTTTCTAATTCTGTACAATATCTTATTTTACTTTTACATTTCCCCCTTTTTTCCTGCAGTAGAGCACTTTAATTTTTAATTTAAAGGAAGAGAAAAGAAGTAGCCCATCAACTGGAAGATAAAACAAACAAAAAACCCCCAGAGAAGATGAATTGCTGTGTTTGTAAGTTATACACTTAAAAGGAATAAAGAGGGAATCAGAAATAATTCTGGCTGACCAAGAAAAGACAGTATGTTGAGATGGGACTAAAGGTAGAGAGAATGAATGGATAAAGATATCCTCTCTCACACACTTTCTCTGAATGTGTGTTTGTCCATAAGCACAAAAAGCTATCCTTTAACAGGCTGAATAGTACAGCTAGTCCTTGACTTATGATGGACCGCCTCAGGGCTACTTATGACGCGGATTTGAAGTTCCGATCGATCCCTCCCCTTGCAGTCATGTGAATGCATTATGGCCACTCAGCAACCAGCCTGATTTGTGACTGTTTGCAACATCCCATAGTCATATGACTGCAATTTATGGTGTTTACTACCAGTTTCCGGCAAAAAAACCCTCCCGTACCAGACAAAACTTACACACAATACCGTTAACTGCTTAATGATGCAGCATTTGCTTAATGACCACTGAAAAAAAAAAGGTCATTAAATTGAGTGTGGTCACGTGATGATCTGTTTAATGACTACTTAATGACTTACAACCATAATTCTGGGCTCAATTCTGGTTGCAAATTGAGGACTATCTGTAAAGAGAGTGACCCAAATTTTTCGTATGGGCTCCCTATTTTTCTTAGACCTCATATTTCAGCGATGAGGATGCGCAGGGACATCAGCGGAGAAGTCTTAAGTTTTTCTGCAACCTTTTGTTCCGGAATGAGTTTAAAAAGCAACCTCAATAGACAGCTTGTAGAATTTGTGGCCCAAACTGGGAGAAAAGAAATAAGCTCACATTTTATACCAAATCCACAAATTCTATTGGCAAAATTGAAATGAACACCACAGTTTCATCTGGAAGTTATAATTCCTTTGTATACATGACTGAAAAATCTGTGGTGTTTTTTAACCACTTAAATGTTTGTAGCGATTGGTATCATCTTCACATTTGCACAATAGCGCATCAACAAGGGCTCTGGTGCTCCATTCTGCAGTGTTCTCCAGCTCCACAGTGACCTGGCTAAGCTGCAAAAGAGATTTGTAAAACAATGAAGAAAGCCAAGGATTCAACTGTTTTGACATTTTGTAGGAGAGGTCATGTAAAGCACCTTATATAAAGAGACCGGGTCCCTTTTCCAGATCACCACAGCTTTCTTAATTGTTAATCAATTCATCTATGACTTCCTCCATTTGGTAATAACAGTGGAAGGTTAGAACAGGTTTATTTACAACTGGACAAAATACTGCTTGCTTATTTCTGATTTAATTAGTAATAAGAAGCAATTCCTCTATTTTGGGATGTCTAGTTAAATGGATAGATGATAAGGCTAAAATCTGGGCCACAACTACAGTACAGGTAATCCTCGACTTACAACAGTTTGTTTAGCGACCTTTCAAAGTTACAACGGCATTGGAAAAAAGTGGCTTTTGATCATTTTTCACACTGATCACCGTTGCGGCATCCCCATGGTCATGTGATTTACATTCGGATCAGGGGTGGGTTCCTACCGGTTCAGACCGGTTCACCCGAACCGGTAGCGACCCACTAGCGACGTCATCCGAACCGGATCGGTGGTTGCCGGTCCGTGGGGGCTGCCATCTTTTTTTTTTAATTTTTTCCGAATTTTAGCTTTTGTTTTTTTCTGAGCATGCTCAGAAGGTGACTTCCAGCACTGTGCATGCAGTCGCCATCTTTTTTTGGCTTTATTTA
>QLTV01001483.1:7545015-7555253 GCA_003457575.1 Thermophis baileyi | reverse complement strand
TCCTTTCCTTTCCTTTCCTCTCCTTTCCTTTCCTTTCCTTTCCTTTCCTTTCCTTTCCTTTCCTTTCCTTTCCTTTCTTCCTTTCCTTTCCTTTCCTTTCCTTTCCTTTCCGTCCTTCCTTCCTTCTTTCTTTCTTGTCTCTCTCTCTCTCTCTCTCTCTCTCTCTCTCTCTCTCTCTCTCACACACACACACACACACACACGTACCTGGTCTGGGCACATAGAAGGAGCCCTTCCTGGGGAGTTCTCCTGTGCGGATGCGCCCAGCGGCGGCAGCAGCAGTGGGGGCAGAGTTTGTCTGGGCTCTGCCATCCCAGAACCACGCCACGCACGGGGGAGTTTTCCGGCACGGTGCAGTTTCGGGATGGCAGAGAACTTGCTTGGGAGAGCCAGCGGCGGGGGCAGAGATTGCTTGGGAGAGGCCAAGTAAGCTGTCCGCCATCCCGGAAGCGGCGGTGATTTACCTGTTGAGCGCGCCGAGTCAGAAGGGAGGCAGGCGGGCAGGAAGGGCCACGGCCCTGAGCTCAACAGGTAACACACCACTGCCTCAGTGCTGCCAAGAGCCTCTTCCTCTGCCGGCCTGGCACGCCAAACTTTGCACAGCAGCGGGAAGCAGCCTGAGAGCCGGGCCGGGCGCCCCACATGCTCAGCGGCCAAGCCGAGCCCCGCGCACCCCTCTGCCTCCTGCCTCACCTGCCTCCTCCTCCTGCCAGGCAGGGAGGGAGGGCAGCGAGAGGGGCGGCGGCGGCCCCTGTCAAGTGCAGCGCACGGAGGCGGCGGGCAAGGTGTCCACAGCACACCTGTTAATCCGGCCGGCCACATGACTACAAGTGCGGCACGGAAGCTGCTGGCGGGCGGGCGGCAGCCCCTGTGCAGGGAGAGGGCCAGGCCTGTGCTTGCAAGGGGCCGCCGCTCTCGATGCCCTCCCTCCCTGCCTGGCTGCAGACATCCGCCCGCCCTCCCGGAGCACCACAGCCACGGTTTACTTTCTTCCTTCTCCTGCTGCCACCCCTCTTAGCCCCAATGCAGCAGCTGCATCTCCCCCAAGGGCAGCCCACCCACCCACTGGCTGGGTCTAGTCAGAAGCGGCACGTCTCCTGTCACGGGCTGGACGCTGACTTCGGAAGGCAAGCGGGCATGGGAGTAGGCTGCTACCTCCCTTCCCGCCACCCCAACATGCTTTCCTGCCTTCCATGTGGCCTTCCGCTTGCCTGCCTTCGCAAGCTGGCTACAGGGAAACCGGGAAGGCCGCGTGGAAGGCAGGAAAGCATGTCGGGGCTGTGGGCCACAGGGAATGGAGTAGGGAAGGCAGGCTGGGATGGTGGTGGTGGGGGCAGGGGCCGCGACTTTGCAGGCTTACCTGGCAGGCAGATCAGGGGCACAGTGCTTCAGGCAGGCAAGCTGCAGAGCACAGACTGGGCGGGGCAGGGCGAGCGAGCGGCGAGAGGCAGACCGGATCAGGGGGCTTGGCCGGCCAGCCATCACTACCGGCTCGGCGAACCACCGGCGGCCACTGCTACCAGTCCGTTCGATCCGGTCCGAACTGGGAGCATTTCACCCCTGCTTTCCCCCCACCTCTGATTCTGTGTTGTGCTTTATAGTCATTTATATTGGTTTTATTTTAAATTCTGTTCACTATCCAGAATCACTTTGGTAAGAGGGGAGGCCATATAGATTGAAATAAATATACAATTATGTATCTGCTCAAATAACAACTATCTGTGCAAGACTTCCAAAGCTTGGGGATTCTTGTTCTGGGCTTGTTGGATGCAAGAAACTAGTAACTATACACCCATATTTGAGTTGGCACTGTAATCTGACTTCAGGAAATAAAATGCTCACTGGAACCTCTTCATTTTTTGACATTTATTGGGGTGAATTTCCCAGCACATTACTAAAACGCACTTTTTTTTTTGAGATAGTGTGAATATATATTCTTCTGTACTCAAAGAGAGATGTAGTTTTATTTCTGGAATATATAAATATACATGTACATATTTAATCAGAATTTGTTCAGATTAATTTGCATAAAAACAGAATAATGAACTCAGTGCTACACAGATACATACTTGTAAAATCATTAGGAGCTGAACCGTCTCCAGTTCAATTAAATGTTGTGGATGTTTGGAGTATTTTTTTTTTTTTTGTGATGATATGCTAGGAGAACAACCAGCACCAGCTTTTAAATTGTAGTAATAATCTCATTTGTTCTGGCTAGCTTCTTCCTCAAACCATAAAAACGTATACATTTATTAAAAAAAACAACGAATTCACTTTTTTAATTTCTAAATAATTAAAATAAGCCATTTCTGCACAGCAAAACCCTGTAAAATATTAGGTGGTGATGATTTCATCTTGTTCTTCCTTTTTATTTAGAGTTTGAAAAAGAAAAATGATAGTCCTTTCCACTTTTCAGTGTCTATTGTAATTCTGTTCACCCATATTGGAGTTGGCAGAAAACTATGCCATCGTGAAACTGACTATTCAGATACAGATTAACAGAGTTGGAAGTGACCTTGTAGATCATCTAGTCCAACCCCACCCCTGCCCAAGTAGACCCTATACCATTTCTGACAGATGGCAGTCCAGTCTCTTCTTGAAAGCCTCCAGTGATGAAGCTCCCACAACTTCTGAAGGCAACTTCTGTTCCATTGATTGATTATTCTCACTGTCAGAAAATTTCTCCTTATTTCCAGGTTGAATCTCTCCTTGTTCAGTTTCCATCCATTATTCCTTGTCTGGCCTTCAGGTGCTTTGGAGAATAGCTTGACCCCTTCCTCTCTGTGGCAGCCCCTCAAATATTGGAACACCTCTGCACTCTTTCTAGAGTCTCAACATCTTTTTAATAGTGTGGTGACCAAAACTGGATGCAGTATTCTAGGTGTGGTCTTACTAAGGCTTTATAGAGTGGTATTGGTACCTCACTTGATCTTGACTGTATCCCTCTGTTCCTAGGATTCATATTCATCAATAGGATTCTTATTCCTAGGGTTCATCCCTATTGTGTTCCCAGTGATTGTTAGTCACCTGACCTCTTTCCATAACAACGGGCCACAAAGCTTAATGCATGTTATATACCTTGCAGCTTCCCTTGGGTGGTACAGTATTGGTACGAGAGGGAAAATACAATATGATTACCGGTGCAGCTAAAAGCAATTTTTAACCCTGTCTTATTTATGGGCTAGGGATGAGATGAAGGCAACTCCATGGGGCATCTTTGTGACATAGTTAAGAGAGGTAAAACCTCCGTCCCAAACCATTGAAGCACTCCAAAGGAAGGAAAGGCATTTTCTAGACTAGCAAAAGAAACTAAAATCTCTGCTAAAAGTTGAATTATTGCTCAGTTATCTCTGAACCCAACATTGTAAATTATTTCTGTGCCAGTGCTGTGGCTTTATCTAAATCATTATAAATGAATATAGATATTTGTTGAAGGAATTATAGTTTGCCTTGAATTTTATTATACTCACTATTACAGAAGGATGATGACTGGAAGCCCATGTCATAGCCAACTTTTCTTTGTCAATGGTTGACCCTGGTACTGAATATTGAGAACATTGGCAAGAAAATGAGCAGAAGATAGCACTTATTCCACTCTTTTCTTATTGCCTGTAGTTTACTTATCTCATCATCTCTTTCTCTTTTCAGGATTACACGCAGTTCTTTCCAGATTTCGATAGCATCGGAAATTAAACTGTTGTTTCTCCATAGTAGGTGCTGCAAAATAGTTATTGCAAAAATACATTGCCTTTGTTTCTGAAGCTCTGAAGGCTTTAGCTAGAAGATGCATTAAATGTTAGCTTTGAGGACTCCTTTCCTTTCGTCTAAATTTCTTTTCATCTTGGATAGATTTGCAGCATTATATCTATAGCAAAGCTGCATAGCTGGTATTTGAAATTCTTTTGACAGTTTATTCCAGCTTTTACTGCTGCAACTTATAAATATTTAACAGTGTGTGCATTTTCTGATTTATCAATAATTTCAGCAAGAAGGATCCTCCCTTCTACTGATACATAGGAACATGTAACAATTTCCCCCAGCAGATTATTTGCACATTTCTCTATTTCTTCTTTATAGACATTATCCCCCCAAAAAATCCTGCAATATCTTTTTTTGGGGGGGGGGGGATGAAATGTAACCAGGTGTAACTGAACCATGTCAATGAAATGGGTGCAGTCAACCATGTGGGAAGGAGACTTCATTGCATAAACAAACCAAGCAATTATTTTAATTAATTGCTTTTTGAAATAATTTGCTGTTTTATTACAGGATTATCTGTGGTTTCTGCATGATAGAGTTTCTTCTTTTTGGAGGTAAAAGTGATAGAGTAGGTGTTTCTGACGTACATAACATGTCTGGAACATTGCTATTGGGTAGCATTGAAACGGTAGATGTTAATAATGACGTTGAACAGGGTGCAAGTAGACAAGAGGCATAAATAATCTCTTTTTGAAAGTGAATTCATCTAAACCAAGTAAGTCAGCATTTAGTACCCCTGTGTTGTGTTACTGCATAAAAATGTATCTTCCTTGTTTTGAATTTATTGAATGTCTTGAATGTTACTTGAATGTAACAACACCCCTACATTTGTTTAAACTTGAAATGATTTGAGAAAGTCTACCCAAAGTCTACTATGGTGTAGAAGACAGTTGTCCTTAAAGAGAGAGAGGGGTGTGTGGGGAGAGAGAGAGAATACAAGAACCTAAAATATTTACTCACCTAGAGATTTTTTTGTGTTCTGACATATTTTCTTCAATGTTTCCAGACGCAGGAGATATCCTCAGAATAATGTTTCATTCGGGTGACCATTTGGATCTCTTTGCTGTACTGATTGTATTGGCGTGGCTTACCCACATGTTTGTGAAACTCATTAAAATACTGTAATTCTTAATAGGATCACTTTTCTGCTGCCATTATTAGCTTTGATTCAATAGAATCTTTGAAAGTCTACAGGGGGCAAGCCTTGCATTGTGACATCACAATGCACATTTTATCAATTTGGCAAGATCTTGGCATCCTGCAAAAATCCCTGACAGATGTTTGGGATCAATAACTTGAAATCCTGAAATCCTGAGGACTGCAATAATATGTTCATATATTTTTTTAAAATGTCATTTTCTTTTCCTCTGGGTTTTTTTTTTTTTGGCATTTGTACCCAGATTTTTCTCCCCAGCCAGATCTCTTACCTTATCTCAAATTCTCTATTTGTTGATCTTCTATGTCAGGGGTGTCAAACTCGCGGCGTCATGTTGTCATCACGTGACATATTGTGACTGTTTTCCCTTCGCTAAAACAGGGGTGGGCGTGGCCAGCGTGTGACACATCCGGCCCACCGGCTGCGAGTTTGACACCCCTGTTCTATCTCTTTGTACTATTACAGAGAGGTTACTTACCAGATCTTTTAACTCATGGGTCCCCAACCCCCAGTCCGTGGCCCAGCACCGGGCTGCGGCATCCCAGAAACCAGGCTGTGGAAACAAGTGAAGCCCCATCTGCGGGATGCAGGCAGCATGCAAAACCACACCCCCTCCAGTCTGTGGAAAAACCTCTCTCCACGGAACCAGTCCCTGGTGCCCAAAAGGTTGGCGTTGCTGTTATTTTCACATTATCTTTATATCAGCAGGCCTACTAGAATGCAATTAAGAGTTAGGTTTATACTGATACCTTTGGGTTGTTTTTGCCCCCAAAATATTTTATATTAAGTTTTAACGTTAAATAAAAAGGCTGATTAAAAGAAAAATTATTATTTTTGTTTTAAATCTGTCCTCTTGCCAGTGTATACTTTGCAGCTTCTTGCACTCTTAGCCAAAGGACTTGTGTACATAAACCTGTTTGGAGACAGCAAAAAGCAGCTTATGAAGAAGTCACATCAATATCATGAAGATACTATTAGAATTTGTTGCAGAAAATTAAATCCAGAAAGCACACACAGACAGACTGATGCAGCAGGATTGATTTAAATAAGAAACTTCTTTATATACAGGAATAACAGATGAGTATTTACAATACCAATGTAGATTCTTCTTCAAGCAGTTACAAGCAAACACACAGGCAGGAGAGAACAGTTAGCTTCATTTCAGAGTTCAGAGCAGACAAGAGCACAGAGTGGGCTGAGCCACGCCCAGCCTTCTAGCTTCAGTTTCGATTCTCTGCACAGACTCAGATGTGTTTAGCTCCCATTGGCTGATTTAGTTGCTATGCCTATTCATTGGCTGACCTTGTTACCATTGGCTCTCCCAGTTCATGAGTAATCTGACAGATACCCCAACGTGCAGTTGCTTTAATACTTGGACAGAGATGTTGTATATAGTCTGTGTGAGAGATGAAGCACCTCTCTTGAAGAATTGATACAATTCTATTAGGTCATAGTATACTAACTCTTCTACTCTTAGAAAAACAACACCTGGGAGAGAGCACAGTCTAAGACAGAAATCTTACTCTTTCTCTATAAAAGTAATTGATTATATGTTATCAAGTTCATCTTGACTTTTAGTAATCCAGTAGATAGATTTTTTTCCAGCAGGATCTGATCTTCACTTCGCTGTTCAGGTCTTCCATTGCCACTGCAATTGAGTTTATTCATCTTGCTGCTGGTCATCATCTTCCTCTCTGTATAATATTTGTTTCTAGAATGTGTCCCCAAATCTGTTCTCACCATCGTCTAGTCTGCTTGCAAGTTATCCTGAAAGCCCCTTAAACCAAACATACATTTTTGATCTTGTGGGCACCAATCCCAACCCCACATATGGTTCAATGAAAGTTTCTTTTCAACAGAAGCTTCCTTTTGGTGGAATTCGTTATCACTATAAATTAGATCTGTACCCTCACTCTTGATTTTTTTTTTTAGAAAGCTGTTAAAATCTTTTCCAAACAGCCTTCGGGATGGCAGAGAAAAGATAGGATGTACTTGAGATGAATTAGGGCATTATCAATATGAACATGTATGAATATAGGGCAATATCAGTATGACTGTTTTGATAGATTGGATTACTTAGAAGTGTTTGTAAGTTGTAGCACTGATATATAAAGTATATATATATATATGTATGTGTGTATTTGTATAGTATCACTGACTCTCTGCTGTATGATGCTTAGAGTTGGAAGGTTGAAGTAATACATAAGCACACTTGCAACAAGCAAGCAAACGAAGAGGTCAACATTTGATCTAAATGGTAACCATTTGGGAGGTGAGATTGACAGAGATGTACATTGGCTGGTTTCCCAGAAAATGCTAAACCAGAATTCCACAAATCTAAATTTATGTTTTTTAATGGAAATTATCCACCATCTCATTCTTCATGATCGTAGGCAATTATAGATATTAAAACAGCAATAAAATAATTCAACAACAAAATTATAAAACTAATATCAAATAATTTGAAGAATACACAAACATACACCTACATAAATGCCCCTGTGTGGCTCTACATTATCTTTCTCAATCTTGGCAATTTGAAGATGTGTGGACTTCAACTCCCAGAATTCCCCAGCCAGCATGGAATTCTGGAAGTTAAGTCCACACACGTCTTCAAGCTACCAAGGTTGAGAAACACTGTTTACACAAAAGCTTTCAAGAAAAGCCAATTTTTTGCTAACTTCAGGAAGACCACGAAGGTGGGAACCATCTTTGCCTCTGGAGGAAAATATTCCATAGGAGGGGAGCTATCATCAAAAACACTCAATATTGGGCCTTCTTGCTACATCTCCTAGCAGGTGGGGACTCTTAGTAGGCTTTCTCTGACCATATGGTTGCCTTGGCGGAGACTCCTTGGGATAAGTTTCTTAGGTACTTACAGTTCTCAAGTCATTTGGCTTTAAAGATATCAGTCAGTACATGAAGTGTACTTGAAACACACTGCAATGATGGTGTAACGTGTCAGTACAGAAACTGCAGTGAGGACACTGCATTTTGAACCATTTGAACTTTCCAGGTGGTCTTCAGATGTCCCCGCCATGTAGAGTGATTTATAATCTCATCCTGAGACATAACAGGCATGAATAACTGTTCTCAGAGCATATTATTCCAGATAAAGGCACACCTGGTATACAGAGCAAAGCTGGGCACAAAAATCCTCCTGGTCACTATTTTCGCCTCCTCCTTCAGCAGCACCCCTGAATCCAAAAAGATCCCAGGATCATGAATTTGGATTTCCCCTCGAATCTTCGTAAAGTGGAAGTAGTTAAAAGGATCTGAACGTTGAAAGAAAGCTTACTGCTCCATTCAAATCCTTACCCCGGATTCTTGCTTTTCTCATAGTATCCAATAATAATCTGTATATAAAATATTCTGTATACCAGCTGTGCAATAACTGATTCATTTTTCTGTCCAAAGAAACTACTTCCTGTTCTCACAACAGTTGTCCCTTTGGAAGAAATGGCTGCATTGCTCTAAAAAAGCCGCCCAGAGTCCTTTGGGAGTTGGGCGGCATAGAAATACAATAAAATAAATAAATAAGAAATTGGGGCCTTGAAAAGCATAATGGCCACAATTACTACCTGAAGAAGACAAAGAACAGAATTCTAATAATAACTGACTTCCTAATAGGAAGAACAGAATGAATGTGTACTTTCCAGACTCTCTGTTCATAAAAATAAATAAATAAATAAATAAATAAATAAATAAATAAATAAATAAATAAATAAATAAATAAATAAATAAATAAATAAATAAATAAATAAATAAATAAATAAATAAATAAATAAATAAATAAATAAATAAATGCCCCATGACATCTTTGCTAAGTAGAATTCCTCATTTCAACAATCTTATTAAGCTTAGGTGCAAGTTTTCTGTCGCTGTAGAAATGTCGCTGTAGAAATGTGTTCTTTCTGATTACAACTGCAGAGGCTTATTTAAACACCAGACCACACCATGGTTTGCTAAAGTCATAGTTAGAAACAAAGTGCTCTTTAATTTCAGTTATGATTTCGTTTGTAAATTTCTACAGGCATAGCTTTGTTAACAGGTTGCAGGAAAACTAACAAGGAGTCTTGCAGAAGAAAGACATTTATTAATACATAAGCTTTTGTTGAGTGCAACAGAAAGAATTTCCCACCTTTCTATGTACTCTTCCTTTCTCCGTCTTTAAAGGTACCACAGGATTCTGTTGCTATGGTTTATATTGTGGCAGCAATTTCTGAAAAGGGAATTAAGTCCTTAACTATTCATTCATGTGATACTTGTTGGTTTGAGTATTGGGTGATAACATATGCTATCATTTCACCTCTCCAAATTAAAACTATTTTAACCACAGTTTGATGTGAGTAAAAGTGAGCTTACCATAATATTGAAAGACCTTTCGGAAAATAAGGAACATTTTGTTGTTGATAATGATAATGTAGAAAAAAGTACAGAAAGCCATCAGATCCCTATGATCCAGGTTACAATTGGAGACCACACAATTTGCTTGAGTCAATAACAGAATAACAGAGTTGGAAGGGACCTTGGAGGTCTTCTAGTGCAACCCCTGGCTCAAGCAGGAAGCTATATACCATTTCAGACAAATGCTTTTCCAATCTCTTCTTAAAAGTCTCCAGTGTTAGAGCATCTGTCTTTACACAAAGGGAAAAAACAGTTCAACCTATCAAAAACAGCACCACAAAAAACAGATTAGGAACACAAGTTAAAATAGGGGGGGAAATGGTAAGTGAACACCTGTCTACCCTAGACGAGTTCAAATCACCAGGACCGGATGGACTACACCCCAAGGTTCTGAAGGAACTGGTAGATGAGATTTCAGAATCACTGAACTATATCTTTCAAAGATCATGGAGCACCGGGGAACTGCCAGAGGACTGGAAAAGAGCTGATGTAGTTCCCATCTTCAAAAAAGGGAAAAAAAATAGATCCAGGAAACTACAGACCTATCAGCCTGACCTCAATATCAGGGAAGATTCTGGAAAAGATAATCAAGGAACGAATCAGTGAACACCTAGAAGCAAACAAAGTAATAACCAAAAGCCAACATGGGTTTGTAAAAAACAGATCATGCCAGACTAAACTTATTGCATTCTTTGACAAAGTGACAAAATTAGTGAACCAGAGGAATGCTGTTGATATAATTTACTTGGACTTCAGTAAGGCATTTGATAAAGTAGACCATAACCTACTACATGATAAAATAGAAAAATGTGGGTTAGACAGTATCACCACCAGATGGATTCGTAACTGGCTGACCAACCGCACTCAACGTGTAGTCCTCAATGGAACTGCAGATACATGGAGGAAAGTATGCAGT
>QLTV01001483.1:7510487-7544580 GCA_003457575.1 Thermophis baileyi | reverse complement strand
ATTCTCCAAAGCACCTGAAGGCAGGACAAGAAGCAATGGATGGAAACTAATCAAGGAGAGAAGCAACCTAGAACTGAGGAGAAATTTCCTGACAGTTAGAACAATTAATCAGTGGAATAACTTGCCTCCAGAAATTGTAGGTGCTCCAACACTGGAAGTTTTTAAGAAGAGATTGGACAACCATTTGTCTGAAATGGTATAGGGCTTCCTGCCTGAGCAGGGGGTTGGACTAAAAGACCTCCAAGGTCCCTTCCAACTTTGTTAAATTATTAAGCAGTAGCTTTCAGACAATTAATCACATTGTTAGAACAATTAATCAGTGGAACAACTTGCCTCCAGAAGTTGTGAATGCTCCAACACTGGACGTTTTTAAAAAGATGTTGGTTAACCATTTGTCTGAAGGGCTTCCTGCCTGAGCAGGGGGTTGGACTAAAAGACCTCCAAGGTCCCTTCCAACTTTGTTAAATTATTAAGCAGTAGCTTTCAGACAATTAATCACATTGTTAGAACAATTAATCAGTGGAACAACTTGCCTCCAGAAGTTGTGGGTGCTCCAACACTGGACGTTTTTAAAAAGATGTTGGATAACCATTTGTCTGAAGTAGTGTAGGGTTTCCTGCCTAAGCAGGAGGATGGACTAGAAGACCTCCAAGGTCCCTTCCAACTCTGTTATTTCTATTTCCCAGCTCCTGGAGGCAAGTTGTTCCACTGACTAATCGTTCTGTCAGGAAATTTCTCTTTAGTTCTATGTTGGTTCACTCATTGATTAATTTCCACCCATTGTTTCTTTTCCTGCCTTCAAGTGCTTTGGAGAATAGGTTGACACCCTCTTCTTTGTGGCAGCCCCTCAAATATTGGAACAGTGCTATCAGTGTCATCCCTAGTCCTTCTTTAAACCCCACTTGCGGACAGACCAGAAGAGTGTGCCCACTTAAGAAGAGTACAAACAACCTTTCTATAGTTACACAATAAATGCTAACCAATAATGATGTTAAATGACAATCATCTTATTTTTTATCACATGGGTTAGATTTTCTGTTTTATAGTGAGATAAAATGGACATTGGTGCAAGTCAGTGTTCGTGGTTGGTTACTTCCGAGTTCCCGCTGATTTAAGATAACTTGTGAGCCAGTATATGCAAAGCTCTTAAGGTGGTTTACTTGAGTTTAGTGGTCTTGGCAGTTTGGAGGTTTTGCTTCAGGCATTTGTTTTACTTCTTCACTATTTGGAGAAAGGAAAGGGGTGGGCTAAACTCTTCCCAACACCGCTAGTTAACAGTTGTTACACTGGGCAGTCTTTTCACACAGACGTTACTTTTGACTTGTCAGTTGAGAGATAAATGACATCTGACTGGTAGGCAGATTTGACTCTTTGGCCTCTAGTTGTTAATCCCTAAAACTGATAGTCCCCAAATAGAAATACCTCAGTTTACTTCTGTATTGAGCTATTGCTGTAATAATTAAAACAAGAATGCAAAGTTAATATAAATACAATTGTTGTAACATAGAGAATATTAACATAGTAATATTAATTGCTAGCAGCTGGATTGTAATATTTGTCTTGTAAGAATATTATTCCTGCTTCCTTTTTATTCATTTTCTAAAGTCAGAATTCTATTTTCATTTAAACTGCTCCAGTATATTATTTTAAAATCCACAATTCTGCAAAACCTAAGAGTGAATGTAGAAAGTATGTTGTCTTTGTCCCATAAATTTTGGGATTAGATAAAAATTAAACATGACCCACTTTGGAGTGGTGATTATAAGCACCAGGCTAAAAACCAGGAGACTGTGAATTCTAATCCAGCTGGGTGGCTTTGGGTCAATCCCTCCCTGTCAGCAGACCATTTAATTAGCTACTGCAAGAAGATCAGATGAACTGACTACAAAGGCAACAATTGTACATAGTAATATTTCCAAGAAATACCGTTTGCCTATAAGTAAGAACTGGTAGAACGACAAAATAAACAAAGTAATAGAGTATGAAGAAAGTACTCTGGAACAAGCACCAGCTATATAACACCCCATACTTAAAAGCAGTTGATAAGAGAGAGGAAAAAAGATTGAATAGTGCTTGGAGACATCAAAGAAGAAGAAAAATTGGGGAAAAATCACACAGTACAAAGACCTGCAAATAGAAGTACAACGACGGCGGCAAAAGAAAGCAAAAATTGGTACCAAAGATCTGGAACACCACTTGAATACCATTGCCATTGACAAAATCGGCACCAGTCAATTGCAAAGCACAGTTTTACTTGGAACAGCTAACATCTTATGTTGATTCCTTTAACACCATCAAATAACAGCACCTGCTTATCCCAGGTCCTTGGAAAAGGCTCGATAGGTGGATAAAAGTGCCAAATCCAGTTTAAAACATCTGGCTGTGTGACCAACCATCATCATCATCATCATCATCATCATCATCATCATCATCATCACAACAACAACAACAACAACAACAACAACAACAAACAACAAAAACAACATATTGCGACCTGGCCATCGAAACTACGCGATTATGGATGAAACGCAACAGTGATACCCATTGTCATCGGGGCACTTGGTACCATGTCCAAGAATTATGCAAAATACATCAAGAAGTTGCAGTTTCCTGCTATAACACCAGCGGAACTGCAAAAGACTACGCTACTTGGAACATCATACATTTTAAAAAGATACTTGGTTGATACCTAGGATGCTGGCAGCAACCCGTATCAACCATCAGCGCCAGTCAATGATATTTGTGATACATTTTTAAATGTTCGGTTGACTGAGTTTCATGTTTAATAAATAAATAAATAAATAAATAAATAAATAAATAAATAATAATTGCAAGGACGCTGATGAAACTATAGACCATGTGCTCAGCTGCTGCAAGAAAATCACGCAGCCTGATTACAAACTACGGCACAACTCTGTTGCACAAATGATCCATTGGAATTTATGTAAAAACTATAACATCCATACTGATACGAACTGGTGGGAACACAAGCCTGAAAAAGTCAATGAAAATCAGATGGTCAAGATCTTGTGGGATTTTCGTATACAAACGGACAAGGTAGTGGCGCATAATACACCAGACATCACGCTGGTCGAGAAAAACAAGGTGACTATCATCGACATCGCAATACCAGGTGACAGCAAGGTCGATGAAAAAGAACACGAAAAAATCGCAAAATACCAAGACTTAAAAATTGAAATTCAATGATTATGGCACAAACCGGCAGTGGTAAGTCCAGTGGTGATTGGAACACTGGGTGCTGTTCCAAAAGCACTGGAATTACATTTAAAACAGCTTAAAATCGACAAAATCACCATCAGCCAAATGCAGAAAGCCGCACTGCTCAGTTCTGCACATATACTTCGGAAATACATTATGACGTCCTAGGCCCCTGGGTGGGGCCCGACTAGTAATCAATGCCAAATCAGGCAAAACAACTGGCCACTGTGATATAATTGAATAATAATGATGATGATGATGATGATGATGATGATGATGATGATGATGATGGTGATGTGTAATTAATAATGTTAATCTTCAGCCAAACATAATGCTCCTCCTCGTGAACACAACCATTTTTTTTTCAACACACAGATGCCTGGAGAATAAAACAGTTTGCTTCTTGAACTTCTCTTTCTTTCTGTTGTTTCTTCACTGTAGAGCTTGGATGATTTCAGAACTGACAAATAGACTCTTTTAACCTCTTTACCATATTCAGTACTAAAAAATGATAAAAATAGCCCAGTGGTTTGGCTGCCATCTACTGTTGATCAGAGCACATGTATTATTTCAGTAGCAGGGACTATGTTGCACTTGAATGAAATTGTATTTCTTTGTCGTGTTGTATTGTTAGAGCCTCAGAATTAAACTGATCTCATCTCAGAACCAGCAGATGCAATACAGTTTTGCATTGTGCTAAGTCACCTCTACAACCTGTGGCCCACTAGGCTGACCTGAGTGCTCCCCTCCCTTACTTTATAAGGGAGAATTTTCCATCCGATAGTTCCCTGGGAGGGCCTTCCATTACCAGTCCAGTAATAGTCACACAGAAAGATTGAAGCTGCTCATTGATAGTCATTACTGCTCAATCTGCAACATGCTCTAAGTAATTGAGGAGAAATTGTTAGAATTATTTTTTTATGATCTAAGGTAGATGCATTCATTTTATTTATTCATTTATGAGAGGGGTAAGGACTAGAAAGAACAGAAGAATGGTACTGTGGAGCCATTGATGCTCTCTGAGCTTGACGGTTTGTTTGCAGACATTTCATTACCCAACAGAGTCCCTTTCTGAGGGAGAGGAGCAATTCAAAAACATGAATGAATGAATGAATGAATGAATGAATGAATGAATGAATGAATGAATGAATGAATGAATGAATGAATGAATGAATGAACGAACTAGGTAATATCTTCAGTGTGAATGAATGTGGGATTTCCTCCCTATTTATGTACAGCAATGTGCCTTGCCAGTGTTGGTGGGAGTGTGGTGGAAGGACCTGAGCAAAGCAGGAACCAGCCTGATTTTCTCTGGCAGCAAGTTGAGAGCAGATACACTATGTGTCCTCATCTTTCTTTATTCATATGAGGAGGATCTAGAACAGGGGTCTGCAACCTTAAACACTCAGAGCCACTTGGGCCCGTTTCCCACAGAAAACAAAACAACGGGAGCCACAAAACCTGGGTGGGCGTGGCCAACTCGACGTCACTCACTCCCACCCAGTCACGACCCCCCCAGCCACACCTACCCAGGTTTTGTGGCTCCCCGTGTTTTGTTTTCTATGGGAAATAGGTATCTCCCTCTCTCTGTCTCTCTCCCTCTCTCATCTCTCTCTCCCTCCCTCCTTCTCCTCTCTCTCTCTATCTCCCTCTCTCATCTCTCTTTCTCTCTCATCTCTCTTTTTCTCTATCTCCCTCTGCAGATACAGGTTACAGGTAAACCAGGTTAGAAGTAGCTAAACAATTGTAATATGATAAAAGCCCACTGCATTCCCAAGGCCTTTTGAGATGCCCTGAAAACTTTATCAACAAGAACCTGTTGAATTCATATCCATCAAAAAGTTTCAGGCCATCTCTGTCTCAACAAACAGAGAGGTGTTTTTTTAACACGTTACACTTGTTTTAATTGGCAAGATACTTCTAATCTGTTTTATGCATAACCTGCATCTGTATTACCACCCTTGCCTTCCGCTTCCTTCCCGCTTCCTCCTCCTCATCTAAATTTAAATCCTACATTTTTCATTTCTTTCATACAAACACCAACCCCCAGAATACTTTCTTACAAATGCTGCTAACTTTAGGGTTTATTTCTACATGCATTCTATCCACTGAACAAAATTGCTGGCTCACCAAAGTGATCCTCATTAAAAAAAAAATCCTACAGCTCTTAATTAGCAATGGTAGATATCTATTTAAATAAGAAAATAATGTATATTATTTTTTTTAAAAAAAGAAAAGTCTTGTCTGGAGCAGGAGAGTATTCTCACAGCTGGTGCCAATATCTTAGGTTGCTGCTAGAGCTCCAGAGTCCTAGCAGGACCGACTTGGCTAGGGAATTCCATGATGAATATCTTGGGAAAAAGCTTTGGGACTTTTAATTTCAGGGGAATATATGGCAGGATGAATACTAGCCATCGGAAAAAGTCAACTAACATTTTATTCTTCTCTTTGGAAAAAAAAATGGAATGGGTCTAGCAGGTAGATTAAAAATAAACACATAGAAGGTGGAAGGGGATTCCATTCTATCTTTGTTTATATTTTAATACAGCAAATCTTCCATTATGCCTGCAATTTGGCAGTTCGAATCTCACCAGGCTCAAGGTTGACTCAGCCTTCCATCCTTCCGAGGTCGGTAAAATGAGGACCCAGATTGTTGGGGGTAATATGCTGACTCTGTAAACCATTTAGAGAGGTTTGTAAAGCACTGTAAAGCAGTATATAAGTCTAAGTGCTATTGCTAGTGCTATTATCCAGCAGTGCACTTAATATGATGAATTGCCAATTTCAGGAACACTGGCAAAGGAGGCCTTCTTGAAAAAGCCCCATAGGGTTGAAAGTGTCGACTTTAAAAAAAATATATCATCCTATCATAAATGCATTTTGGACCTACTAAAACACCACCACCCCTCAAAAAAACCCTCTGCTTTTGCAAATATTCCTTCAGTTTTATTTTTATCCTAAAAAAAAAAACCATTCTAAACTTAAAATTACCTGTTTGCCCTCCCACAACTGTGGAGGTCTTATGGAGAGAGAGGTCCATTGTCATTTAACCATCTGGATGGGATTTTTAGTTGTGGCAAGTAGGTTATTTTATTTGTTGTTATTTGTTGATGTCGTTATTTGCATGATGGCTCACCTAACAATTCTCTTCCCTTCTGTAGTGGGAATTTCTTGTCTTTCGGTGTTTTGCCCATTTGTTGTGGGGTTTGTTTGTTTTTTTGCTTGCCTTTGTTTTCCCCTCGCTCTGCTTTTAGATTGATTTTAAATTCTTCCTGTTGTGAGTTATGTTTCAGCCAAATCCGGTTTGTGCTTTTCTATTTTACTCTGATTTATCTTGTGTTTTAACTTCTGTTTCTGATCTGCCTTGAGGCTTCCAGATGGGCAGAAAGGAAAGATAGAAATGATTTTATAAATAATGAAGGGCAAAGGGAGAAAAAATAATGGAAAAGGCCAATGCCTTTAATAAAAGAAGCTGTTGTAATGAGATTTGGCCGATACCCCAACCGACACCTATGCCATCTTTCCATCTTATGATATGCTATTTCTCCAACTAATAAATTCTAAATGCCAGAGTGTTTACAGTGAAAACAGCTGTCTATAGGTATCCAACAAGTGGAACCTTCTGGGGTTTTTTTCTTCTTCTTCAGCTGTCTATATACAAGTGGGACACACAAGGATCGTGAGGGGGGAAAAGCCTTTCATTTTGCTCCTGTTTCCATGGTCAATGCTGTGCTCCCCCCCCCGCCTTATAAACAACTGAACCATCCTGTTTTACCCATCTTCAAACATGGCCATACCATAAAATTACCTATTCCTTTTTTCTTTATTATTTTTATGGTGATTTTGGAAAGAGTTGAGATAGCTGCTTGTGAAATGGAGAACAGAAAGAAAGTGTTGCTGATGCTATAGTATATTCCATCTATGTTGTTTGACATAGCATTGAAAAATGCTATTTCTGCTAACATATATAACAATGAACCTAAATCTGAACCATATTCCTATCTAAGCCTGGAAGGTAAACCAGACATGTCTTGCCATCTACAGCAGAGGTGTCAAACTAGATTTCATTGAGGGCCGCATCAGGGTTGTGTTTGACCTTGGGGGGCTGGCTGGGCATGGCCTTGGTGGGTGTGGCCAGCTCAATGTCACTCGTGTCAGGGGCACCTGTGGTGGCCCGAACGCTCTGCCAGTGAAAACAGAGCTCAGAAGTGCCGTGCGCGGCCCTCCTGAGCTCCGTTTTCACTAGCAGAGGCACCATGGGCCAGTCCTTCACTGTTTCCAGGGTGGCCCTGCAGGCCAGATCTAAGCACCCCGTGGGGCTTGAGTTTGACACCCCTGATCTACAGGTACGTCTGGAACAATATCTGAATTTTCAGAATGCACCATTATAAGGGCAATATATTTGGGCAACTAGCCACCCAAATCAGGGTCATATTTTTCTTTTTCTAATTCCCATTAGCAAAAGAGTGGGATAAGGGTGGCATACAAAATTAACATCTGGGAGGTGTTATATGTTTTCAAAATATTTGTCCTTTGTCCAACTAATAATACATAGTCTATTTTTAATGTATTCTATTCAGTCCCTTTACATGTTTTCTTTTAAGAAAAATTCACAAAAAAAATACCTTCTGTCGAAATTTTTAGTACGTTTAGTACTAAAATGTACAGTTATATAAATCCTTGCTTGTTTGATAATCAGGATAATAATGTGTGAGAAATTTTAAATTTTTATGGTGATATTGGTTTTTTTAAACAGACTGAAAACACCAAAAACGCACAACTTAATATGACTTCTTGGGATGTTGTGGACCTAATATGTAATATAAGTGGTTGGCATCTATTATTAAATTAATCTAGAATACGACTTAAGAAAACATAATATCGAGAGGTATTGTTTGTGTAGCTGGGTGATGGAGAGAGAGCAACATGTATTTGTTTTGGTCAATTAAACAGAGGCTATTGGCTTTCATTATTGGTAGAAAGGTAAATGTGTGAAAGGTAATAATAGCAATAGCACTTAGCAATAGCACTTAGACTTATATACCGCTTTACAGTGCTTTACAGCACTCTCTAAGCGGTTCACAGAGTCAGCATATTGCCCCCAACAATCTGGGTCCTCATTTTACCCACCTCAGAAGGATGGAAGGCTGAGTCAACCTTGAGCCGGTGAGATTTGAACCGCTGAACTGCTGAACAGTCAGCTGAAGTAGCCTGCAGTACTGCACTCTAACCACTGCGCCACCTCGGCTCCTAAATAATAATGATGCTTTATAGGTTCAATCTATAAAGCATAAAATAGAATCCATGGAGAGAAAGGGGTAGCGACAGTTAAGAACATTAGTTTAGATTTGGGGATTTGTCTTTGCATGGAAGTTTGCAGGATGAGTTGAATGATTGGGCGTGCATTCCAATATCATAATGCAAATTGTTACTCAGCTACCTCAGGCAGACATCAGGATGAACTATGTAATGGTGGTTTTTGTATGGTTTGGTATCATGCACATGCCATTGCTTTGGTGTCATGATGTCATCGCTATTTGCCACAGATGCTGCTGTTTCTTGCAGTGATTTTCCCCCCCCCTCAAATACAGTGATATGAAGATGAATTCTGAAAAGTTTGGTGTTACCCTCTAACTGGTACATAAGCAGATATGTGCTATGTTTTAATATTTAACTGGGGACAACTGATCACTAATAAGGAAGATGAGCAGATATTCTAAAAGGATTGGAAAGTCTTCCTCAGGGAGATATTCCTGGCACAAATTTTCTGGTCTTGGAACCAAAGATATTTTTGATCTTTCAGGCCTTTTAATATATGAATATGTTGATTTTAAATGTATATGCTGCATCAAGACTTTCCAAGCAGGCTGATGACTGTTTTTGCTGTTTATTTTAATAAATGTATTATTATTACTTCTTTTGTGCTTTAAATTTACTGTAAAGAGCCCGTGGAAAATTTGGTTTCAAAGAGGAAAATCAATTAAATCAATAAAAGCAACCAGCCTTGAAAGCAAAAGTCCTGTTACACAGAGAATCTATATTAGGATTATTTTTATCATTCTTATGAGAATAATATGCAAATGTAGACTTGGAAATGCAGTTATATATTTTTACCTCATTTCTGGGATAATATCCTGGAACTTCCAGGATGGAGGGAATCTAATCTCCACTTCCACGTAAAGAGGGAAATCAGTGAGGTAGACCTAGATCAAAGGCTTTCCATTGCAGGAATGAAATGCTTGCCACATATCCTTGGTAAAAAAAACTATACTGACATAATATTACCAGTTCCTAACTTCCCTCTGTTGCCTTGTTTGTGATTACTGGCAGCTATTTGACTTTACCTATTCGGAGGTTGTCCTTGGGCAGAGAGCAAAGATACTACTAAAATCCCAGCTCAGGACAACTTAAAAATTGACTCTCTCACCATCTGGGAATAAGATGAAATTAGTGCCATGGTAACATCAGGGGGAAAAAACCACGTTGTGAATCATCCTTGTATGATGGTTAAGTGAAAGTGGGAGAAGGACCTGAGTAGCCTGTTTGAAATAAATCAGAATTAGATTAGTCAGGCCTAAAGTGGTTTCATTGATTTCATTGAGATTAAAGGGTGATGAATGAGGAAGCTAAATGCCTTCATGATGTGCACAATTCTCAGCCATGGCCATGATGGGTAGAGATTTCTGGAAGTTGAAATCCATAACATCTGGAGAATGCCCAGCTTGAGGAAATTGGATGGGAATAAGTAAATTTCTCCTCTGCCAGCTAAGGGGAATTTTTACTGCAGGCAGACTCCAGCCACTTGGCATCTCAGTGCTGTCCATGGGCTTTTCTTCACAGCGGCATTAAAGTGCAATCCACCAGTCCTTGAGCTGGCAGAAGAGTTTATGCCGGCATAGCATTTGTCATCCTGATGGCTGAACTCTGCTTCGACAATGAGGCCAGTGAGTGCTATTCTTACAGATTTAGTTCAGGACAAGTTAAGGAAAAATGATCGGTAGATTTCCTTGGCTTTGTCCTTAACTGGTGGGAGCATATGCACCAATCACACTCCTTAATATGAGCTGGGGCTGGGGAGGTGGTCACTTGGTGGGTGGGGTCAATCATCTGTCAAATGTGAGCCCTTAGTGAGCTCTGTGAGTCCTGTGGCCCAGTGATTAGGATGCAGTATTGTAGGCAAACTCTGTCCACAACTTGGAGTTCGATCGCTATAGGGCTCATGGTTGACTCAGCCTTCCATCCTTCCGAGGTGGGTAAAATGAGGACCCAGATTGTTGGGGACAATATGCTGACTCTGTGAACCACTTAGAAAGTGTTGTGAAGCACTGTGAAGCAGTAAATAAGTCTAAGTGCTATTGCTATTGCTCAATGTGTACAGGTCTTGCATGCATGTTTATATTAGAGCATTCAGAGGAAACCACGTTAGCAGCTTTTGAAGATGGGCTCAGCACTACTTTGTATTAGAACTATTCTGGAATAAAGTTATTCTGCAATAAGGGCTCTTCTGGAACTGATCTAAGAACCCACTTAAAAGTAGCCCCCCAAATGGCTGACAGGTTCAGGTGTGAATTGCTAAGTGAAGTGGGAAGAAACTCTCTTATTGCACTGAGGAAATGCTTTCTGTACCTGTCAGCTGTGTTTCAAGCTACCTCCTGTAGCAGCCAGCCTGAAACACAGCTGACATCTCTCTAGCGAGCAGCAGGAAGAGAAGAGACTGGGAGAGGGGGACAAAAAGAGGTATTAGGAAGCACCCATTAGTCCCATTTTACAGATGGGAAAGTAGGAGTGAGATTGAAAGATAATGCCTTGCCCAGTCCAAGAAAAAGTGGAGCCTTGTTCCCATTTCCCTCAGATGCCACCCAGGGGTGGGTTCCACTTACCTTCCCTACCGGTTCGCATTGCGACGGAAGTGCGCGTTTTGTGTCACGTTGGGGAAATGACCCTCTGCGCATGTGCAGAAGCCTTTGTGCATGCACAGAGGGTTCTTTGCCAGCCGCGGTGACTGGAGAACCGGTTCGGGGGCGTGGACAGCCGGCCATCGCTGCCAGTTCGGCAAGCAGGTGCAAATTTCCGCCACCGGTGCGGGAGAACCGGTCCGAACCGGCAGCAACCCACCACTGATGCCACCTTCATGAACAGAAAGGCTGGAGATTCTGGCAGTCTGAAAGAGCTAGGCTTGCTTTGGGAAACAGGTCAAAGAGACCAGCTAGTGAGCATAAGAAAAGAAAGGGCAGGAAGGATCTCGGTCATTGGCCTGGACATAGCAAAGAAAAGGAGAGCCCCACATTGCACGTATTCTCAGTTGGGGCTTTATTGGAACAGAGCAGCATCAGCAGAAACAGTCAAAACTGGCAGAGGAAAAGCACCATAGTTTGTCAGGTCGGTTACGCCTAAGGTGTTGTGATGGGTGGCAGGAAGATCTGGGAGGGGAGAGCTGAATCTTTACATACTTCTGAACCTAAGGAATTGACATACACCTGCACAAATGCAGATATACACCCAAGGACCTATTTATTAAACATAGGTCCACCTGTCCTGACCCAGCCTTCGCAAGTAGTGATAAGACATTTACTCGTGAGTAAAACAACCCCCTTTTTATAACAGAGCAGTAACAGTCTTTTATTCACAGGGATAAACAAAATATCAAACTTAATTAGTCCCAACAAACCTGGGTTTATCCAATAAATTCGAATTGCTTGCTGTATATTAGAAACGAACGGTTGTCTGTGACAACCAGCCACTCCCAAATCCCTCCTATTTATTTCCCAGCCAGGGAGAGGCTGGCTATCGTCTGCGTCTGCTTTTCCTTGAGAGCCGACTTACTGCTTTCCTTTGCTCTCCTCTCCTTTCCTCTCTGCGCATACGCGCATATGGGATGGGCCCCATCTGTTCCTCCCCCTCACTCAGCTCAGGCCCCGAAGACAGCTGCCTCTCCACCTGGGGGAGGATGGAAGGCCCTGGCCCTGGCTCTGCCTCTGCCTCTGATGCTGTTTCCTTATCAGAGCCTTCCAAAGGCTCCGAAGCTGGCCCAGGCTCTCCCTTCACCTCCTCCTTCTCCGACTCTGTGGCTATCTCTGCTGGCAGCCGGCG
The DNA here is from genome assembly GCA_003457575.1 of Thermophis baileyi. Classification (NCBI taxonomy): domain Eukaryota; kingdom Metazoa; phylum Chordata; class Lepidosauria; order Squamata; family Dipsadidae; genus Thermophis; species Thermophis baileyi. Next base: position 7,532,271 of record QLTV01001483.1, on the reverse strand, counting down.
GGCCACAACATCACCTCTCATTCAGAAGACCACCAAACCAATGTTTATAAAGTTTGCACGACACCTGGCAAACACTTCAGAAATTGCAGGTCAGGCATTACATGGTCAGACTGGGGATAGGGCCCACTGACTGGAGGGAAGAATGTGTGCTCGCATCAATAGGAACTGTCCTATTGTCCCATCCCTGAATATGTTACCAACCATATTGTTCATGAAACATCTGAAAGTAAGTACAGAGCAAAAATTGGGCTGAGAAGACAGACATTACCTGAATGGTGAACAACGGTTGAACAGCTACGTTAGTTGAAAGCTAGAGGTGAGATAAGGGCAATGTCATGAGGATGTGCCATAAAAAAAACTATTAGTAGAATATCTTCATAAAGTGATTAGTGGGACATGAGGTTGAGACTACTGAGAGAAGGTTCTGGAGCCAACATTCAAAGGTACAGGAGTGCATCATCAGTTTTGGATCCATTCAGTCCAAAGCTCTGTAAATCCCACAAGGACCCACACCTTCAGGGCCCTTCGCTGCTTCACAAGAAACAAAACCTATAAATGTATCTTTCTTGAGATTGCTCCAAATCGAGTACTCTGCTCTTCCCTATTTTCCTTTGGATCTTCTAGCCAATGGGATGCAACCCAGTTGTGTCTTTTAAATTTGAATCATAACAAAGACTCCAAAGCACTCTGCACATTCATCATACTGTATAAATAACTCTGTATGCAGAGAGTCCGATTAAAAATAACACAGAACATTTCAAATTCTCTCCTATTATTGGTATCACTGAGAATTTGGTATTCTTATTTCAGGGCTGTAGCCTCAAATGATAGATTTCCACTTTTAAACTGCCTGAGTTTATGCAGTTTGATTTCTACTTTGAAACTGCATCAGTGTTGTTGTTGTTTTGTAAAAAATAAAAAAAAAGTTTTGTTATTACACTGGCAAACTAAGTAGGGAAGGTGGAATAAAACTGAGTGGGCTTTTGATAGATGTTTATTTATTGATCACAATTTGCCACCTATAAAAGGAATATTGAAGTGGTCTTTTAAAAATATTCTAGTGTGGACGAGTGAAAACATTCTTTCTTCTTTGTGTATTCTTCCTGAACGCTAGTAGCATGCTTCACCTAAGCGTAGTGGTGCAAGGAAAATAATGGTATCCAGCCTGGATGTGAGAGAGGGAGAAAGAGAAGAGAAAGGGGAGGGGAGACCCCACACTGGAGCTTCACATTAAAGTGCCTTCTAGGTAACTGACATGACGCATCTAGTTGGACGTAAATAATGACAGACGGAAACTATCATGAGGTCTGCGAAGCATCAACATGCTGCCATCATTTTTTTCTTCTTCTAACCTTGCCTTACTAGCGGCTCCCAGGCTTACCGGCTGAGAGATCATTCAAAAAGCAAATCCTAATGATGCCGCCCACAGTAGCAACAGCCAGTGAGATTGGCATCAATTTAGCTTCGGTTTACAAACTCGAATCACAGACGTTACTGACTCAAAGACACCCTAAACTTCCATCTTTCCCCTTACTCCTCATTTAAAACGAGTCGCTTCTGCTGATGTTGGGGTGGTGGTAGAGAGTGTGTGTGGGGGGGAGAAACCCCCACAGTCATTCTTTGTGATTTGCCTGACAGAAAATGTCTTTTTGATTGCTCGGGGAGGATAGAATGAGTGTTCCTGAGTAAACAATGCCTCCAGCGCAGACTCTCCTCATTTTCTTCCACGTTCATATTTTCTGTGCATTAAATTGGCCCAGGTTAAAAGTAACTACAGGGTATTCCAGGTCTCTCTATTGCTGGTTCATATGTTGATAAAAGTATCTCAACATGGCTGCCGTCAGCAAGATGGACTGTCAGAGGCGTTCTGCCAAAGTAGCTCAAGCAGAGGGGTGTGTGTGTGTGTGTGTGTGTGTGTGTGTGTGTGTGTGTGTGTGTGTGTGTGTTTAGAGAATTGGCTGAATTCAGTTCAATCTGTCTCACAACACTGTGTAAAATAAAAGAGTAACACATAATGTTTGTTAAGCAAGTGACTTCTTTGCACACACCGCTGAAAACTGGAGCTGATGCGCAGGAAACATCCTGGCACGATCACTTTGCAAATCAGCAGATGGCTTTGCTTGGGTGCCAGGGGGGCACAAGGGCTTGGAGAGAGACAGCTGACAACATGCAGAAACAAGCAAATCACATCACTTGGCCTTGATTGTAAACAACATTTTCATATACAACAATGAGTTGTCACTCCCCTTTGTAAATCCAACCCTTGTCTGTGTACTGAATTTGCATTATCTCTCTCGGTGTGTATTTTGAAAAGCATACTTGGAAACCAGCTTCCTTGAATTTTTAAGGGGGAAAAAAAAAGATGTCAGGTTGTTTTTGAAAAAAGACAGTTCCTTTGCCTTGTTTCATAATGCATTAGTACTAATGAATAATCTGTGATCTTCAAAGAAAATATGTGACACTATAGTATCAGGTAACAGGGCGTTTAGGTTTTATATCGCTTGGCATTTTTGAAAAATGCACTGTTTGGTCTTTAAATTTAAACTTAATAAATAGCTAATTTAAGATCTTGTTCTGTATGCAGAGATGCAAATGCAAGACATCATTTTTTTAAAAAAAAAATGTTCCATTTATTCTTGTTAGCTTAATTATTGCAAGGAAACGGCAAGCAAATTTTTTTTTACCAGTGTCTGATTTCTGAAAATGGTTATTAAATATTAAATGGATGCATAATTCAGGCAATTAAGAAAGTAATCACACAAAGTAATGTAATGGAAGTTAATTATTACTGCATAAGCAAATAGTTCATTAATGCTAGTAGATGCTATGGCTGCATTCTTAATACATGCAAACACGAGGCATAAATCCTCTGGGTGTTCAAAGGGAAGTAGTAGGAAATGTGGGAACTGCAGAAAAAGGCTACTAATAAAAATCATAAGCAAATAAGGTCAGGCTGACCCTTCACTTCTCTAAATAAGAACAATCATGGCTTTTTTTAAAAAAAGAAAAGAAAAGAAAAACTGTTTTCAGACTCATGCAGGCCAGCCTACGTGACTTTCATCTTTAATAATTTGCTGTTGCAATTCATGGCTTGAAATTAAGGAAGAATTTAAATACCCAGCTCAGGGGTGGGTTCTAACTTACCTCGCTGCCGGTTCGCTTCCTCCCGCGCTGCATGGCCGCGCATGCATTGCGGGCTCGCTTCGTGGGCACGCACACGCATGCGCAGTGGCGAAAATTCGCAAAAAATTTTCCCCCCCAAAAAAGCCAAAAACAAGATGGCGGCGCATGCGCAGTGCCGGGGACTCGGCTTCTGCGCATGCGCAGAAGAAAAAAAAATAGTAAAAAATTCCCCCCCAAAAAATTCCAAAAAAATAATAATCCAAAAAAAAGATGGCGGCATCCACGGACCGACACTGACAGAACCGGATCCGTGACGTCACCAGCGGTTTGCTACCGGTTCTATAGAACTGGTGCGGACCGGGAGGAACCCACCTCTGACCCAGCTCCTCAAAAACATCCTATTTGTTGTATATCATTTTAAAGGACTACAGGTGATTGAGTTTAGGCCATCCATGTCACAACCATCATTTTGAATTCTTCATCCCTAAACCAGCCCCTGCTTCTCTTTGGTTTGGTGCATCATGTTTTATCATTTTCCCGACGTGAATTGACTTTTCTTAACCCTTAAAATTTATTGTATGCCGGAGACTGCTTCCATGCCCAAATTGTACATACAGCACCCATTTTTTCAGTTTATGCCAGCCTGGAGGATTTAGTTGGAAAGGATTTCACAAGAAAAGATTACATGTGATGAGAGCACATTAGCAACTGGGAGAGGTCATTAGGGTGCCCCTTGTTAGCAGTGAGGTCTTAGCATCTTTCCTGGTTGCTAAGCAACTAATGTCAGTTCTGCATCTTTCTCCACTTTAGTACCTTAGGCTGGCAAACAGGTGGGCAAGTCCCTGGAGGAGGTGGATGTTGTTCCTAGAAAGGACACAATTGTTTGGATGGAGAACAGTGAATCATATAAAAGAAGACACGATGTTCTTCTGTTAGAACCCTCAGTTTGATTTTTCTTTTGATAACTCATTAAAGTCTCTTGCCTTGTTTTGAGAGTCAAACATGATGGGGACCTTTCTCAGAATAAGAGCTGATTGCATGGGTACTTAATTCCATAAAATGGCTTCAACCAACACATTGCCATCTGGTTTCAAGTTCAGAATACTCGCAATCTCTGTTCATGAAGCATGCAAATTGAGGCGTGGGTGGGGAGTTCCATGATGGGTATCTAGTATCCCCATGGCGAGTTAATTGGCAAATAAACTTAACAAACAAACAAATAAATAATTTTCCCTTCAGTAACCAAAGGAAGCAAAGCCCACCTGACTGCAGAAGATGTCTTGGGCAGAGGAATTGTTTGTGTGAGAAGGCCTGATACACTCGGATTATGGCTGCTACCATTCTTGCCCAAGAACATATAGTATAGCTATACTAGATGAAGATATTGGAAATCTGTATCGGAAGGACTAGCTTAAATTTTGATCAGGTCAGTACACATCAGACTATAGATAATGTTTCTTTGGCTTATCCTACTGTGCAAAAGGAGCCAATTATTGTTGTTTTAACACAGCTCAAGCTGAAAGCAGTATGGACAATCTCCTGATGAACAAGAGCCAACCTTAGTATTATTGTTAATGCAGAGCAGGGTTTCTCAGCCTCAACAACTTTTAAGATGCGAGGACTTCAAGTCCCAGAATTCCCCAGTCAGCACTGAGGAAATAAAGTCCACACATCTTAAAGTTGCCAAGATTCAGAAACATTGGCAGAGAGGAAAACAGAGGCAATTTTGGTGAAGGTATACAAGAATGATTAGTGGGCAAAAGACATAGCAAATGACCTTTCAGTCCTGGAAAAGGAGGAGGCATGAGAACGAGACACAGAATAACACACCTTGATCCTGTATGGGTATGAGGCGCAAAAATATACTCTGATGGGTCTTAAAGATTCTGTCATTGTACCCTGGAGCAATAAAATAAAGGGTCAGTAGTCCTTGTGAGTGAGCTTAAATGGACTATGGGGGATGGTAGAGGACAGGAAGGCCTGGAGGAATGTTGTCCATGGGGTCGCGATGGGTCGGACACGACTTCGCAACTAACAACAACAAAGTCCTTGTGATGTGCGTTTTCTAACCAGACCTCTCTCGAAGGTCTGACAGTTAGGAGGGCTGAAGATCAGAAAGTGGGCAAGATGACATTATCCAGGTGAATGAGATTGAGGTGGGTTTTTTTTTTAAATAATTTGGGATGAGATTGCTCAACTTTTCAACACTGATATGCCTATTTCAGAAATTACACAATACTCTTTTTTTCCTTGGAAAGATGGTTTGAATTTCTGCTGACCCTCTTCAGCACTCACGTTGTTCTTCCCTGGCTTACTGCAATGTACAAATATTGGATCTTGTGTTGCTATTGCTCAGAGGTTTCATAAGGAACAGAGGATGTCAAAGAGATGCTCCAAACAAAAATGAATGTGGCACCACTACAAATCTTTTTAGTATAGAAATGCAACTACTATAATATACCAAAAGCCAACATGGGTTTGTCAAAAACAGATCATGCCAGACTAATCTTATTGCATTCTTTGATAAAGTGACAAAATTAGTGGACCAGAGGAATGCTGTCAATATAATTTACTTGGACTTCTGTAAGGCATTTGACAAAGTAGACCATAACCTACTACTTGATAAAATAGAAAAATGTGGGTTAGACAGCATCACCACCAGATGGATTCGTAACTGGCTGACCAACCGCACTCAACGTGTAGTCCTCAATGGAAATGCATCTACATGGAGGGAGGTATGCAGTGGGATACCCCAGGGCTCTGTTTTAGGCAAAGTACCACAGGTACAGTATACAGTATACTAGTGTGCAGTATATACAGTATATAGCAGTGTACAGCAGCTGCCAAAAAAGCCAACACAGTTCTAGGCTGCATAAACAGAGGGATAGAATCAAGATCACATGAAGTGTTAATACCACTTTATAATGCCCTGGTAAGGCCACACTTGGAATACTGCATCCAACTTTGGTCGCCATGTTGAGACTCTAGAAAGAGTGCAGAGAAGAGCAACAAAGATGATTAGGGGATTGGAGGCTAAAACATATAAAGAACTGGGTATGTCTAGTTTAATGAAAAGAAGGACTAGAGGAGACATGATAGCAGTGTTCCAATATATCAGGGGCTGCCACAAAGAAGAGGGAGTCAAGCTATTCTCCAAAGCACCTGAGCAGAATTCTTTAGTTGGTTGTCTGTCAGCATGGCGTCAATTGTAACATATTATCAAACTATACTGGGAATTCCAACAATCAGGACCTTAGTATGATTGGCAAATACACTAGTAGAAAACTGACTCTTGGTCTGCCAAAGCCCAAGATGTATTCTTCATCAATAGGTATATTTTTGTAACTCTTTTATTTTTTTCCCAATGTTAAACTCCAATCTTGAATAATAGAATCAGGCACCATTTTCTTCAGTAAAAAAATTACTTACCGTTGATTATAATGAATTGTCTGCTAATTTTGGAGCTACTCTCATATTAATGGGTTGAAATGGTCTGGAGTAAGTGCCTTTTTTCCATCCAGTGTACGATAATATATTCAAATATACAGGTAGCTCTAAGTATAGAGATAATCTATTCAAATATATAGATACCTCTAGATAAAGGGCCTTATTTTTGGTTCACATTTTCTAATCTGGCAACTTTCAATGTTTAATCCACAACTGTCATGTTCTTGTAGTCCAGAGAATTTGAAGAATACTGGCTTGGGAAAGGTTAATTTAGTTCAAGGTTGGACACAAAATTTCTTTTACGGTATTGCCCTGGGATCCTCTTCTGGTTATAACTGATGGAATGTTCTCTTTTGAAATCGGAAACAAAACTAATATTAGGGTTGAAATAGGCTTAATCAGAAAAACTCAAAAGAATGGGAAACAACTCTAAACTAATGTTAGGGTTGAAATAGGCTTAATCAGAAAAACTCACATCGAAAGAAAATCCTCCTCCAGTATTACCACTATGTAAGTAGGAGAAAGAATTTAGATCATGATTTTGCTATAACTAGGGCTTGGATTTGATACACTGCTGTGACTAGACTTCTTTCTTAATAGCTGCATTTGCTTTTCTACAGTAAACCTATTTATTAAAGCTTTTGTTACATTGGAAGTCTGTTTGTGCCAGTTCCCAGGTGAGAAGCCAGGCTGGCTTAGGGTTGCCACCCAGCCAGACAATAGTGATGTAGCATGATTTATCTCCAGTAGATTATTAGATTCTATTTTAATCTCTGCCCTAATCTTTCCCCAGCCAGATAACTGAGGCATTAAAAAGATTCAACATAATCATAATTCATTCCCCTATAGTTGTAAGTAGTTATACCACATTTCTGCTAAAATAATGAGTTCTGTTAATTATATGAGCTGGTGTAATATTTAATGAGTTCTTGAATGCAGAAAATAAAACATTCAGCTGTGATGGAGTATGGAGAGGTGGGGAGGGGAAGCTTCTTCAGAAAGTTCTTTCAAGTGGCTTGCCCTGAAATACTTACCAATATCTAGCCTTGGCCATATAAAGCATATTTTTATCAGACTTTCTAAAGCCACATTCGATGTTCCATTAGCAGCATGCAGTAGGCCCCTGTGTCCTCTGCATTACACTAATTGTTTAAGCATGACAGGTTATTACTTCAGTCAGAGGGATAATGTAGGTTGGAAAAAGTAGGGCACAAACACAATTTTCTGTTTCTCCAAAAGCAATTATAAATAGATGAGAAGCCATAAAAATATTACACGTGGGAACTGATTTTCAGTGCCAATGAAACGGATGTTGTGGAAGTAAAACAAAGAGCAAGACAGGTTAAGAGCTGACAAATTGCAACTGGAGATTGCAATTAGAAATATATTCAGCAGGAAAATGGACCAGCACACTGCAAAATCAGGAGGACTCTCACTAGACTTTGGCCCAATACATTTCCAACAGTGAAGCTGGCTTTACACCAAAACTCTGTGCATATTTCCTCATCTTTATTACTATTAAGAAAATGGGGACTGCTGCAGTCAGAAAGCTGCAATTTTTTAAAAATTGCTTCTTCATACCAAGTGTTAGCCTTGGTATCAGGGGTGAAATTCAACCACCTCGGCCTGGCTCAGGAGAGGCGGTAGGGATGATTTGAATCGGTTCGCAGAGCCGGTAAAAATCACCCCTGGTTGGCCCTGCCCATGCCCGCCCGGTCGCCCGGTTGCCGCTCACCTCTTCTGGCCGACTCGACCGTAAATCTGACTGAATCTAACTTCAATGCCCAGATGGCTAGAAACGGATAATAGGACTGCAGAGCACATGATTCCCAGGCCGCAGTTCCACCGGGGATGCTCTCAAGCAGCCACGTCGATTTCCCTATGTATATAATATGTATATGTCTATATATACATATACATATTACTCAAAGATAAGAGTCTTATCAAACAGGAAAACAAACTCTATCCAGCTATCAGCTCTTGTCTACTTTATTAGGCACACAATAACTCCCGTTAACCCCGAGGTTACAAGGATGCTGGGACATGTAGTTTAATAACAAACGGGAAAGCACCAGGTTGGGGAAAGCAAGTAGATAGATCAGGGGTGAAATTCAAAAATAAGATATATGGTACCAATTATTATACACAAAACAATAAAAGAGGTACACAAATATTTACATAAGAGCAATAAGAGTCTTATTACTCGTATGTATTTGTGTACCTCTTTGTTTTGTGTATAATAATTGGTATATCTTCTTTTTGTAGGTCATTAGGGCAAAGAAGTGATGTCGACTTGGACATGCCCACTCACCCAGTCACATGACCACCAAGCCATGCCCACCAAGCCATGCCCATAGAGCCGGTAGGGAAAAATTTTGAATTTCATCCCTGCTTGGTATGATATGTTGAAGTTTGTCCCACCAGTAATCATTTATGAATGGGCATGTCCTCATGGCAGGTATTTTATTTGAGCACCCACAACTTGCATGCAAAATATCACATGTGCCCACTGACCCAAAAAGGATGCTGTGTATAGCAACTCCCCATTCATTGTTTGAATTGAATTCAATGTGGTCCATATTCAACCCCAGGAAACAGCATTGAAAGACTGATGATATTTCCACTGGGGCTGACTTTTGCACTGCATTTGCTGAATTTGCTTGGCCAAAGTTATGGAGGAGGAATGTAATTAAATTCATATGATCAAGGGATCTTAATTCTAGATAAGATCAGATAGTAGCCAAAGCATATTTACCTTTTTCAGATGGAACAGGGCATTGAACAGAAGGCAATGCCTTAATACTGTTGTTTCTGTAGATTGACACTTTTAATAGTGCTAGCAATAGCACTTAGACTTACATATCGTCCCATAGCATTTTACAGCTCTTCTCTGGGCAGTTTACAACATCAGCATATTGCCCCCAACAATCTGGGTCCTCATTTTACTGACCTCGGAAGATTGGAAAGCTGAGTCAACCTTAAGCCTGTCAGGATCGAACTCCAGGCTGTGGGCAGAGTTTGACTGCAATACTGCATTTTAACCCCTGCACCACCAGGGCTCCATATTTTTCCATATTTTTCCATATGCTTTAATATTTTTCATATATTTTTTAATATTTTTTAATATTTTTCCATATATTTTTAATATTTTTCAGGTATTATAGGCTGCTTTGGTAAATAAATACAAAAATGACCTTCTATCAATTAGCTTTATGTTTCTTTTTATTTTTCAAACAATCAAAAACTAATAGATTGGTAAGATTAAGAGAATGAATCAGAAGCAGAGTCATCCACAGGGGCAACAATATCAAAATGGCGGGTGCAATTGGGAGATCACACACAAATAAAATGAGGAGGCTTCATTTGCCTGACACACCTACCATTTTGATGTCATTGACATCATCTGCCTCATGGACGTGGCTCTACTTCCTTCATGGATAATGTCTTTGACACCTCACTTATATCTTGTAATAGGGTAAAATAAGCTTAAATAAGCTGGATTTTTCAGTTGAAAATATGGGAAAAGGAGAAGAAAAAGATTGGAGTTTGAGATGAGAACCCACTTCAGAAACTAAATGAGGGTTCTTTATGGCCTATTTGTTTAGACTAAGGTAGCCTTTGCCAACCTGGTGCTCTTCAGATAAAGGAACCAAAACCTAAAGCTTTTCTGTCAGCATGGCCATTGCTTACAATATGGCAATGAAGATCTAGCAAGAACCTTTAGCTAAATAACTATTAATTCAGAGTAGTGGTTTTCCATGGGAGAGCTGCAATAAAATGTGTGTAATAAGCATAAATGTTTGAAAAAAATAGTGTGAAAAAACCAGAACTCCATATAAATGTTCCCTTAAGTCAGAATCTTAGAGTCAGACCCAAACAGACTAATATACTGGCAATGCCAGAGCAAATAGTAATAATGAAGATTAGACAAGGATTGGCAAGCTTGTTACTTGTGGGCTTAATTACATTAATTCTAGAACAATTTTGTGCCAAATATTAATATTTTGAGTCAAAGTGATATTTTTTTTACTCCAATTTGAAGATCATGGGTGTAATATAACTGTATCTTTTGGAAACTAAAATTTGGTCTAGAATGCCCAAGAGGAATGCCACCTATTTTCGGAGTAAAAGAAACCTTATTATATCCCATAATAAGTTTATGGAATCGGGCACAGCCAAGTTCAACTGGGAATCATTTGGATCAGCTGTACAACACTGGAAAACCTAAAAATCACAAGGGCAAGTGAATTTGACATTGAACATTTACATGCCATTACTTAGTGGAGATATACGGTTCCGTTTTGGTTGGAAACATCTGGAAGTGGCCTTCATCCTGCAGTGGATAGACAATGGCTAAGATGATGATGATGATGATGATGATGAGGATGAGGATGATGATGATGATGAGGATGATGATGATGACGACGACATAGTGGAGAACAGATTCTCAGACATGGGGAAATTAGCATGTCCCAGGCAAAAATAATGAGTGTGAAGTTCCATTTATGTAAATAGGATACATAGAAATTAATATGGCATTATTTCTATGCCTTAAATTAACCTTATGGAACAATGCAACATTATTGTCACCCTTGTGACTGAGATAAGATCTGAATGGGCTGTCAGTTCTTAACCACTGTTTTACGTCTTCCATCTTTCTTTCTCTTTCTTTTCAAGTCAGAAAGTTATCATTCTAGCATATAATTGACTGCAACTTACAACTGAGTAAAATCAAAATTCTCAATTTTTCATATGCATTATCGTATATTTCACCAAATTCTTCTCGTGTTTAGGACTATACTTTCTGAGAGATCTCAGTTTAAATGAAAAAGCCTGGCTGGATTATTGAGTCTGGGAGTATCTGCTTAGCAATACTGTATTCTTAGGATTTCATGGTGCTTTATTTGCAATAACACAACAGCAACATTGATGCTGGGGCATCCCTCAGGGAAGCTCAGATGAAATGTTTTGTTTTTCCTGACTCTCGGTAAGAAATTTTGTTTCATGGGATATTTTTTTAACTTATTTTGTATTGATTTTTGTAACTAAGAAGCTGTAACTTATATAGACAATATGAGACTTACTCGAAATTTCAAAGGATATGTATGAAAGATTTAGGACTGAGCCTTTGATTTACCAATAACACAGGCCTTTCTCTGCTGGTGGGTAGGGGATGTGTGCATGCACCGTACAGACATACACAAACCTGATAATGCCTCCAATAATCTCTGCATGGCCTCTCTGGGCCTTGTGGATTTGTTTCAGAGGCGTTTCAGAGTCAATTGGAAGAATCTTAGAGATTTCTAATACCTTTGGAATCCAATTCCTGAACATCTGCTTCTGCCTTGTCAGGAAGGGCTAATCAGCAGGAGCAGCAGGAGTGAGGCCTTTCTGGAAAATTGCAGCTGTTTGGGAGTCTGATGTAATTTTTCCCAATTTGTTTAGGATCTTGCATGCTAATATCAGCACTGTGAATTGGCTCTGTAGCTATCAACCAGAGCAGGTGGGATTTTTTAGGGTGGGTATTTGTGCAGCAGGACATCCCTCCAAACCTAGTCCTTTGTTCTGTAACTTCCAGAGTATGTACAAGCTGACCCCACGCAGAGCCAAGCTTGAGGCAGCCAATGCATAACTCACTGTGGCTAAGGTATCCCTGTGTAGGAATAGATGCAGCTTTTGGACCAATCTTAAGTGGTGAAAGATGTTCCTCACCATCTGGGCTTCCAGAGCTCAAGTAGTGGATCAGTTATTTCAAGAGACGTGCAACCAGTGGTATGTTGGAGCCAGTCCACAAAGCAACACATTTCCAGCAATTAAAATTAAGCCCTTCAGTGGCCCTCAGCCATGGCAGTTGTGATGACCTGTAATTTTCCAATTTGTATAATTTCATTCAGTTCTGAAAGCTTTGAACATACTTGGTTTCTCTCCTGCCTCAAAACAATTACTGTTGGCCACATATTCTCTAATATTTGGAATGCCCTTGGTTCTTTAATATTTCCCCCCCCACACACACACACACAATATACTGTATAATCTTAGAAACAATGCCTCCAAATGGCTGAAAGGAATGGCAACTAGCATTTATTATTAGCAAATCATTCCACAGAAATGACTCCAACTTGCTTTGATTTAGTGACATGGCTTGCAGTTAAAAGCTTTCAGCAGGGCCACACACGTACCAACAATGACTGGTGATTTGGATAATTAGAAGAAATGGCTGAGCCTTGTCTCTTTACAAGGAGGTTAGAAGTGACATGCAATTAAAAATGTGCAGGAAAGGTAATATTGTGAAGATAAAATTAAGGCAGTGGATCAGGTTGAGGACAATCAACTAATAGCTATTTAGAAAAGGGAAAAGGGGATGGTAACATTTATTTTACTGGAATAGTGAAGTTCACAAACCACTTAAGGTTCATGACTTCTATTTATTGTAATTTCCTCCATGTAGGAGATGACCAGGCTGGGCCCGAGGGAGGGGTCAAACACATTATCAGTATGAGTCCCTTCATGCCCACAAGAGATCTAAGTCCAGCAAACCTTGAATTTCTTCTACTTTTATCTCCTGCTAATTTCCCTTGGCCATTAGTAGTTCAGATTCTTGTAGCGAGTGTAAGCGTCCAATAAATCTTTATACCCATTTGAACTGTCTGGATCTCCTGATTTTGGTCAAAAGTTGACAGTAGTCTTCAATAACCCGACACCTAGTGATATAATTCAAAGGGCTCTTGATATCACCAAGAATCAAGCTGATTTTGATTCTTGGTGATACCACAAACACATCCATATAGATTTCTTGGTAGCAGCAGGGAAGTGGTTTATTTTTTTTTTCTTTTCTTTCTTTCCCCACTCTTTTGCTGTTTTTATTCTTCTTTTTTTTTTTTTTGGCAAAGGTAGGTCCTTTCTGTAGAGTATGCATCTGTACTAATGGACACCATGGCAATGGGTTGCATAAAGAGCCATGTATTGCTACATCCTCAGAAGGTAGCCAACTTGAGATCCTCAGAAGGTAGCCAACTTGAGAGTCAAGGGATGCATGTGTTTGGATGCAGCTGTCCATGGACAAAAGCAGCATTTCCCTACTGATAGAGTTCTATAAATCTATGTGATGAATGTCCAGGGCCTGTGAGTTTGGAGTCATTGTCTTTTTAAGTCTGCCTTAGTTTTATATATCCCAATAAGTCATCTGAAATGCATCTGAAGAGAGATAATAAAGGTAAAAACTTCTGCAAGTTAAGCATGAGTTCTGGTGACTTAATGGAAAAATGTCTTGGCCACAATATGGAAGCAGTTTGCAGTCTTCTCCTGGGAGGAATTCTTGACTGCCAAATCCAGGCTACAGGTCTGGTATTTCCTGGAGAGCTCCTATACAAGTACTAACCAGAACAAGCTGAGCCCAGACAAAAGTAGCCATGTGCTGCCTTCTCAATATTCCTTTTTCTAGGAAATCCAGTAACCCATTGCTTGAGAAGATAATTCCCCTATGGAATAGTTTATGAGGTTTATCCTCCAGCATATTCAGGTAGGGTGAATACCCACTTGCTGAAGGACCTGATATCACATAGCATTTCAGTTCTCAGATTTTGGGTCAACATTTCTTTAGTAATAAGAGATTGCCCTTTTGTCTCAGGTTCAGAAGAGCTGCTGTTCCTGGTAATAGTAGTAACTGTGAGAAGAATCTTAAGAGTCCTAGTGGACAATCACTTAAATATGAGCCAACAGTGTGCTGCAGATGCCAAAAAAGGCAACACAGTTCTAGGCTGCATTAAATGAGGGATAGAATTAAGATCACGTGAAATGTTAGTACCATTTTATAATGCCTTGGTAAGGCCACACTTGGAATACTGCATTCAATTTTGGTCGCCACGATGTAAAAAAGATGCTGAGATTCTGGAAGGAGTGCAGAGAAGAGCAACAAAGATGATTAGGGGACTGGAGGCTAAAACATATAAAGAACGGTTGCTGAAATTGGGTATGTCTAGTTTAATGAATAGAAGGACTAGGGATGACATGATAGCAGTGTTCCAATATCGCAGGGGCTGCCACAAAGAAGAGGGTGTCAAGCTATTCTCCAAAGCATCTAAAGGCAGGACAAGAAGCAATGGATGGAAAGTAATCAAGGAGAGAAGCAACCTAGAACTAAGGAGAAATTTCCTGACAGAACAATTAATTCGTGGAACAATTTGCCTCCAGAAGTTGTGGATGCTGCAACACCGCAAGTTTTTAAGAAGAGATTGGACAACCATTTGTCTGAAATGGTATAGGGCTTCCTGCCTGAGCAGGGGGTTGGACTAAAAGACCTCTAAGGTCCCTTTCAACTGTTACTATGATAATTTTCTGTTAATTGAATTAATCATCACAGTGCTAGATGGGCCAGCCAATTCACTCCATACAGTTTCTTTCAACTTTTTGAAGCGAATGGATGTGAATGTCTTTGTTGTTTATTGCAGAAGCTGAATTTGCACATTGACTTTTATGTAAATACTAAGCACCTGGACAATACTGTGGTTGGTTCTAATGAATGTTTTCACCATTGATTTGCCAGACCAAAGATAAGCTTTTGTTGCAAAACCATGTTTGCTGTAGACCTTGTCGTGGAGGAAAGAATATGGTTATATGAGCTGTCTTGGAAAAGATTCTTGGAAATGAAGTTGACATTTTAATCGTTATATTCATCTCTCACTTAGATAGGCTTGTTGTTGCTTATGCTTGTTGTACTGTTGCGAAGTTCATGGTCGAGAACTTTTTGGAACTCATCACATAATTCCCAAGGACACAATTACAAAGCTCTTGCAGTGTATTAACATTCTTTCATGTTCCTGTTGACCAGATGCCTTTAACAATCGATAAGTATTAGTAATGCTTCAGAAGCAGATGGTGTCTTTTCAAGACAGTCCCATCATCTCCGCCTGCCACACTGACTGCTTGACTAACTCTCTCTTGAATTTATTTCTAGAATGCTGTCTTGCTTAAAGGAAAAGGATTTCAGCATGGCAAGGACTTCAATAGTTTGGCAGACCATGGAAAAGCATCATCGGCAATAAGAAATCACGTTTTGTCCTATAGTGAAATGCATTTCCTAAGCTATTTCAAATGCCCTTCAGGAATAGGTTGCTCTGATTCTCTTGGAAAAATCAAAAACGATTCACAGTATTTTGAGCAGGAGTAAACAAACAGCCATAAGATTTAATGTACGCCTTAATTTGGCAACTCCAAATCAGACAGGATCAGACACTACCTACTTCACTTCTAGGCCAAATCTAATTCAAGATTTTTACTTCCCATTGACTAGAATGGAAAAACACCAATGGATGTAACATTGATTTGTTGTTGTTGTTTTTCAACAACAACAACAGGTGATAAAAAATTTGCAGGAGCATCACACAAGTTAGAATAGTTCACGTTTTCTCAGATACAGAGAAAAGATTTAGCCCCTTTAAATTCTAATGCTGATGATAGAAATGCCTGTACTGGTATCTTTGTCTTTTGGGACAGAATTGGACTACATTTGCGAACACAGATCAGAAAAATAAATCTTACCAGATTTCGAAAAAGGAGGTGGATAGAAGTGCACATGTGGGCTACTAAAATAATTAATTTTCCCTATTTTGGATGGGCTACTCTGCTGAAAGCAGCAAGCACTCTTAACGTGACCCTTGTGTGCAACTTCAGTTAATTTTTTTGACTGTTTTTAGGTAGAACTAATTTATATCTCCTAGGAAAACCAAAGCATTTTGATTGGATTTTGATTTCATTGATTGTTCTTTAAATGTTTTCTTTTTTTCTTTTTCTTTTTTGGTGATTTGTAAAATGAACCGGGAGGCATTCACTTTCTTGATAAACAATACTGTCAAGCATACAGCTATTTCCACTTCTCTTATTCCCACCTCACATTCTCCATTACATAATTCATGTACTGAAAATCTGCCTGCTTTCTATCTATCTATCTATCTATCTATCTATCTATCTATCTATCTATCTATCTATCTATCTATCTATCTATCTATCTATCTATCTATCATATCTCTCTCTATCTCTCTTTCTCTCTCTCCCTCCCTCCCTCCCTCCATCTCAAGTCTACTTTCTATAGTATCAGAAGTTGACTCATTCACAAAGTTTTGCAGGAGAATTTAAATGTTTTATGGGGACTGCTTTATTCTAATTAGTCAGTTGGGCTTTGAAATCAGGTTTCAGGCAAATCCAACACACATAATTCTTCATGCTGCATTTATAATATCACATCTTGACTCTTTGTGGTCCATGACAACATGTATCAGAGTTCTCAGAGCAATTCAATTTCCCACTGGCAACTTTTCAAGCTTTGGTATCATTTAATGTTTTCCAGTGCTTAGACTCATGAGTAAAAAGGAAAAGCTGTTTTCAGATTCTAATCTATGACCTCTAACCTATACTTCACTTTTAAAGACCAAAGCCAGAGAAGAAAGGAACAAATTAGTTTCATCATGTACTTCATGTCAGTGAAGCTTTTAGATAAGAGAGGCAAAAATACATTTCTGGTTCTTAGACTACAATCTAGAAAATAAAGTAGCTTCTGTGAAAATAGGTATTAGTTACTGAGGTGATTTACAATCATTGTAATCGCTGCAGTTTATTAAACAATATTTGCTACAATCTGTTAATATAAATGAAATTTGCATTTTAAAAATTGTATGAGTTTTTACAAGTGTTGTTCTATGTATGCTTCTTGTATGGTTGTAGAGGCCACAGTTCCCATACTTTTGAGTAATATAGATAATGGGCATCATAAAGGATTGTTTTCCATATCTACTGTCTTTTCTGCTTGCCCATGTTTTTCTTTTGAAGGGCATATCAAAATATGAAAACTCTTGGGTGACTCTGCTGGAGACTGTAAATGCAGTCTCCAAGCTGTTTTTTTTTTTTTTAAAGCTTATCAACTGAATTGGAGAAACTGGTTAAATCAGAATAACTCAGTGGTGTAAAACTGGGCTCCCCAGCATAGTGACCCTGAGGGCCGGTGTGCTTGGCCTCAGTTCCTCTGGTGCCCATAGGTTTCCTGCTCCAACAGGGCATTCTTGGGGAACAAGGAGGCAAATCATGATATGTGCATCATGACATCATTATGCAAATGATACTACTTGATAGAGCGTTGATAGAGTTGATAGAGCGTTACACAATTGTGCCATTTGCACAGTGACACCCTGATGCATGTACTATCGCTACTGAAATTCAGCAGCAAATCACTATTTTTTTGTGACACGATTGCATGTCTTGTCATGGATGCGGTGGCTCTGTAGTTAGAATGTAGGCTTGACGTTTGGCAAGTGCGAGTTTGAGATCCGGGTACTGCATGGCGGGGTGAGTTCCTGCCACTTGCTCCATCTCCTACCCACCTAGCAATTCGAAAGCATGTAAAAAATGTGAGTAGATAAATAAGTACCACTTCAGTGGGAACTTGCGCAGGGACGAAAGAGGGAAGTCCCCATTGGACATCCCTTGAGCAACAGTGATGTCACCAGCTAATACCTCTTGATCCGGATGTGCCTTGATGGCTGCTTCCTGGTCCCATCAGCTGCCAAACATCTACTGTCTCTGATGCAGTAGAATCCTGGCTTTCTGTACATCGCCATATGCGAAATTAAAAAATGTAAATAGGTGTTCAGCCTCTGTAGGCTTCATATCTCTATTTTGGTATTAAACTCTTCTAACCCTTCCCAAATCTCAAAAATTGGAATTAATTATTTCAACTACTTCTCCCTCTTCTTCTGAAGACATCACTTCATGTCTCTGTAATTTTTGTAATCTTGGATCTGAAAAATTAAAGTATGAACGTTATCCCCAATAAAAAGTTGCTTGACCAGGTCAAATGCACACTAATCTGTTCCTGTTAACTTTGCGTAGTTTTCAGCAGAAATGGCAAACAAATCTACAAACTCAGGTAGTTTATGCAGATCGCTTAGAACTCCTTTAACTTTGGGATTAAGAGTCATGATGGTATATTGGAGCCAATGATACTCTATCCATGAACCTATTCCTGATTTCCTCCAGCCAGAATATTAAAAATTGGAAACTGGCAAACCTAATTACTGGTGAAAATATCAAAACAATGAAGTGCCTGCCCCTAAGTGGAATATTAGTCACATTTTATTTTAAATCCATTTACGGCAACAATTCCCAGAATGTATCTAGAACTCTATTATGACAATAGAATGGAGCTTGGTTATTTGAGTCATTTACAAATGTAGAAAGTTAGAAAGAAAATAATGTTACACCTAGAGGACACTCACTGCTGTTTTTCTTTGTGATTCTGCCATAACCTGATGAGGCAGCCTGAAGTTTCCTGAGGCAGCCTGAAGTTTCCCTTAACTATACAAATATTTTCTCCTTTATCCCAACACAGGTTTTATGATGGATACAATGTGATGTGCTTCAGTAGACAATCTGTCAGTAGCACATACACAGGGTGAGATTCTGCCTCACCTATTAACTATTTTAGGCTGTTGCATGCCTCCTTCCCTTTGGTCCCTGTGCTCTATCTTCCAGGCCCATGCTTTGGTAATTGGAGTTTAAATTAGCCCTTTCAAATCAGTAACAGTCCTTCAAGGTAGACCAGACTAGGATGCCGGAGTTATGAACACTAATACTACTGTATTGTAAGGTTACAGTAATTAAATCTTGCAAGTTTCAATGTGTTTACCTCCTCCCTCCCTCCCTTTATCTTCATGAAGAAAAAAAAGGGGGGGTTCATGTCTGAGGTGATGCTTTCTCAAAATACATTTCTGCCCTGGACTCATATTTCTTTTATCTGATTGTTTGTCTTGGTTGTTGCCTCCTTCTTCTGTTCCTCAAGGTTATTCTCACTGCCTATTACAGTCTTGCGATCCCCCTGCCTTGCCGGGGCTCCAAACCAATTCTTAATTCTAAAATCACATTCTTCTAAATCAATACTAAGCCCATTTCTAAAAAGAATTTGATTCAAAGCTAACATCAGCTAACATACAGCTTTCTTTGAATGCACCTGAGCAAAAACACTTGAGCAAAACCAGAGCGGGTTTTGACAGGTCCGGCCATCTATCCGAACATTCCTCTTCTTCCGTCCCTACCACGATCTTTTTTCCATGCTATGAGATGATCATTCCATGTTTCCATGCTAGCTGGTGATGTTTGATCAGAGGGGAGGAGGAGCAAAGGACAATCTGTGTCCTTAGTCTGCCTGTGAGAAATAAGAACCGAACCATTTGTTGGCATTATGCTTGTAGCAGGATAGAGTCAGGGCAGCAAATGTTATGTCAGTATAATTTTCCGTTGGCTCAGAAACTGGCAATCGCAATGTAACTGGCTTGTGAGGCACAGCCCTTAATATCATCTTCGCCAGAATTGACATTTTTCACTGTGCTTTCTAATTAGTTTCAAATCATCTGGCTGTGACCTCAGCATGTCTTTTCCCTGTTTCTTTTCATAGCTGATTTTCAGGCAAGGATGGCTTCTGTATTTTATAATGCCATGTGAGTTTGGGTTCTCACCAAGGCGGCAAACAAAGGGAGGAAAACTCTTTGTGGGTTACTCTTTTCCTTAAGAGGGCCTGAGATCAAACAGTCTCTTCAGCGTCCCTGGCTTCCAGTGAAGTGAGGCACTGAGAAAGCCCTTCTATGCATCACTGTTTGTTTAACTTGGTCTTTTCCCTTTGATCTCATGTTAACATACCTCAATGGCAGGTAATGATTGATAATGTTGTATTGTAAAGTTCAGGTAATAAATAGTGCTTTGCTCATAATAATGCTGAATAATGTACTTTTTATGACCCAGTTTGATGGAAAATTTTCTTGTCAGCTCGGCCTAATTGTCCAAACAAAACCACCCATTACTTGAAGAAGTGCATGTCTAACTTAGACATATTAATTAGGGTCATGACTGAGCTGAGCAGAGGAATACAGTGACACTTCTGCTATCTTTAAACATAATCTTGGGACAGGCGTCCTAATGCTAAGCTAAGGTTTAATGGGCAAACATTGTTTACATGATCATACAGTATGTAAGTGTGTGTGTGTGTGTGTGTGTGTGTGTGTGTGTGTGTGTGTGTGTGTGTGTGTGTACTCATGCAGTAGAATTTATCCTATGTGACAGAAAGAGGAGGTC
This sequence comes from Thermophis baileyi, assembly GCA_003457575.1. Lineage (NCBI taxonomy): Eukaryota > Metazoa > Chordata > Lepidosauria > Squamata > Dipsadidae > Thermophis > Thermophis baileyi. Next base: position 7,511,589 of record QLTV01001483.1, on the reverse strand, counting down.
AGGATAGTCTCATCTACAAGGTCTCCCAAACCCTAAAGAATATATTTTAAGAATCTGATACACAATTTGGGGGTGGGAACCCACTTACACCATGTAAGTAAGCATTTGTTGATGTGGTGCTGGAATCACTTTCCCGTGCTGAGCTATGGAAGTTGTGGATTTATCAGGACTATTCATATTGTGCATTTATTCAACGGGAGAAAAAGATATGAGTTCCATGTTGGATTTCTTGCTTTTCCACTGCGCTGATCAATATATAGGGGCATTTTCTGATAGCACTTGCAAGAATACTAGAAATCAATCCCAAATCATCCGACCTTTGAAGAAAATGGATGCATTCAAAGGTGTAGCTCAGGCATCATGTTATCAATGATATCCTGAGCTATGTGTTGAACTTTGGACCTCTGGTTTATACCTTGACCTAATGACTTGCCTCATGGACTTAATCAAGCCTTTGAAACTCTTACTTTGTCGAACACCTTTGTTCTGACTTCCGCCTGGCTTTGGGAATTGAGATCACTCCTCTTGGTGGAACTTAGAGGGTGTGTGTGGGCTTTTGTTATTCAAAAGCTGCAGGGCACTGTATATAGAAATAGAATAGAATAGAAATAGAATAGAATTCTTTATTGGCCAAGTGTGATTGGACACACAAGGAATTTGTCTTGGTGCATATGCTCTCAGTGTACATAAAAGAAAAGATACATTCATCAAGAATCATAAGGTACAACACTTAATGATAGTCATAGGGTACAAATAAGCCATCAAATCACATTAGGAACCAGTCAATATAAATCATAAGGATACAAGCAACAAAGTTACAGTCATACAGTCATCAGTGGGAGGAGATGGGTGATAGGAACGATGAGAAGATTAATAGTAGTACAGACTTAGTAAATAGTTTGACAGTGTTGAGGGAATTATTTGTTTAGCAGAGTGATGGCGTTTGGGGAAAAACTGTTCTTGTGTCTAGTTGTTCTAGTGTGCAGTGCTCTATAGCATCATTTTGAGGGTAGGAGTTGAATCAGTTTATGTCCAGGATGTGAGGGGTCTGTAAATATTTTCACAGCCCTCTTTTTGACTCGTGCAGTATACAGGTCCTCAA
>QLTV01001483.1:7479507-7510466 GCA_003457575.1 Thermophis baileyi | reverse complement strand
GCAAGTAGCAGAGCCAAAACAGACAGTTATGGAGGTGCAGATGACAGACTCAATGATTCCTCTGTAGACCTGAATCAGCAACTCTTTGGGCAGTTTGACCTTTCTGAGTTGGCACAGAAAGAACATTCTTTGTTGTGCTTTTTTCATGACATTTTTGATGTTAGGTGTCCATTTTGGGTTTTGAGATATGATAGAACCTAGAAATTTGAAGGTGTCTACTGTTGATACTGTGTTGTCTAGTATTGTAAGAGGTGGAAGTATGGGAGGGTTTCTCCTAAAGTCTACCATTTCTACAGTTTTGAGTGTGTTCAGTTCCAGGTTGTTCTGGTCGCACCACGAGGCTAGTTGTTCAACCTCCCGTCTGTATGCGGATTCATCATTGTCTCGAATGAGACCGATCACTGTTGTGTCATCTGCAAACTTCAGTAGTTTAACAGATGGATCATTTGAGATGCAGTCATTGGTGTATAGAGAGAAGAGAAGTGGAGAGAGCACACAGCCTTGGGTTTGGGCAGCTCAATAAAGAACTTGTAACCTACTGCTGTATGTGCGTGCATGAGGGGGCAGCACAGTCTCCTGTTTTGTTTTTTTTACCTTGATGCTTTAACCACTAGACCAAAGTGGTTCTCTAGCAAACTTTTTAAAGAACATTCTTAGGAGAATACAGAGATAGGCTAATTTAAAATTGTTAATGTTATGCTTGTTCTAGCATATTCCAGTAGCTAAGAATTCTACTGGAAGTCCACCCTTCCAGCTTCTTCCAAACTGAAGCTCTCCAGATATTTAAATCAGCATGGCTATCTTGACTGAAGGCGATGGGATTTTAATCCAACAAACCAGTTGAGGAAGCTTAGTTTTAAAAAAATGGATGTGTTTTTCACGGCTTATTTGGGCAGAGCTGTGGGAGGAGGGGAAACACTGATTTGAATTTCAGAATGGGTTCCTAAGTCTCATCCCAAAGGAACAGAGAAACTGTCTTGTCAGATCATCCAGCGGTTTATTCGTCTGATCTACCATTCTCTCTCTGAGGGCAGCCAGCATTTTAACTCCCTTATGGAATAACAGCATGATCTCTTCCTGATTTCTTAGCACCTCCATCATCTGGAATTGGAAACCTTGCTGGCATTTACTCCTTTGTTATCCAACCCTGATGAGCGGGATGGAAATCTGATTTTCCTTTTCTCAGCCTTTTATATTATGATGGCAGCTATGAATGCAGACAGTTTTTTTAAAAAGAAAATTATAAGGAGGTTTATCTCTAGCTCTTAGAGAGATGGATGGAAACAAACCCTCCAAGCCTCCTTGTTTGAGGATGGCTAATCTCCATCATGCCACCTGAAGTCACCTTGTAGGGGAGATGAGTGGCATAGAAACTTAATAAATAAAAATATATACTGGTATCATGTCCTGTTTCTGAGTTTTTTCCAAACTCATTGCCACTAAGAATGTGCTGAAAATTCTGTAAAATCATATAACATGATTTTAACTTGTGTTTTATTAGGGATGATAGCTAATGCATTCCTTTCAAGAAAGTTTTCAGAGTGGCTTAAATAGTTAAGAACCACTGAACCACTGAACTATATCTTTCAAAGATCCTGGAGCACCGGGGAACTGCCAGAGGACCGGAAAAGAGCTGATGTAGTTCCCATCTTCAAAAAAGGAAAAAAAATAGATCCAGGAAACTATAGACACATCAGCCTGACCTCAATACCAGGGAAGATTCTGGAAAAGATAATCAAGCAACGAATCAGCGAACACCTAGAAGCAAACAAAGTAATAACCAAAAACCAACATGGGTTTGTCAAAAACAGATCATGCCAGACTAATCTTATTGCATTCTTTGATAAAGTGACAAAATTAGTGGACCAGAGGAATGCTGTCAATATAATTTACTTGGACTTCAGTAAGGCATTTGATAAAGTAGACCATAACCTACTACTTGATAAAGTAGAAAAATGTGGGTTAGACAACATCACCACCAGATGGATTCATAACTGGCTGACCAACCACACTCAACGTGTAGTCCTCAATAGAACTGCATCTACATGGAGGGAAGTATGGAGTGGAGTACCCCAAGGCTCTGTTTTACGCCCAGTACTCTTCAACATCTTCATCAATGACTTGGACGAGGGGATAGATGGGGCACTCATCAAATTTGCAGATGAGACACCAAACTGGCAGGAATAGCCAACACTCCAGAAAATAGGCTTAAGATACAGAAGGATCTTGCCACACGCACCCCAAACGCCCTTACCGTAACTACCAGTAAGGCTGATGGCCGCACAAAAAGAGCAGCCACAGCAAAATGAGCGGCAGGCGAGCAACACGATGGAAATAAATTAAAGAGAAAGAGAAAGAGAAAGGGAAGGAAAATCCACATTCTCTGTAATTTTATCATTTTACCAAGCAGTCATACTTTCCATTAGTAATCCTTTTCATTTTGTTCCAAACAGCTTCCACATCCTCTTTATGTCTAGTTTCATTTGTTTTCTATTGGAAGATTAATCTAACTACTAATAGCTTTGGAATTGGGTATATCTAGTTTAATGAAAAGATGGGCTAGGGGGGGTGACATGATAGCAGTGTTCCAATCTCAGGGGTTGCCACGAAGAAGAGGGAGTCAAACTATTCTCCAAAGCACCTGAGGGTAGAGCAATGGGTGGAAACTAATCAAGGAGAGAAGCAACTTAGAACTAAGGAGAAATTTCCTGACTGTTAGAACAATTAATCAGTGGAACAACTTGCCTCCAGAAGTTGTAGGTGCTCCAACACTGGAAGTTTTTAAGAAGAGATTGGACAACCATTTGTCTGAAATGGTATAGGGCTTCCTGCCTGAGCAGGGGGTTGGACTAGAAGACCTCCAAGATCCCTTCCAACTTTGTTAAATTATTAAGCAGTAGCTTTCAGACTTATGCTAAGGTTTGACGGGGGAGACAACCGTCCCAGCTTCAGTTTTACTAATTTAATCTGATTTTATATTATTTATTATCATTGTTTATTATTAGACTCTATTACCTTACAACTAAATCGTACAAATAACCAACTTTTCCGTTCATAGGAGGGCAATATATTTGTAACGACCAACAAAAACAGTACAAAAGTAGTGCTGATTTTCAAGTTAGAAATATGACATAAACATATTCTGCCATTCATAATGGCAGAAAAAGACCTGGTAGTCCATTGATTCTGCCCTTTGAAGATTTTTTTCTTTTCCTACTATGTCCTGGCTGTAATTCACAAGGAAAACTGTTTTGTTTTATTTTTCATGTACTTATATCTAGACACAATACAAAATAACACAGTACTGAAAACTCAAAAATTAATTCAATAACTTACATTCCTATACAATTTAAAATACTAATGAAAATCCAGAGCCTTGGCAACCTGAACATAAAAACCCTCATTAAAATCTATCTTGAAATAATACTATGTTTCTGCATAAAATTGGTACTCAAATAAGCCTTTCAAAGCTCCATAAAAAAGAAATGTTTTAATGCCTTCTTAAATTTTGAAAGACCAAGTGCCAGAAGACTGGTCTTAGTTGGAAAAAGCTTTCAGAAGTAAGAAGACTATTTTAGTATGATCAATACTGGTTGATTCTGGTTAGATGATCAGGTCAAGCTCACAGGTGTGAGCTGATTTAAAGCCTGATGAGTTAACTAGATTGATAAGTCAGCTTCTTTAACCCTTTCAATGTCTGAAACTCTTGAAATGGAACTGGAACTTTCCAACCTTCATTGAAAATAAATAATAAACATTTCTTAGTTGACTCTTAAGAATTTCTGTTCCAAACCTCTCTGTGCCCATTGCTCTTCTCCAGGAGCTTTATCATTGATGGTTAAATAAGGATAAAGGTGACAATGGAGAAAGAATTTTCGGACAAGGGACCTTCACTGTAGGACTTTTTCCTCCAAGTTAATTCTCCTGGAACTTATGCCGTTATTGAGATTCCAGTCTTTATTGGGCAAAGCATTCTTGAGATGTTTTTTGGGTTGCTAATTGTCCTATGTTACTAGTTTATAACTTTGGCCACCTAATGAGAAGGAAGGACTCACTGGAGAAGAGCCTAATGCTGGCAATGATTGAGGGCAAAAGAAGAAGGGGACGGCAGAGAATGGGGTGACTGGATGGAGTCACTGAAGCAGTCGGCGTGAGCTTAAATGGACTCCGGGGGATGGTAGAGGACAGGAAGGCCTGGAGGAATGATGGGTTGGACACGACTTTGCGACTAACAACAACAACAACATCAACTAGTTTATATAGTTGTGTTGTTTTTTACTAAATAGTATGTCCTGATTCTGCCACCTATTTTGATGCAGGTCACAATATAATGTAAACATAAATAATTTCCAGTGACTCTTTAAAATGTATTCTCTCTAAAACAAAGAGAGCACTGCTGAATGAAGAGCAATTTGTATTCCCCACACAGATCACCTCTGCAATAGCCCTTTCCCATTCCCAAGGGGCTGCTTACAAGGGTCTTTTTTCCCTTTGGAGGTGTCAACAAAGCATGACACCCCAGTTGGGTGCCTGCTCTCTCCCACCTAAGGCTGTGATGTTCAGAAGAGCTAAGTTTCCTTGCCCCGAAAGAGTTTGTTCTACCGATCTATTCAGAAGAGCGTTTTGGCCATTTACATTTTGGAATCGCTGACCTGCTCAAGCATGCTTTCTGCGTGTTGCTGGAAATGTCTCATTGCATCACGTGACTACTGTTCTTTAGCTGATGTTGGACCTTCTCCAACAAATATGGATTATGTTAAAGTTGGCTGTGAGTTGACGAGGATATGTTAATAACTCCCCAATGGGCATCTTTGTGCTCTCCAGCAGGGAGAGGCAAGCAGTCTACGGCAGGAGTTAGTGTTTGGCAGGTCCATCATTCCGTCATTAAAGGCCACATTATTACTTCCAACTCTGCTCGCATGACAATTGCTTGCCTAAACTCACTTCTCCCTATAATGATGAACACAAAAGTGATTGCACTTAGGCTGCTGCGTGCTTTCCTCGGGATGAACATTTATGATTGCAGTGCTCTTTTCAAATGATAAGATCTGGGGATTTTTTTTTTTAAACTCTTGAAAGGGTAAATCTGCTCCACAAACACTGCTCAAATGATCAGAGCAGATGAAGAGCAAAAAACGCTCCAAGGAGATCGGACACATTACTGCCAAATCTGTAAAATACATGAATATACTCCTAGAGGTTCAGTTTCGTTTCAGCTGTCATTATTTTATGGATTATGTAGAATTTGAATTGACGTGAGCCACCAGACAAGGAAGGCAGTCTACAACGACATTAAAGGCGAGACATTTATTTTTATTATTAATTTAAAAGGCGATTTCATATCCCACCAGGTGGTATATGTACCGTAGCATTCTCTTCTCCCATTTTAATCCACAACAACCTTTTGAAGTAATCTAGGCTGGCCCAAAGTCACAAGTTTCCATAGCTGAAGGAACTGGACTTCCTCAGTCTTTATGACTATAGTGCACCACTCTGGTTCTCACAAAAGTGGCTTGTTTGCCATTGACACCCTTCAGGGTGATCTTTTACTTCCTAGCCTAGCCTAGAGCCTTGGATGTCCCAAAGGTGCTTTTTTCAGGAGGCAACTAGACTTTCTTGTTTTTTCTTTAAAGACGTTTCGCTTCTCATCCAAGAAGCTTCTTCTGCTCTGACAGGATAGTAGGGAATGTGAGGATTTATATTCCTTGCAGACAGCTGGTCATTTGCATCCTTTTAGAGGGTCATTGAAGCACTTAGAGGTTTATCCAGAGGTGGGTTCCTACCGGTTCTAACCGGTTCTTTAGAACCGTTAGTAAATCGGCAATGACGTCACGGAGCCGGTTCTGTCGGTGTCTCTGTGAGCGCCGCCATCTTGGATTTTGCTTCTGCGCATGCGCAGAAGCTATTTTTTGATTGCTGTGGGCACGCACGGCGTGACCCTGAGCGAACCGGCAGCAAAATGATCCAGAACCCACCCCTGGGTTTACCTGTGTCCTCAGGGTCACCTGGTTCCTGGTTCCTGTTGTCTGCAATTTTTTTTCCTCTGGAAATCCATTCCTACTCCCACACCATTCAAAGGGTGCTCATCCCAAATTGTATACCTAAAAGACTGAGAATCTCTACAGACCTAGAGCCTTGGAGTTTCCTGTTGTCTTGCATCCTTATGCAACTTTGACTCTACTTCATTTCTGCGCAGAAATAACATTTGGTTATGGAAAAGTGTAAATGTAAATTGTAAAGACAAAATGCAAACACGACGTCTGTTTCAGTATTGATCTCTCTAAGCCTGAAGAACCCCAATTAAAAGTGCAGAATGAATTTCCATTTTGCTCTAGAATCGACTCACTCAAAAGTTCAAAGTCATGTTGGCAAAAGAAAGACTGAGGGAGGATCAGCCTTTACTATCTGACTTGAGAGAAAAACCACAAATTTAGTCCAGTTTGAGAGCAGGTCTCGATTTCATTACATTTCAGCAGAGAGGCAGAGGACTAAAGGACCCATATCCATCACACATCCTCTTATCCGTAGGAAGAACCAGCTATAGAGGCTGTTGAGGAGAAAGGAGGGCAATCCAGTTAGATCTCACCATCCGTGGGAAATTTCTCTTCCATGCTGGAGTATGAAATCTGACCAATCACAAATCATGCACAACAGATCCTGTCTCAGATTATAAATAAAGTCAAAAACAGTGGGCTACATCTGTCATCACAGGAGCAGAGTTTTTTCTTGTAAGGGGAGTTTCCCCTTCCACTCCTCCTTTCAATGAAGCTTTAAAATCTGATCACCCGGGTCCTATAATTATTTATTGGGGCTGTATTGGTCCCCTCTAAATTATCCATTGAATTTCGATTTCTTGTCATTTTGAGGAAGAAAGGTGTGAAAAACTGTAGAAGAAACTTAAAGGACAAAATTGTAACTCACCCATTTTTGTCCTTGCTTCCTAAAATTGGATGCAACCTATAAGGTCATCTCTTTTGTGTCATAATGTCACCCCACATAGTTTGCCGTTTGTGCCCCTTGTCCCTCCGTGAACGTCTGTGAACACTTAGTTTGGTACCTTTTTAATAGAAATCATAACTATAGAGTTAGTTGGAAACAAAGTAAAGGAAAAGAGCAATAAAGAGATGAGGAGGTAGAGAAGAGAAAAGTAATATTGAGGATGTTGCTCTTTTGACAACTTTTGATCCCTTTCAGATTTTTCCATTTATGATCTCTCTGGGTCTCTACCTCCTTGCCTGCTCCACTTACATACTTCATGTTCCTTCTTAAATTTAACTTGATTCTTGGTGACTTCTTGGGAACAGTATGGAAAATAAAATACGTTTTAGAGCTACTTATAGCAAATCCTTGAGCTCCAGATTTTGGGAGCAGAACATTTACAAAATTATTGGGGAACTGGACATGAATTCCCTGGCGTGAGAGTTGAGGGAGGAAGAAATAAGCTTCTTGTACTCAGGCTAATTTCCTTTTTGGAAAATCTTCTGGCAAATTCACAAATTGAGGGTATATAATATACTGTGTTCACACCTGCAGGCCACAGGTTTAGATCTTTGTTAAAACATTTATATTGCAATTCCCTGTGGGATCACAGAACGAAACTGAGTCAAACAACAAAGTTGCCAAGACAAATCTGAAACTTTTGCAGCAATATTCTTATTCAGTGAGGAAAAAAATGGCCCACAATTTTCTGAGCTCTTAAAATATATATTTCTGGTGTTTTAATACTGTGTCTCTTAATGCTGTATAAAACCTTTGTTTCCTACAGGTTTATTGTGCTGGTATATTAGATTTCCTGCTGTCTGAGCAGGAAGATTATGGAAGCTTACATCTAAGTATACTTCAGGGAGACATTTTGCCTTTCTCTATAAATAGTCTTCTAAAACACAATAGGATAACTCTGAATGTTTATGTGGCCTTATACATCTCTTTCACTTTACTGTGTGGAGTGTGTAGGGGACAGGATGGCAAAGCTGGAGGAAACGTTTTGAGACTTCTCATAAGGCAACTGGAGCCTAGTTAGTTATTTATCTTTTTATCATGAAAAAATTTATGGCATCTCCCACGCACAGGAGTCCTTCAGCCATAGTAAAATGGATCTTTGTACAGATCATCCCACAATCATTTAAATCAAGATGTGGTGATTAGGCAGTAGGAATTTTAATATCCTGCAGCTATGGACTTATGCAGAATCTGTTACGTTTATAAAATCCAAGACTTAATTTTTCATTGTTTAAAATGTGGCTTTGGGTAGTGTTATTTACAGGTAGTCCTCGACTTACAACAGTTCATTTACTAACCATTCGAACTTACAACGGCACTGAAAAAAGTGACTTATGACAATTTTTCACACATATGACCATTGCAGCATCCCCATGGCTATGTGATCAAAATTCAGATGCTTGGCAACATATTTATGACAGTCGCAGTGTTCTGGGGTCATGTGATCACTTTTTGCAACCTACTGACAAGCGAAGTCAACGGGAAAGCCCAGATTCACTTAACAACTAACTTAACTGCAGTTATTCACTTAACAAATGTGGCAAGAAAGGTCGTAAAATGGGACAAAATTCACTTAACAACAGAAACACTTAGCAACATAAATTTTAGGTTCAATTGTGGCCGAGGACTACCTGTATTTATATACCACCTTATGTTCAACAACTCAAGGAGGCCCACTATGTTTCTTCACAACAACCCTGTGAGGAAGGTTGGACTGAGAGAAACTGACTGGCCAAGAGTCTTCCAGGCCGCATCTGAGCCTGTGGGTGAAATAGAACCTAGACTACCTTATTCCAAGCCCCCTCCCCTTAGCTTTGGTTCCACCCTGTCTCTATGACGATCAGCCGTATCTAAAATGTAAATATCACATTGTATTGCTAGAGCTTCCCAATAACAGGCACACCTTCTCCTGCTAGAATTCAAGGGAAATAGAAGAGGATAGATTCACCTAGCTCGGAATAAAGGTGTTGGGCTTACTGTTCTGGGAGTGGGTTGTCGATCTGTTATCAAAACACCGTTCCTTGTTTAAGTTATTTAAATGTGCGATCTCTGCAGAGCTTGTGAAGCAAAAGCAAACCCGACAAGACGCCCCTATCCCCTTTCTCTTTCCCCAGAAGCCACTGACTCACATCCACATGTGAACAAGCCATTTTGTTCTTTTTCTGAAAACGCTAGCCTAAGCAAGCGCTCCATCCCTTGTAATGAAAGATGATCATCTCCAAAGGGCTAAAATTCCGTCTGATTGCCAGCCCTTGCGAATCACTCCTGGCTTCTGATGGAACATGACGTAGAGGTAATCTGCAATTTGCTAGGGACATTGTTAGCACGCTTTGCCTCCAGGGTAGGATTGCAGGCAGGCCTCCAGCAGATGCGTGCTGAGAAATACAGGCACATTAGGCATACAGGAGGCCCCTGCTATTACCCTGGTGGATCTAGTGCCCAATCCCCCAGTGACCCCGAGGAGGTATTAGGTCAGTTGTGTTACATTAAGTGGCAAGTGATAAATTCAAGATGACAATTCCAAAACAGCCATGTTTCTTCTAGTAATTAATTCCAGTGGTGCCTGCGGCCATGGCGGGCTTTCTTGCCGCCAGTGCTGAGCGGCTAATGAGAAAACATTACAGCAAGGATTAAAGACCTGTACAATCTAGCAAGATTATCTAACAATTTATTAACCCTGGCTGAGAGGGATAAATGAAATCTATCAAGCAGATGCAGGTTTAACATGCAAAGATGAATTTGTGGCATTGTTTCCTTTCCCCACCTCACTCCCTCACCCCCTTGCACAGGAGGTAGGCACTCTGAATTTCTTTATTCTGGCCATTGACAAAACCAGAAGGAAATGCATTAAAAAAGATATGTGTGTTTTGGAGGCTTTTGCTCCTGGAGCTCATGTTTCTATCCATGAATTCTCCAAAGACAAATCGGAAAGTTTTTTTTATTGTTTATTCTTGGTGTCATGGTCATCCTTTTGCTTTTTGTGTGTGTGTGTGTGTGTGTGTGTGTGTGTGTGTGTGTGTGTGTAAATCTGCACACACTCAGAGACACTGTTTCTCTAAGTTAAGCGTGTCAAATAAGGTGTATACATTTTAACTGCTTCTAGCCCATCTTAATTTATGCTACACATAACATACTGTACATCTCATGCAATCTTGAATAATTTGAAGATCAGCCATCCCTGTTTCGGCATTTATCTACATTCAAATGCATTAGCATTCTCGAGTGATCTTTAAGAATTAATTGAAGGGATGAATAGGTGTGTAATTTTTGCTAATTTTTGACAAGTGGGATTGTGAATATACTATGCATCTTGAGTGATGTAGTCTACCTTCAGTCATGCTACTTAAGTATCATGTTTATCGGTACACATTTAATGAGTCTTCCACTTTTCTCCAGACTCCAATATTCTGCACACTTCAGGTTGGAGCATAAGTTGGGTAGGTGGCTATCTGGCCCTTGGGCATGACATTGTCTGTGGCCCCATTGGTTCCTTCTTCACAACGTTCTTTCTTCCTTTTCCATGATGTCTCTTTTTCCCATCTCTTCTGTTGGAGAGGTCTGTTGGAAATGGGTTTGTTGGGATCTGGTCTTCAAAGCTTAAGAGACCAATTTCATCCCTTGATACCTGCACAGTTGTGCTTCCACTCACTCACTTGGTATCGCGACATGATTTGCTTTCTTTCTAGCAGCCCCCAGGTAGGATTAGAAAGTATCCTCTAGTAGAAGAGAATATTTGTGGTTCAGGGTTGAACTGTGTAGTTCTTGGTGCTCTCTGAGCTTGGTTGTTTGCTTGCAGGCATTTCATCACCCACCTAGATAACATTACCAGTGTGAGTGAGTGTTGGGTTTGTTGCTGATTTATATACAGTGGCTTGCCTTGTCAGTGGTTCCTTGGTTAGGGTGTTATTTTCTATCTCACAGAATATAACCAAGCTCAGAGAGCAGCAAGAACTCCCCACCAAGCAAAAAATGAGAATGATGCTACTGTATATGTTCAAAATTGATCTGGAGGTGGGATAATTATAGATGTAGATAATATCAAATTATTCAGTATTGTGAAAATCAAAGCAAAGACAGCTTCAAATGCTACCTACCCAGTTGTTTAAAGAAATGTAGAGAAAGAATAAAATTCAATTCCTTACCTTCATTCCCAACATCTATCTGACTATATCATTAATCTTAATTTATTGAATTTGTTTTTTGCAAAATAAAAAATAAAAAAAATAGGGTGGCTTCTTAAATGCTTGGGAAGGTTCTTGGAGCTACGGCCACATTAGAGGCTTCTCTAGCTGAACTTTAGATCAGTAAATCCTTCTTAAGGATTCTAAGCAACTTGAAGCATGGTTGCTTGATGACCTTGCACTGGTTCTCCAAACCATATTTTTGGATTAAAAAAATGAACTTCCACTCCTAAATCACAAGCTCCATGTTGGTAAGAATACGGTCTTCCAGTTTGAAAGGTTGAGGTGATAAATTATGTCTGTAGATCACTCCCAAACTAAATGATAATCTCCTTATATTTTGAGTGCTTTTTTGCTTAATCGATAAACAAAAAACTTTTTTTTAGTATAAAATACTTGCCAGAGGTGTCTCTTACTTGATTTATTGTGGATCTAAAACAAAGGAGAGAGAAAACAAACTTTTCTCCCTTTGAAGGAAAGCAGTCTGTTGAACACACAGCAGATAGAGGAAAATCTTGACTTAAATTTAGTCTGTATCCAAAAATACAAGAAACCCAATACTTTAATAGTTCCCCCCCCCCCATGATGCATAAACTTTGAATGTATGCAGGTAAAAAATCTCTGTGGATTAGAAAGTGAGGATTACTATGAGCGCATAATCAAAATGGTAAATTGAATAGAAGATTACTCCATTTTCAAAACAAGAAACAGATGGAAGCTGATTGTCCTGACCAAACCACAGTAGCTTTTCTAGTACTTTGCATCACATTTATTTAAAATGATATACACTATAATATGAATGATACACACTAGAATGTAGAATTTAGAATGATTTACAATATTTTTGCTTAGAAATGTGAAATATAAATCTCTCTCTCTCTCTCTCTCTCTCTCTCTCTCACACACACACACACACACACACACACACACACACTCACCTGAATTCTTTCATTATATTATTTCATTATACTAATTGGACCAGTATCAGATCCAAGAAGCTGCCCAAAAGAATGAGTTGAGCCAGGTGATGAACCAATGACTTGTATACGGCATAAATTTAGTTAATGGCAGCTGCTACATAATTTCCTATAACTGTTTCATTTCACTCTCTAAGGGCCCTTGTCAAATAAATATGGTAGTATTTTGGAGAGGTTTAAGACCATCCTCAAAAACATCATGTTTTTACCAAGTTGGATCTTGAAAGGGTATGATGCTACAATCTAATTTATATAAAGAGTACTTATTTGCAATGTCATGTATTATGGAAAGTTTAATGCTACATAGTGATACCATAGGATTGGATGAATGCTCCTTTGATCTTTATGAGATTTATTAATAATACTTTTTGTGATATTTAGATTCTTATTTGATTCTATATTGAAATAATTTGTTGATCTATTTCTTATGAAAACCCAATTATTCACACTAAAAAGGTACATGAACACCTTTCCAACACAATTTGAAAGTAAGCCTGAGAAATATATTTTGTATTGTCTGTTTTGGATTATCTAGTGTGCCACATATTTCTGAGGACCTCCAAACGGGCTTTGCCAAAATGAACTGTTCTCTATTTTGTCACCCTCTAAGAAATATCAAGGAGGTGCAGAGTTTTGTGGAATTTTGTAACTTTTACAAGCACTTCATAGCTTATTTTGCAGCTTGCACAAAATTTTAATCCACTTAAAACTCAGAAAATGGGTGGCATTTAAGTTGGAGTCTGGTGCACAGATGTTCTGTTTCCTGATAAAACAAACTATCTCTTCCCAGCCCCTCCATCAGTCAGACTTCACTTTCCCCTTCAAGTTCAAGGGGATGCTTCTAATTTTTGAGGAAGAGTTTCTCCAGGTGATTGAATATTTTTTCTTCTCTATTTTTTCCTCTAGGAAGGTACCTGCTTCCTGGTGAAATAAATTATAATGTTTTTTACAGGGAACTATTTGTGATTTCAAATAATTATCAATACTTCCACTATCTCACCTTCTGTTCAAACAGACAAGAAACCTGTAGTAATATACAATTCATGGAAATTCAAAATTTGGTAGAAATGAAGTGATTTGATTTAAAAGTGCTCAAAATTTGTTGTGAAGCAAGATATGAGTGTTCCAGGAGGGTACTTTTTAATATTAGTAATTGTTTCAATAAACATGCTGCATTTATTAATTATTTTGATCCTGTTAAGGATTTTCCAGATATATTATATGGATGTTTTGAACATCTTTTTACCTTAGTTGGTTTGGGAATTGAAACAAGTTTAGCTTCCTTATTAGATTGGAGGATATCCCATCTAAATCTAATTGCCCTTTTTAATTTATCTTTCTCCTGTTATCGCTTGTGTATATTAAAGCAAGAAAAATAATATGGATGTTCATTTAAAATTGTTGGAAGAGAAAATGGCAATATCTATGTTTCAGTACGTCGGAGAGCGATAGTCATTAATTAGAAAAAGTATTGCCAAATTTTTCTTTCTGAAAAATGAAAAATGATACAAAAATTACTTTAACTATTCCTGCCAAATATTTTCCATTAATAAAGCATAATGGTAATTATAACCAGTGATTTTTGTAACATTCATTATTCCTTCAGAATGCATATTACTAATATCCTTACCATATACATAGCTATTTTAAATTATTTTGAAAAGTAATATAAATATATTACCTTTTCAGTACATTAAATTTGAGCTAGCACAATTAAACAGATGCAGATTTTAGTATACAATTGACAGCATTGTTTTCTGGTCTTCCAGTCTAAAAATGACATAAAACAATTAGATACCTAATTAGATTTTGCATTGAATTCAATGAGTAGTACAATAGTAATGCTAAACTTAATTATGCAAATAACAGTATTCTGAAGAATCATCAAAATATTTAGAAAATATTTAATAGATAATGTACAATGGTATGAGCAGTAGTTTATATAATAAAACTTGTTTTTCAGTATTTCTTTCTTTCTAAACATAGTCCAGAGGATAAATAGTTATTAGTTAATAGTTAATGCTTTTATTGTTAGCTGGTTTTATATGTGAAGGCCTAAGGTAGAGGGAGCCATCCATTGGCATTAGATTGAAAGCTGCATGCAACATGGAGGTGGGATATGCATCTCAAAACTCAAATATGTTTACGATGATGCAGTTTTGTACCTAAATTGCTCAGGTTGATTCCATAACCATATATTTCTGCAGGTCAATTTTCCTTCAATTAATTTACTCCAGAATTCATTTTCCTCTGCTCACCCACAGAACAATCTTTTTTTTTTTTTAAATTCAGTCAAGCCAAATCTGATTTATATGTGAGCAGAGGAATTTCAAAATGGTTCTTCAAGTAACCGTCTACTAGAGATGAGCAAACCTCCTGTCACTATTTCTGAGATCTCCACAGTCTAGTAAAGTGTCGATACTCTTCTGACTCCCCATATCAAAGTGAAGTAGGCAAGAAGTAAATGCTACCACACTAAGCCCATCGCCAGAGCTTCATTTCCTTAGTTCTGGACTGCTACATAATTCCATTGCAAATTATTAGAATAGAGAAGTGTAATGGTTTTTGAGCAAGAAATCTGCAAAAATGTCCTTTTAATGTAGCAGCAGGATAAAATCTCAATAAAAATCTTTTTCCAAATTGGCTGTTGTGAACTACTCATTAAATATATAATGTTAATATAGCTGTAACTGGAATACTAATAAGGACATTTCTTATGATGGATATATCACATTATTTTTTAATAATATCAATTAAATCAACAAAGTACCTTGATTCTTAAATTACTCAGACCCTAGGCAATGCTGCTCAGATGTATTCTATTACTTGTAAATGGACTTTTAAAGAGTCGACAGCATGGTTTTAATGGTGATATACTGTTGGGGAAAAGTATGGGGCAATTTCAAAGGGGAAAGTATTCTGAAGCAGCACTTGAAGAAAAGGACAAGTCAAGAAAAAGAATAAAAGAAATTCAGTATGACATCATGAGTAAAATTTCTACTATAAGAAAATAGCTACATGATTAGGAACTCTTAGTCATAAACATGTAATACTCTTGTGCCTTTAGGTATGAGCTTGGTATGAATGAATGCAGTTCAATTCACACACACACACACACACACACACACACACACACACACACAGGCACATAAAGTGAAAAATTAAGCGTTTGGCACACTAGCAGGTTTTGTGATGAATAATCAGAAAGCAAAGATGTTAACAAAAACACCCCATGAAAATAGAGGTTGAAAAGAATTGATAAAGAAAATGGGTTTAAAGATTGATAAAAAAATATCTAGTTATTCACTATGACAAATATGAATTGTATGTTATTTCAAAATAATTATGTTAAGACATGTAAAGAAGTTTTAAAAGATATGCTTAGATAGGAGAAATTACAATTGTTATTGTTGGGGAGAATTTCTGTGATTCTGTGAATTTTTCTGTGAAAAATTAATGTTTTCCCTAGAATGATGATTTTGTTTCAGACAATACCTGTTTTGACAACTGATGCACCATTTACACATTGGCAAAAGAATATATCTAAGTTTGTGTGGCAAAGGAACAAAAGTATGAGTTAAATATGAGTTGTTACAAGACCCAAAGGATACAGGAAGATTGGGTTTACCTGATTTGAAATTGTACTTTGCAGGTTGCTGTTTGGTTTGGATAAAATGTATGTTGCTGAGAAATAGAAGACTTTTAGAATTAGAAGGACATGACCCAAGATTTGGCATGGCATGGATATTTGTGGTATGATAAAGTCCAGGTTAATGTAGATTTTTAAAAAATCACTATATTAGATGTGGTATATTGAAAATATTGAATACACAAAACCTGCAAACACCTTTGTGACTCTCAGAAGAAGAAACATTTTACAGATGGTAAATAATAGGCAAACACAAATAGTAAACATACCATGAGACACTAGAATTTTGTCAAGGGGAATACAAAATAAAATCAAGAGAACATCTGATGGCAGAGGGACATAGTTATCAATGATTTTCCTATTGACAGTAATCAGAAAGGTTCAAAGTAGACAAAAGAATTTATGGTATTGAATATTCTGACTTTGAAATAGAATTATGTACAAATGATGAACATGTGATTGCTAAAATGTGTACACTTATTGAAATTTGAAACAGAAGAAGAGCAAGTGAAAGAATGATAAATGGAGCTAAAAAGTTTGGTTTATAATATATAGATCAAAAACAATGGAAAATAAGTGCTTAAAAGGAATGAAATTTACTCTATATTATAAATATAACTTTTCTAAAATGATGTACCACTGGTATAACTAGAATGTATAAAGGTACTTCAAATCTATGTTGGAAATGAGCACAACAACAAGGAACATTTTATCATGCTTGGTGAACTTGCAAAAAAGCTGTAAAATTTTGGATTCAAATGTGTTGAGTCAGAGGATTTTAAAGATTAATATACAAAGGAAACCAGCATTTTTCCTCTTAGTACTGATGTATAAAGAGTTGAAAAAGTCATGGAACTTTGTTTTTATATATGATAAACACAGCAAGATTATTGTACTTGCAGAAATATGGAATACCTACAATGGAGAAATGGTTGGTGAAGATGATAGAACTTGCTGAGATGACCAAATTGACCTTAGAAAAAAGACAATATCCATACTTATTGTACTGGAAACCTTTTATGGACTCTTTGCATAATACAGAAAAAAAACCCCTTATGATGCATGGTTTTGATGATTGGACAAGATAGATTATACAAAGAAGAGAGTCATGATGTAACTTTAAAGACATAAATTTACAATTGTACTTATAACTGGTGTAAATAAGATTGGAAACTACTTCTCTGCATCTTTTCCTTTTTTATTTTTCTTCTCCCTCTTTTTTTTCCTTTTTTTTTTCCTTTTTCAACTTTAGCTTTCTCTTTCATTTCTTCCTTTTTTCTTTCTTTTTCTAGTTTGTATTATTTTTTACTCCTGTTCTTAAAACTTTCAATGAAATATTACACACACACACACACACACACATACACACACACACACAGAATGTTCAGAGGCCTTAATTTTTTTCTGATTTTTTTTTTTTAAATATCAAGCAGGCCACTCACATAAAAGGATTAAAGTGATGTCGCTCCCTAGAATTTGCCAGAGCCTTTTGGTACCTGGAAGTATTCGGTGCATTACGAATAAGGTCCGGCGACTCTGAGAACATTGAGGGATGACAGGCTTCTGCTGCACTCTGAAACTAGGGAATATATAATTGCATCATTGTCTCTCCTCCTGTTCCCGGGTGGAACTTGCTTAAATGTCATTTCAAACTACGAATCCTCACTCTCTTTCGCTCATGGCAAGCCTTATTCAACTGGCGCTCAGAAATCCTATAATAGCACCGTAGCCCAGAGAGTGCACGAGGCTCCCGCAAGGGAATTCATATTCAGGCATCACCAATCATTGACCCAGCTATTGTTGTTTGTGATACTTACGGGTAAACTTTTGCAATCAATACAACATCAGCCCGCATTGCACCTGGGAATGAAAACCTGAAACAGCGCACTTAATCTTGAAGCCAGCTTATGCTCTCTGCTCTGTTGCTAAACTGGGTAGTTGGCCTATTTGATACAGCATTATTACTGCAGAGGTCAGATGTGAGCCCGCTTGGCAAGTGCTGATGAATGACTGGGTGGGAGGAAGCACCTCTTTCATCCAACAAGAGACATTTAATAATGAGGGGCCATAATGATGGACTTTTGTTGCTGGTTGGGAAGTGTCTGGAGTGAATGCTTTATAAATACTTCCTGGATTTTTAAAGGGGAAAAATAATACAACATAGTTCTGAGAAGAGATCTGAACATTACACAGCATACCTGAAACTATGAAATTATATCTTAGTTCCTAGTAGGAAATACTTTTGGAAATCAACAGGGCTGAAAGTATCTACTGTATGTCATTCCATTAGCATACAGCTCCTCCCATTTGTGAAAAGCTGGGTTTAAATCTATGCACCACACAAGTGTCTAGTTCAGCTTTGAGATTCCACCTCACAATCCCTGGAAGAACATCTTACCCAAACAGGAACATTTCCTACTACTTCTGCACTGCTTATAACACTTTAGGTAAAACGATAGTTTACAGGTAGTCCTCAACTTATGACCACAATTGAGCCCAAATTTCCACTGCTAAGCAAGACAGTTTTCCCCCCCCCCCATTTTGCAACCTTTCTTGCTATAGTTGTTAAGTGAATCACTGCAGTTGTTAAGTTAGTAGCACAGTTGTTAAGTGAATCTGGCTTCCCCATTGACTTTGCTTGTCAAAAGGGGATCATATGACCCTGGGACACTGCAACCATCATAAATACATGCCAGTTGCCAAGTGTCTAAATGTTTATCAGGTGATCATGGGGATGCTGCAGTGGTTTTGTGAAAAATGGTCATAAATCCCTTTTTTTTTTAATGCCGAACATGAGGTTATATGAATGGTTCTAAGTGGAGAACTACCTGTATTTGGTAATGACTTTGAGAGAAAATTTTAAACTCACATTGACTTTTCTGTGTTTCTTCTTTCATTTGTGTTTAAATAATGCATTGAAACAACTGATGAAATATTTAATCCAAATAGCAAAACCAATTCTTGATTTATTCCTTTATGTGTTTTATTGGCAGTCAGTATCTACCTGCACTCTCAGTGTGATATTTTTCAAATCCAGTGTACTCCAAAATTGTGTTCTGTTTTCATAATATTTAAAAATTATGTAATATTTATTTTTCTGTCATGACAAATTGAGCAAAGGTTAGATAGTCTTCTAATGTAATAGTCACAAAAAAATCAAGACACCAGCAAAATTGTGCATCCAAAGTATCATAACATTAAAAAATATTTTAATTATTCCCTAAAGGTCAATGAAGATAAATTGGGAAAATCATCTTTCATAGCCTCATCTGTCTAATGGCCTAGTTGAACGCACAGAGAACAAGGTTTGCAGGGAGATCTTAATTCCTGGATAAGTCAGTGTTGATACAGTCCTTGAGATAACTGGCCAAGCTTGTGCTGTTCAGTACAATCTTCCTCAGTCTGGTATCCTTTGGATATACAGGTAGTCCTCGACTTACAACAGTTCATTTAGTGACTGTTCAAAGCTGCATTGGCACTGAAAAAAGTGACTTATCAGAATTTTTCCAAGTTGTGACCTTGGCAGCATTCCCCATGATCATGTGTTCAAAACTCAGATGCTTGGCAACTGGTTCGTATTTATGACCGTTGCTGTGTCCCAAGTTCATTTGATCACCTTTTGTGATCTTCTGACAGGCAAAGTCAATGGGGAAGTCAGATTCACTTAACAACCAAGTTACTAACTTATCAACTGCAGTGATTCACTTAACAACTGAGGCAAGAAAGGTTGTAAAATGGGGCAAAACTCACTTAACAAATGTCTCACTTAACAACATAATTTTTTGGCTCAATTGTGGTCGTAAGTCGAGGACTACCTGTTTTGGAGACCATAATGACCAGAAATCTCACCCACAAACGTATGACTTGAGGGCAACAGATTGAGGAGAACAAACTTAAATGGACCAGTAAGCAAATGGACAGCCAGCATTTTCTAACTAGCATTGGAATCAGATGTTCTGTCCAGCACTAGTTAGAGGTTTAAAACACTAATTTTATCTGAAAATAACCACAGAGGATTTGAGATTTGGAACTGTATTGACTGTGAATTCCAAAAACACCTCCCAGTTATACAAAATATTATCTCTCTGGGATGCAAATAGGTACAAGGATATCTTCTACAGGTTTTGTTTTTTTTTTAGAAAAGCCCTAAGCTCTGTTTGCAATCTATTGCAAAGTAGCGCACGCATAAATTATATTCAAGACTGCATTCACATTGACTAGATCCAAGCATTAGTAAAGTCCTCAGTCCATTTCCACATTCACATCTGAAAAATGGAGATTTAAACTTAATTCTTGCTGACTGCAAATGAATGTCTTAAATCCAAGTATTTCAGTTGAAATGGGTTGTAAAATCAGATCATGAGTAACCTTGCTCTTTTATGACAGAAACTCAAATACTTAATCCGGGGGTGATATATAAAAACTTCATAACTCAATATCTTGCACAAATACCACCAACATAGTATAAAACATTTGCTTACTTTTTGGGTAGTGGTTGCAGTTATGATGTGTGTTCCTTTTCTTTTCTTTCATATTTTAATGCACAAATATCTGAAGTTGTGCAAAGGAACATAATTGGATGTAATGGAATGAAGTTAGAAAAATATAAGGTAATTTTGCCACTGCATAGGTCCTGTTAGAATGTGGAGGCACTCAGTTGAGACACATAAAACTGCATGAGCCTGAAACACTAGAAAATATACTGACGAAATTCAGTTACATTGGCGTAAGGAAAGCCATGGAGGTCCTAATAGGTATTCTCCATCTCTAGTTCCAAATTTTTCTATAATATTTGTGCTTAATTTTCATAGTTAGAGCTCTAGAGCATAATCATCCAAATTGTAATAAAAATTGTATAATGTATAAGAACCCGTTAATGCCTCATTTCCCATCAAATGAGGTTAATCTGTCTCAAATGTGAATAACTTTGCTTTCACTGGGTCACTCAGAGGGTACATGCATCCAAACTCATCCTCGGTTGCAGTAATATACACAGAAAGTCATTAGAAAAGAAAAATTGCTTATTCCCATCTTGCAGAGAAAGGAACAAACCCAGTATTTTCACTGTTTTGGTTTGGTCCTGTTTTAAATCTGTCAAAGGAAGATGCCCAGGCTTATCTCTTCTGATTCATCATTCAGAGGAATCATTTGTTAAGTTCATCTCTCTATCTTTAGTCACTGTTACAATGGCCATCAAAAAGAAGAAACAATGGCCACCTTAAACAGAATGCATATTTGCATCCCCTACTCTGTATGTTTAAATACAATTGAAAAGAAACAATGATTCTGGCTGGGATATTTAAAAAATGCATCTTATCATAAGGGCAAGAACATGACTAGGTGACTTTTGGATCTGCTCTATCCAGTTCAGAGCTACTGCTATTGATATAAGGGCAACCTCAAGTCTTTAGATCTCCCTTCTTGTGGATTGCTCTCTTAAAACCAATCTTTGCCTGAGGAGTCTATCAGACTGGCTTTTGGAAAGTAGAAAGCACTTAGCCATTAGGGCACTTTAGTTCTGATTCTGCTAAATCCAATCTTATATCCATTTAGTCAGAAGTAAGCCTCTCAGTATTTATCATACATAGACAGGTATGCCTGGAACTTCAGTTATAGTCACCATGCAACCGCTAGGCAGGTCAATCATCTAACTGGGCTTAAGCAGTTTAACTCATTCATAGGCTGAAGCCAATTTAGATTGAAACTTTTCCCTCTTTGGCATGTACCCATTTGAGTTTCAGAATTCTTCAACTTGTAAAGAATAGCTGTGAAAGGTAGGCAGGAAACTAGGTGGAAAATTCCATGTTAGGCTTCAATTTAGTATTTCCTCCTGAGTCCAAAGTTCTGTCTATTGTATGGAAGACAGGATTAAAAGAACCTCTGACTTCTAAGAATAAATTAAGATCAGGACCATTTGCTTTCAATGGGATTTAAGCCGTAGTTGGTGGGATAACTATATTTAGGCATGCTTATGTCATGTCTCTTTTTCTTTGGAAGCTTTTTCTTGTTGTTGGAAGTAAGAGTCAAATTCTCACATGCTACTTAAAGTCCTGGATTGGAACGACTTATTTTTCATACTATCTCTTAGGGAAAACGTTGATGAAAAGCAGAACTGCTCTGAATCTCTCGTAGAAGAGGTCCACCAGAATTTTTATTTAGTGGCAAGAAGACCCTGCATCCATCCCTGCCCCTCCCCCCATTTCCCAAAGAGCTTTTGCACAACAAAGCCACTTTTTTATCTTTGTATATATTTTATCTTTGTTTAATTAGTTCTCAATGATGTTAATTCATTTAAATATTGTGAACAAATTGGAATATCAGAGAGGCAGAACAAAAATATTTTAAATTAAAACAAGCTATTTTGGAAAAACAATGAAACAGGGTACGTATTTACAGTAAAAAATGAGGTGAAGCTCAGTAATAATATCACAGCAGAACACTGTGTTATCCAACCTTTCCCTCACCAGTTGTGTTTCGCCACAGTTGCATGAGACCTGCTGACTTTGAATTGTGGGGAATTGAAGTTTTACACATATTGAGATTTCCAGATTGGAAAAGGTTGTGATTCTCAAGAATGCTTTTTAGAGTCCAGTCAATTACTTCTGAAGGTCTGGAATATTTTGGGATGGTTTTCTAATTCACCATTCATTCCAGAAAGAGACAGTTACATGAAATATCTGAAAAAGTAGAGCCTTTTTTTTAAAGAAAAGAAATAAACATTTAAGTGACATTGGTTAAGATGCTAGATGGGTCATATGAATAAAAAAAGAAAGATATTCTTTTGCAAAAAGAAAGATATTCATTGTATCATAGTTTCTTTTTATAAATGTTTTTCTACTTCGCTAAAGATCACAGGGAGGGCAAATCAGCCATATGTCAGAGCTGAGACCTTTCACCAGATGAGTGACTCTTTCCAGAAGCTTTTTCTCAGAACTTCTAAAACTCCAAAAAGCCAACCACTGAAGGTAACCACTGTGAGGTTACCTAGGCTCCTTTGGGGTCAGCCTTCCTACTGCAGCTCCTAAAGCCAATCTTCCAAGCCCTCCGAATCAATGAATTCTACTAACTACTTAAAATGATAGTTATAAAAGTGATATGGGCATCTCATCTTCACTGCTCCGAGTTCATGGAATGAAAGAGGGAGAAGAGGACAATACAATGGTGATCGTTAAGACAGAATATTACCTTCATGTGTTTTAAAAAGTGGAGGAAACTATGTGTTTCACCGTTCTTTATAACTTCAAACATATTCATACACATCTGAATCATAATTAGCAATTTTGGATGTGTCAGTGACATCTATCATAACTGACATTTTTTTTAAAAAAAGTAAGCTCTCCAGTATTTCACGTTATTTTATTTTCATGCTATTGCAATTTTACTTTAATATCTCTCTGAGGAAAACGTATGGACATTGCATGGATAATAGTTTCTTTCCTTCTTTTCTTTTTTACGATACTCTCACATATGTGTTTGCAGACAATTATTCATCTCAGCAGTAATGTTTTCAGTTGCCTTGGTGAATTGTTTTTATTTTTTCTGATTACATAAACCTCTCAAGTATATCATGTTTGGTTTAAAGATATATACACCATATATATTTTCCCGTATTCCCCATTCATAAAAACCTTATACTGGGTTTCTTTGAGAGAAGAATTATTAATTAGTAATTAATAATAGTGGGAAGCCTATTCTGGGCTTATATATTAAAAAAATATTCTTTGGTGCTTACGACTGCCTCACGCAGTACTTTCTAATTCGATGCTTTCCATCTGGCCCATCATCTTGAGGTATACAAAAGATATTTCTGTGGACTTCCATTAAATTCAGCACAGAAAACAAGACCTGATTGTTATATGGAAAATCAAAGGGGGAGAAAAATGATGGCAGTCTGCTTTAACTGCTCAGGATAGCAAATTATTAAGTGTGCATTTATGTTAATTCAATTACAAAGTGATGTACAGTTTAAAAACCAAGTGAAACAATTATACCGGCATCAGGGAGTGGGTTAAAAACAAACAGAAAGCTGTTCCACATAGCAAAACAAAAAACAGCTCCCCACCACCTCCACTCCCCAAATAGGCAGAAACAGTAATGACAGTTTTGAAGTATCCAGTACTGGTTGTGACAGGAATAACAAATTAATTGGGACTATAACAGATTCTTTGTAAAGGTGAAGTAAACACACTTGACTGTATATTTTTCACCATCAGTTAAGTCTCAATTGGTTCTAAAAATAAACAGAAGACATTGAACAGTTTTAATAGATTTTGACACCTAGGTATTATGCTGTCACTCCAGTATAAATGAATCATAACTTTAGACTGCACCAAGGAATTACTACACATTTGGAGAAAATTTATGTTGTTCCAAGTCTGGAATCATAATGCAATCTAAAAGCTAAAGTCAGGAGTGAAGGGTGGGTGGTAGAATGAGGATGGTTAGCATAAATTATCCTCTTTTCTGTCCACACAGGGCCAGGATCCTGAGATGACCTCTAAGTCACCATCATAAGTGTCAGATGGCTTTTGCCAGCTGCCTGACAATCGGCAACTAATTGGGCCAGATTCTGAAAGGGCTGAAGCGAACTGCTGCCAGCAGGAAGCGATCCAATGGAGGTTTTTGTTGGGCCAAAATTAGGCCTGAGTTTCTCATTTTGCAAATAAATTGGATTTGGGGGGGAAAGACTGATAATACAAGCCAGCCCAAATAGGAAGGTGAAATGTTATGCTTAGGACTGTTACAGAACAGGAACTGCTTCTCCTTCTGGAAAAAAAAAATGTCCCATGTGTTATTTACTCGTTCTCCACATTTTTTTCTGGCCTATGAAAATATTTGGGGCTTAAACTATGTATATCTTGCTTATCTGCTGCAGAGTTCTCAGCAGCTCCTAGCAGTGCATTGTTAGCACGTGAACACATTTCTCTAAACTTTGGGAAATGTGATAGCTGTTCCTTCCCCACATGGTAAAGGAGCAGTGATTGTAATTGGAGTTATGAGAGGAGAAAAAAATTAACAACTGCCCAGAGGCAGAAAACTGGGACTTTTTGTAATTTATTTGGGGGTTGTGGTTGTTGTCTTTAAGCCACTATTGAGCAGTTTGATATACACTCACCTGTTAATGTGGAAGGAACAGATTCAGGAAGAACAGCAATACTGTAGTATTCTGCTTACGGAAGCATTGGGTCGTAAGTAAATAGCTTGTGTGCTATACATTTTAGGCAGAATCTATTTCCTAGAGACAGGGATCCTACACACACAGGAATTCGTCCCAGGAGTACATCTAGCCTCTGAACTTTTTTAATATAGTCCTGCAGACATTTCAGTTCAACGTTGCTAAAAATTAGAGTAAGGTAAACCCTGATTCAAGTTTAATAGATAATAAGTCAAAATTCCCTATACCCACCCAAGGAATCCCAGCCCCAGAAATACTGGCCTCACTCACATTGCAGTACTATTTTAATCACTGCCAACTTCTGGTCACCTTAAAAATGGTAAGTGTGTTCCCAGTTGCAGTTCCTATTATTTTCTTTCTAAACTGGGAATATGAGTGGGTGGTGGATTACAGTCTGGTGTTCTTGAGAGAAACTGATTTCCTAGCTATGTTTTGACTGAGGTAGGTTGGCAGAAAAATGACTGTTGTCAACCTGCATGCATAGACGTCCATCGCAAATCACGATGACGAAAAAGAAAGAGACATGCTTTACAACTTTATGATGGAAACCCTGACCTTTCATACCTGCAACCTGACATTGGATGTGTGTATGTAAGTCACAGGGTTTGTACTGTGATACCACAAATTAAGTTTCATCATTTGCTTCCTTGCTTACCCCCAAACACTTATGACTGTGGGACAATCTTTAATAGTGGTGTGAGTGATAAGGAAGACATTCTTGTTGGTGCTCCACAGTCTATCAATTGATGGTCTAATACCATCGACCATGAGTTCTTTATTGAAGTCTATAGTCTGGTTATAAGGATCCTACCAGTAGTGGGTTCTAAAACCCGTTGCTACCGGTTCACGCGCGTGCTTCTGCGCATGCGTAGAAGAATCCCGGACAGGTGGGCGGAGCCTCCCACCGCTACCGCTACCAGTTCACAGAACCGGGCCGAACCGGGAGCAACCCACCGCTGGATCCTACATGCATTGTTGTAGCATGATCCACACCACCTTATGCCTATCTACCCAGAAGTGCAGTAGTTGGAGGTTTCCCCCCCCCCAAATAATTGTGCCCAGGGTTCCAACTATAATTCCCTCTTGACTTATCTTTTTTGGAGAATAGTTACCATTCTGTACCATGGCAAGAGGTTCTTCCATCACATACAATATTCTGGCAGCATTTTTTTTTAAACAGGAGATTATGTATCTGAGAATCAGAATATGCCCTTAAAAAAACACAAATTACCATTTGACTGAACATAAGGTGTAATTAGATAAAGGCATTTTTTAAATCTCATGTTAGACTATACAGTATTCAATGTGTTAACAGTACCACATGTGCAGGGGAGGGATAATGTTAATTTTTTTTTAAAAAAAAGATACCTTATTCAAAGAGAAACAAAAGGAGGCTGCCATTCGGTTCAAAAAAGAGATCTTTTACTGCTCATAAATCAGGGACGTGAGGAGGATGTGCAACTTCTGCAGTTGCCACAGTTGGGTTCAAAAAAAACAACAACCCTCAAGGTGTTTTGTTTCCATAAACATTGAAAGAGAAATGTCAGAGGTGATCATCAGTTTTGTGCTTTGGCTGAGCTGACAGCTATATGATGCTCGTTCAGTGAAACAGATGGGGAGCTGAAAGTTTTGTCAATAATATAACTCTGATGGCTTCATGTCAACGGTCAAGGTAATGGCCATTTATGATCAGGAGAAGTGTTTTAGAAGATGTGTTGACATCCCAAGTTGAATGACACCAGATTAAACATTACCTACAATATTATCCTTTCCTTATGCAAACCCATTTGTTTCATTTAAAGGTGTATGGGTCATTTTCTGTTTTAAAAGCAAAAGCTCTGTCATTATTTATTATTCTAATGATAGTATACACAAAGAAAAAAATATTTGCTGTGAACTCCATATGGCATCAGGAAGGGCATCTGGTCAGTAAATGCTCAGCTCCATCCAGTCACCCTGACCGTACCCCAAATTAAGGGATTACAGGGTTGTGAAAAAGGAATATGGCAGGAATAGATAGGTTACATTTCTTTTGGAGTAACTGATAAGTAGCTGCATGTCAGGTGGGACTGGAGTGACCAAGGTGGGGATGGCAAATCATCAAAGCTATATTGTGATGTAAGCTCCATCCCTTTTGTAACTGCGTTGTGATGTCACATGGAGATATGAAAGGGGTTGAGTTAGCATTGTAACATTGAGACATTTGTCATTATAGTGGAAGGATCAGGTCCTGCAGAAGCTTCTGGAAGGGGCACAAGCAAGTAGAGACAGAAGTTGGTCAAGTCAAACTTTCTCTTGCTTTCTCTTTTTGATCTCCTTTCTTTTTCTAGTCTCTCCTTCCTTTGCTCTTTGGGCCTGTCTCTTTCACTCCATTCCATCCTCCTCTGCATGCAAGAACAAATTGTTCTTACCAAATGATCTTAGTTTTCTGTTTATGCAGGGCTTTTGAAATTTCAAAGAGCTGCGCAAAATTAATCCAAAGGCTGCATAAAGCATTTAGGCTGCAGTGCAGTATGATATTCCCATGAATACCCCAAAGTTAATTAACAGTTCAATCCTAGCTGTGTCTACTCAGAAAAAAAAAGGCCCAATTGACTGCAATAGGACTTACTTCCAAATACAAACAATAGACATCATTTTATTTAGATTCACTAGAGATACAGAAGGGGCTTGTGGCTGAGACAGCACCCCACTTGGCTTGCTCCAATAAGACACTAGTACTACTTGCCTTATTTTCTGTCTGTTTTGGTGCCCTCTAAACTTGGCTGTTTTCCTGCAGACATTTCATCACCAGGCTAGGTAATGTCATCAGTGCAAGTAGAGTGGGGGTTCGCTGGCTGTTTCTATAGAGTAGCATATCCTGTTGGTCTCAGGATGTGGTTTCTTTTAATTTCTCTATTTTTCCCCTTTTCTTTTCTGTGTATCTGACTGGGTCTCCTTGACCAAGCCTTCACTCTTCCCCCCCCCCTTTCTAGTTTTCTGTAACTGTTATAAACCAAGGAGAGCTGTGCTTCAATTTATCTCTCTGTTCTGTTTCAAGAAGGGATGAGAATTAGACCCAGAAGTCTCCCCAAAAGGAAAAGAAAGAAGCATTGAGAAGGCAGCCTTGGCACTTCATGAGAAAAAAGGACAGAGGTGATCTGAAAGTTTTGCTACCAATTATTTTAGCAATGATGAATAAAAATAAAGTCATATAAATCAAATGTCAGATTGTCTCCATGATGCATGGAATATCTTCCTTCATTCAATAGAGAATACAGTATAATTGTCCATATATAGGGAGATATATCTTCCTCCTTTTTATTTATTTCTAACTTTTACTCCCACCATAAAGCAGTTCTTGGGGGTTTTGCCTGGAACTTAGCAGACAATATCTTGTGGGAAACCTATCTTTGTGGGAAACTCACCTTCGGTGAGATAGGGACTTGTCTATCCCGAGCATGTGAAGACAGATTCCAGCGGACTGATGAAACGTACTAGAATAGGACAATGGTCATGAAGGCGGTCTCTGCAAGCAATGTGGTACACTAAGAGCACGGCAAAACACGAAAGACGCCCTGATCAACCACTGCACCCAGCCCATCTCCAACTGTCTCAACTCTTGTCCTGCTATTGGAGCAAGATGGAATCTGGGAAGAGAGAGTGAGGCTGACTATGTGCACCTCTCCCTCACTTTAATCCACGTGCAAGTCTTGACATCCCCCCAATTCCCATGAACCTTCAAAGTCCTGTGGCGGTGGGCGAGCGATGAAGCAGCAGGTGTGGATACACTGGGAGCTGTAGCCGCGGACCTGCACACAGGGGGCTAGAAAAGGTGCCCTAAACATTGTTGCTTCATAGAACCCTGTCCAGCTTACCGCGGCTGGAGGGGATCCCATTTCATGCAGTCGAATAACAAAACTTCAAAGAAAACATAAGGTGACACCACTCACCATTGGCACATGGAACGTACGTATGCTTCAAGACAACCCCTTAGCAAATCGACCAGAAAGAAGAACAGCCCTGGTCTCCAGGGAGCTCGCAAGATTTAACATCGATATTGCGGCTCTGTGTGAAACTCGTCTAGCCAACGAAGGTCAGCTCACAGAAACAGAAGGTGGTTATACATTTTTCTGGTGTGGACGCAGCAATAATGAATACCCCTTAGCAAATCGACCAGAAAGAAGAACAGCCCTGGTCTCCAGGGAGCTCGCAAGATTTAACATCGATATTGCGGCTCTGTGTGAAACTCGTCTAGCCAACGAAGGTCAGCTCACAGAAACAGAAGGTGGTTATACATTTTTCTGGTGTGGACGCAGCAATAATGAATGCCGTGAATCTGGAGTTGGCTTTGCGGTTAAAAATCATCTTGTCCGCAAACTTGCCAGCCTTCCCAAGGGCGTGAATGACCGACTCATGACACTACATCTCCCACTACCGAGAGGAAAGCAAGCCGCAGCGATCAGTGCCTACGCACCCACAATGACGAACCCGGATGAAGTAAAGGACAAGTTTTATGAAGATCTCAATGTCCTACTTTCATCCTTGAAGCGCACCAACAGGCTGATTCTACTTGGCGATTTCAATGCGAGAGTAGGATCCGATCACTCTGCCTGGGATGGCGTCATTGGAAAAAATGGAATTGGCAAATGTAACAGCAATGGCCTATTACTACTGAAGACATGTGCGGTTCACGATCTGATCATCACCAATACCATTTTTCGCCTGCCCACTCACAAAAAGACATCCTGGATGTACCCACGCTCCAAGCACTGGCATCTTATTGATTATGTCATCGTGAGGAGGAAAGACAGACAGGATGTAAGGGTGACCAAGGCCATGCTGAGTGCTGACTGTTGGACTGACCATCTCCAAATTAAGCTTTCACATCAAGCCAAAGAGACGTCCACAGGGAATCAAAGCTGTGATGAAACGGATCAATGTCAGTAAACTGAGGAACACCAACACAGCAGCTTCACTAGCAGAAGATCTTGACAACCAACTCTCAGAGCTGCAATTAGAGGGAAATGCTGAGAAGGACTGGGAACGCTTTTGGGATATTGTGCACTCTTCTGCACTAAAGGTTCTTGGACCCTCACACAGGAAACAGCAGGATTGGTTTGACGAAAATGATGAAGAGATCAGGGCCCTACTTGCTGAAAAGCACCACCTTCACCGTGCTTATCAGAATGACCCATCGTCAACAGCTAAGAAAAATGCCTTCAACAACACTCGCAGGTCCGTACAGAGCAAGCTTCGCAAGATGCAGGACTCCTGGTTGAGTACCAAAGCAGATGAAATTCAGAAGTTTGCTGATAGAAACTATGTTAAATGATTCTACGAAGCCCTCAGATCCTTGTATGGACCTCAGCCCTCAGGGAGCTCCCCTCTACTGGACTCAGATGGTGCAACTCTCATCACTGAGAAGACTCTGATTCTACAGCAATGGGCTGTGCACTTCCAATCCGTATTGAACTGCCCATCTTCCATCAACAACGAGGCGATCGATAGCATGCCCCAGGTGGATATCAACCACAGCCTGGACGCCCCACCATCAAAGACTGAAATCCTACAGGCCATCAGCCAGCTGTCCAGTGGCAAGGCCCCAGGATCTGACGCGATCCCAGCAGGGGTCTATAAGGATGGCGGTGCAGTGCTTGTCGACAAACTCACTCAGCTGTTCCAGTCTTTCTGGAATCAAGGATCCATTCCTCAGGAACTGAAAGATGCATCCATCGTACACCTCTACAAGAGGAAAGGGAATCATCAAGTCTGCAATAATCATAGACGAATATCACTGCTTTCCATCGCAGGCAAGATAGCAATAGCAATAGCACTTAGACTTATATACCGCTTCACAGTGCTTTGCAGCCCTCTCTAAGCAGTTTACAAAGTCAGCATAATTGACCCCCCAACCATCTGGGTCCTTATTTTATCGATAAACGATAAAGCAGTCCTTTATCCTTTATCATTTTACCCACCCTGGAAGGAGGAGGGAA
>QLTV01001483.1:7467775-7479255 GCA_003457575.1 Thermophis baileyi | reverse complement strand
GAATAATGTTTTCAGCCATGCTGTCAGATGTGTTCCAGAACAGTTCCTTAGGTGTTAGCCTGAGATACAGGACCAATGGGAAACTGTTCAACCTGCGAAGACTCCAGGCTGTCACCAAGATAAAGGAGACTGTGCTACGTGACCTCCTCTTTGCTGACGACTGTGCCCTGAATGCTGGATCAGAGCAGGAAATCCAAGCCAGTGTGGACAACTTTGCAGCAGCATGCGACAACTTCGGCCTCCTTATCAACATAAAGAAGACCGAAGTGATGCATCAGCCAGCTCCGAAAGCCCAACACCAAGAGCCCACCATCACAGTGAAGGGACAAAAGCTGCAAGCAGTGGACCAATTTACATACCTTGGCAGCACCCTCTCCCATGCAGTGACAATTGACATTGAGGTCAACTGCAGAATTGCCAAGGCAAGCTCTGCATATGGCAGACTACTGACCAATGTGTGGGACCGCAGTGGAATAAGCCTTGCTACAAAGCTCAAAGTCTACTGAACAGTAGTGCTAACTACTCTGATGTATGCCAGTGAGACTTGGACTGTATACAGGAGGCATGCTAGGCAATGGAACCACTTCCACATGACCTGCCTCCGTAGAATTCTGAGGATCCGGTGGCAGGACAAGGTGCCAGACACAGAAGTCCTCTCCAGAGCAGGCCTGCCATCAGTTCCCACCCTGCTGATGAAAGCCCAGACATGCTGGGCAGGCCATGTTGCAAGGATGCCAGACAATCGCATCCCCAAACAGCTCCTCTATGGTGAGCTGTCTCAAGGAAAGCGATTGCACAGGGGACAAAGGAAGCAATACAAAGACACGTTGAAAGCCTCCTTCAAGTCCCTGGATATCGACACCACTTGCTGGGAAACCCTGGCACAAGATTGATCAACATGGTGCACGCTGATCCACCAAGGCTGCCAGACATCTGAGGACAGAAGAACAACCATAGCACAAGAGAAGCGAGCACTCCGCAAAGCCAGAGCTGCAAATGCTGCAACAATGGTGCCCACACATGTCTGCCCAACATGTGGCAGAACATTTTGTGCCCGCATAGACCTTACCAGCCACCTGCGGACACATCGTGGATAGCCCACAACCTGTTAGATGTCAAGGTCCTCTTCGAACACGATGGACGAACATCATCTTTACACTAGGAGACACACAGTTTATTGACAATTATATCGGTTCCTGTTGTCTGTATGTTTGTGTTTCGGAATAAAAAAGCCTTCACTTTGAGATGATAGCATTAACCTTATTCCTATTTCTACTTAGGATGTAAAAAAAAGGCAGAAAATGTGAAATTAAGCAGTTAAGATTTATTCAGCATAAGATATAAACATTTTACCAAGCCTCTGATGCACAGTGAATTTAGAATTAATATTCCCTTCAATTCACTCCTTGCAGTTGGTATTTCAAGATAAGCTTGCTTTAGAAAGGGTTATACCCAGGTAGATACTGAAGAGATGCAACTTTTCCAGTCATTTAATAGAGATGTCCTTGAAGATATGATGCCACATATTCAGTATATGTTGCAAATTTCTCACCTACGACTTTAATTCTGCAGACTAAAATGAGTCAACAATCCCTCCACAGTCCTTATTACAATGTGCTTAGTGGATTTCTACCTGATTCTCCCTAATATAATTCTCATTATCTTGAGGGTTCCTGTTAGTTTGTTAGATGTGCAGCAAAAAATTCAACAGGTCTACAGTCAATCTATAATACTTGCCAAGAGATGCTCCTATTGAATTTCTAACTGATGCATACCAACAGAAACAAAATATTGTGATGCTGCATTTCCTCAAGTTTATTGTCTATTTATACATTATTAACACTACATCTACAGAAAATAGTAGGCAGATGCCACATGGGTATTCTCATACGAGAGATCTGATCAACCTCTACAGTTATGAAGATTTTTTTGTTTTGTTTTGTTATTCCCCATTGATTATTCTTTCTTTGCAAAATGGCTTTTGAAAAGCCTGCAGATTTAAGATGCTTATATAGGAAACCCAAAAATATATTAGGAATAACAGCAAAATTGCAACCCTTACAGTGGCAGGTAGATTTTTGCCTTCTACGTGTGCATTAGGCATAATTTCATCAGGATCATCACAAGGAAAATGGGAAAAGGTGGTTTTTCTACTCTCTGCCTGCCACAACCCAAGCTGATTATGGAATATACATACTTTTTACCATGATAAAAAGTAATACAACCATAAAGTCAAATATAAGAAGACCCAACTTGTTGGGGGTTTGCAGAAGCCACTGTTTGTCCTGTGGATAGCTTGGAGCTCAGCTATAGAAATTTATTGAAAGATTATTCTAACAAAGCAGTCACTGTCACCAGAGGTGGTATTCAGCCCGTTCGGACCGGTTCAGGCGAACCGGTAGTAGCGACCTGCGGGTGGGGTGGGCTCACCCACCCGTCCCGGCGCTATGCCATCCTACTTAGCCACGTTTTCAAGCCACGTGCATGCGTGCCAGCCACGCGCGCAAGCAAAGCACATGCGCGGAAGGTGCGCGTGCGACCAAAGCGAGCGTGCACGCGCTGGGCGAACTGGTAGGGAAATTACGAGAATCCCACCTCTGACTGTCACCTTCTGTCTCAAGAAAGACAGTAGAGAGGAGAGCAGCAGAATGCTAAGAGCAGGCAAGGAAAATTCAGCCACAGTAAGTGCTGTACCCCAGAATTATCATAGGACCCAAGTGATAAAAATCATGGTACAGTTAAAAGTGGGAAAAATCAGTAATTACTTGCTTCCTCCTTCCTCATGTAGTATGCATTGGGCTCTTTTCTGGAAGAGTTGACAAGAGGAAAATTGCATGGCTGACAAGATACTTCCTTCCTCCATACAGTTTCTCATTAAAAGCAATGATAATGGATTTTGGGAGGCGGCAGAATAACACCACAAGCATGAGTGTGTGTGTATTGTCTTACCAACTGTGGCAAAAAGGTCATAAAATGGAACACAACTCACTTAACAACTGTCTTGCTACTAAGAGAAAAATACATACAGGAAATCCTTGACCTCTGACCACAACTGAGTCCAAAATTTCCATTACTAAGTGGAAATTTTGGACTCAGTTGTGGTCAGAGGTGAAGGACTTCCTGTATGTATTTTTATCTTCAATCAAGTAATTTATCTATAGGTATTGAGTCTGTGAAACTCCTGTTGCTAGGTAGTTATTGAATGCTGAGTTTCTGGAGAATTGCAATGTATTGCCTTTCCTGGCACGAAGCCTGACAAGGTTATTCTATTTTATTTTTACATCAGCCCTGTGAAGTAGGTTGGGTGGTGAGGTGGCAACTGACCCAACTCAACTGAATGGTGATTTGAGAGGGAGGCCTCCTTGAACAATTTCCAATATTCTATTTATGACATTTTATTTAAAAGTAGTAAAGCTACTTCTAAATTCCATAAAGTATAATATAAGCCACTCTTCGGTCACATCAATAATATTAATATGAACTAGTGGTGAGTAAATTTACAGAATATTGACTGCAGTCTTGCTGCAATTTTAACTGCTATGAAAATTACTCCAATATCTCTGCAGCATTTGATAGCTTTAGGGAAAACTAGGATTTAACATTCCACTGCTTTCCCACCAGCTAGGGTTTAAAAAAAAACAAAAAACACTAAAGATATGAAGCAGATAAAGCAACATTTTACTGAAAGTTCATTCATCAAAATGCTGCATATTTTGAAAAGGGTAAAAGTACTACTAAACCCATCAGGGATAAGTAAAGGCTATATACTATAGATTATTTTAATCCCCCTGCTAGATATAAAAGGGATAATTACATATTTGTGGTTGAAGCCATGTGGTGGAAAAATCAATACAACTTTTTTGTATGACACTTCATTAGTGTGAAAAATTTTAAAAGCTGAGAAGAACTGGCTGGCAATTAAATGCCTTTGCTACTTCAGATTCAGTAATAGGTTTGTATTATTATCTAGTTTATTTGAAATAGTGGTTGCACTATAGCAGTAATTGGAAAACATTGATTATGTACTTGTATATAGAAAACCTGGCAAATCATTACAGGGCACAGCAACAGTTAGTTAGCCTTACTAATGAAGCATTAATTGCAGTAAGTAGGTTAACATGTTAGTGAAACTACAGGGAGATACAGTTTTGAAAATTGTTATTAGCATGGTGATAGATGTAGTTTATTTTTAAAAGCTGAGCTGGGAAGGAGAAATATTCTACAAACAGAAACCACAACATGCTCTTGAAGTTGTGTGTTGGTGCTTGTTTTCTCTTTCTGCTATTAACCTTTTGTACAATGGGAGTCGTACTTATCAAGCTCTCCTGACTTCTCTGACTTCAGGAAGACAGAACTCAACACTAGAAGTCAGACCATTGTTTTCAGACCATGGCTCTTCTCACTGGAGAAGAGCCTAATGCTGGGAACGATTGAGGGCAAAAGAAGAAGGGGACGACAGAGAATGAGGTGGCTGGATGGAGTCACTGAAGCAGTCGGCGTGAGCTTAAATGGACTCCAGAGGATGGTAGAGGACAGGAAGGCCTGGAGGAACGTTGTCCATGGCGTCGCGATGGGTCAGACACGACTTCACGACTAACAACCACAACAACAACTGACTGACTGTAATGACTTAGAATAATTTTATTGTCCCTTTGAATGTACACTAATCGCCATACATTAAAATGAAATTTCATTGCATACAGCTCTCAAAGGCTCTCCACTTTCAATATACACTACGTAAACAGGACAATCTCTCTGTGTAATCTCTCTCTTAGGCAGGAACCTTTCCCAACCCTACCTATAGATGCCATGGATTCAGCTGGGTGCCTCCAGTATATAAAGCATGAACTGTACCTGTGGGAGAAAGAATAGAAAATAAAAATATTGTTCTCAACCAGTTTTACAGGAAGGCATTGGCCTTCAGTATCTGATTAGGATTGAAATTAGGTTTTCTGAAGGATATATAAATTCAGGTGGCAGCACCTAACCAAATTTGGTTAAGTGATGTTGGATCTGATTAAACTTTGGATTGGGATGCTAATATTAACATTTTTTGAAGATCAGAATAATGCAGAAATGGAAAGGCAAAGACCTATGGATGAATATATGCTGGAAATTCACTGTAAATAAACCAATCGATCTTGAAATGGCCCACATTGCAATACCGTTTATGCCTTGGCTTACGTAAGGCCTACCTGAATATATAGTTGGACTTACTTCTAGCCAGTTAACTCCCCTTCAGAATCTACTGTTAACAAAACTGTTCTTCTTTGGGACAGCAACATAAATCAGAAGCATAAAGGAAGAACAGGGCCTTTCAATTGAGAACAAAAACCTGATAATTTTCCTTCACCATAAGAACCATTCCAATCCAGCCATCTATTATTTTATCTCATTTTTATTGGGTTGAAATTTCTTACAATGCACTGGGGAGAAGTAAAGAATTATTCCCATATTTAGAAATTACAATGTGATTATTTTTATACCATATGTGAAATTTCATGGTCTGTTTTATGCAAGATGCGGTAAGAGTTCTATCTGAAGACAGAAAACTGGAAGAGGCAAAATAAGGTCAAGAAGCATCTGTGTCAGTAATAGAAAACAGACTTCTCTGTCTATATAATATCTCTATTTCAGCAAGTATTTCAAAAGACAAAAGCTTATCCAACAATGCAGGGGATGACCTTAAGGCTTTAGAAATACCCTTACTCAAAGGGCTACCTTTGGATTAGCATTAAAATATTGTGTCTCTCTTTGAATTCTAATTCTAAGCAAGCATGTATGATATATCGGCCATGTTTATATTGTCTTTCTGCATTATCACAAGCGACCTACTCAGGGGTGGGCTGCTGGGGGTTCGCAGGGGTTCAGGAGAACCTCTAGCTAAGATTCTGTGCAGTTTGGAGAACCCCCAAATCCCACTCCTGGCTGGCCCCACCCACCCCTCCCAGGAGTCCCCACGCGGCCTGTTTTGGATGCAGGTAAGTGCAGGGCGCGCGCGGAGGCTTGGGGAGGGCGAAAAACTGGCCTACCTGAAGTTCGGGAAGGCCGGAACCGGAGCCTGGGGAGGCCGTTTTTGCCCTCCCGGAGGCTCAAGGAAAGCCTCCGGAGCCCGGGGAGGGCAAAAACTCCCCCTCCCCACCATGGTGCAGGAGGCTGACTAGGCCACGCCCACCATGGCCATGCCCCCCCAGCAACCGGGCAGAGAACCCCTTGCTAAAATTTTTGAAGCCCACCCCGAGACCTACCGCAGTGTAACTTGGGTTGGCCATCAAGGATGCTTCATTTAGTGATCCATAGTCTTTGTGGCTTTACCTTATAATAATAAAAAAATTATATATGTATGAATAATATGTAGAAATGATAACATAAAATATGAGGATTGAAAATATGTAACTTTGAAATATGTTTTGTATGGGACATAAGAGATAAAAATTAATGTTGAATGATTGTTAGAAATGTGATAAAGTGATAGAATTAAATGTTAAGAAGATAAAAGCAGTATTAAAAAGTAAGAATGATGTGCAAAAGAGGAAAAAGAAGTTAAAAACCGACTTTTGATTATTGTTTAGGAAATATATTAATACTAGAAAGATATAAGGTGGGAAAAGACCACATCTTTGATTGTTGGAATGGAAGGAGAAGAAAAAAAAGGGGGGGAACTGTAATTATTTAAAAAAAAATATTGTTAAGACTATTGTATGGATGTATGAAACTCAGAAAGCAAATGCTCACGACATGAGATGTTGAAAGACCAAAAATAAATAAAACTTATTGGGGGGGGGAATTATGTTTCCAAGGAAAGAGATACTGTACTAAAGCATAATTAACTACAATTAAAAAAAGAAAATCAATAATATCAATCTGGAAGTAAAAGAGAGACTAAAAATGGTAATACAATGAAGCTAGCCCTGATGATGTTACCTAGTTTGGGTAATGAAACATCTGCAAGAAAACAACCCAGTTCAGAGAGCACCAAGGACACCTCAAAACAATGAAACCATGGAAGAGTGATAGCTCAGCAGTAGAATAAATGGAAACGTCTTAAGTAAAGGTAAGAACCATTTTAATCTGATCTAAATATATAGGTAAAGGTAAAGGTTCCCCTTGCACATATGTGCTAGTCGTTTCCGGCTCTAGGGGCAGTGCTCATCTGTGTTTCAAAGCTGAAGAGCCAGCGTTGTCTGAAGACGTCTCCATGGTCATGTGGCCAGCATGACTAAACGCCAAAGGTACATGGAGTGCTGTTACCTTCCCACCAAAGTGGTCCCTATTTTTCTACTTGCATTTTTTACGTGCTTTCGAACTGCTAGGTTGGCAGAAGCTGGGACAAGTAACAGGAGCTCACCCCGTTAGGCGGCACTAGGGATTTGAACCACTAAACTGCCGACTTTTCGATCGACAAGCTCAGCGTCTTAGCCACTGAGCCACCGCGTCCCTGATCTAAATATATATGCAGAGTAATTTTTGGCTGATATCTATTCTTCAGTTAAGAGTTTCACTCTCTCCCCCACAGATTCTTTTGTTTTATTTTCACTGACTGCCAGAGTAAATCCCCCAACTTTGTGCTCAACTAATATAATGGAACTACGTAATTTCCATCTTCATGACTTTACTGTACATTTGGGGAGCTAAATGCTGGGGGAAAAAACAGGGTCAGCAGGTTGGAGATGGCTGGTCAGAACTTAGAATTTAGGGAAATCTGAAATAAAAGTTTCCATGCCAGTTCTTAATGACCAATGGTTTCAGAATTGAAATTTATGCACAAACCAGAGGTGGGTTCCTCCCGGTTTGGACCAGTTTGCCCGAACCGGTAGCGACCCGCTGGTGACATCACGATGATGTCACGGATCCTGTTCGGTCGGTGCCGGTCCGTGGACGCCACCATCTTTTTTTGGAATTTTTTTCTGGGTTTTTTTTCCTTCTGCGCATGCGCAGAAGCTGAGTTTCCGGCACTGCGCATGCGTCGCCATCTTGTTTTCGGCTTTTTTTGGGGGGGGGAATTTTTTAAATTTTTTTGCACTGCGCATGCCACGAGGCACGGGAGGAAGCGAACCAGCAGCGAGGTAAGTTAGAACCCACCCCTGGCACAAACCCATTCAACTAAACTTTGCTTTTATTTCATTTCATTTTACTTTGAGGTATAATAATGCAGTATGAAAAATGTACTGTTAAAAAAAGGATGTTCTGGAAAGCTAGCTGAACCTGGATGGTCTTCACTGGAGTTCCATGGAAGTGTCTTACCTCAAGATACGGTTCAGAAGAAGAAGCATCTAGAAAAGTTTGAGCCACAAGCTGAATCAGAGCCTGAGAGGTTAAAAGATGAAGCTTCTGTGTTCTGGGAAGAGGTGGGAGTAGTGATGACCAAGAGAGAGGACAAGAGAAGGAGATGAAGAATGAGGAAGACTGGGCATCTGGAAGACCGATGCTGCCCATGCTAGGTCTCTCATTACATGAAGAAGAAGGGAAAGGTTGCAACCTCATTTCATACGTTACAGTAGATGACTACTGTACTGGAGAGAGATCTCTCCATAAACCCTCATATGGATTTCTGCACTACCCTGTAAGTGTCCTTACTGCTGCTGACCTTGTAATGGATATTATTCTCTCCAGCAGACCAATTAGGGAGTCCTCAAATCAACATGCAGCCAGTGCCTCTATCATTATCTCTGTTTTTTTTTTAAAAGTCAGTTACTGTGAATAGGGCTG
The DNA here is from genome assembly GCA_003457575.1 of Thermophis baileyi. Taxonomy (NCBI): domain Eukaryota; kingdom Metazoa; phylum Chordata; class Lepidosauria; order Squamata; family Dipsadidae; genus Thermophis; species Thermophis baileyi. Next base: position 7,470,546 of record QLTV01001483.1, on the reverse strand, counting down.
CAAAGCCACCCCTTTGCTAACATTAAAATCCAGGGTGAAATGCTGGGAAGGAAGAAGGAAAAAAGAGAGTTGAAGAACTAGGAGATGAATGAGGCAAGAGCTGTTTCCAAAGGGAAACCCACTCATCCAACAGTTCCACAGTTAATATTGCAAAATTATCTTCGTAGCATTTTGTCCTGCACCACAACTGAGTCTGATTTTAGCAGAAGAGCCGTCAAAGAGGTCCTGTATCATCAGTCTACAGGAGGAGGCTTTGATCTTGGGACGGTGCACTCTAGGTGTATGGAATGAGCCAACTTTAGAAGCAGGGTGATGCCACACACATAGCAAGGGAGAATAGATGGTCTAAGAAGGCAGAGGGCACAGCATCTCCAAGGAAAGAGATATGGGCGACACCAATAAACTTGTGATGAGGAATTCATGTACTGCTGAATCACCATAACACTGAACTTACAGTAAGTGCAAGATTGTGAGCTCTTGTGGGGTTTCCCTCTACTAGCCCAAAGAGTGCATGAACTTTAATTCTCAGACCTGCTTTAATTGGGGATCTGCTGTCTCTAATAATGCGAGTAACCCCCCCCCCCAAAATTGCTCTTCAGTTGAGCTTAATTCTTAATGGTTTGTCTGTTGAAGCCCATGTTTATCATCCTATTGACTGTATTGCACAAAGCTTTTGCTCTTAATTTGGTCACCGTGTTTTGCTGATGGAGTAGAAGTAAGAATCTGGGAATAGGAACTTGACAGTGCATTTCTACGAGTTACTGCTACTTCAGTTCAGAGGGACTTACTCCCAGGAGTGAGTAATGTCTGAATTCGAAGTCTCGAACTATAATGTATTGTGGTACAACTGACCTTTACAGCATGTGCTCATGCAAAACATGTATGGAAATGTGCCTTTACTTAAAGATCTGGGTTGCAGTCAAAGAATGGCATGTGACTTCCTACTAGTTTCTGTGGGTCTTAGCAGCTATAAAGGTATTTATTTCTGTATTGATTTGCATGAGAGACATCAGTTTATATGACTAATGTAAACAAAGAACAAGGCAGACCCAGCCGCAATGTCCCCCCCCCCCCCGGTATCCATTGCCAAAGTATCACTGGATAAAATCTCACTTGAGCATAATGCTGCTTGATATGCTTTGATTATGGTGGGCAATGTAAGTCAGGGAGCTAAGCATGCTTCTTGCCCCATTTGCCTGGCAATATATGGAGTTGCTAGCCAAGCTCCCAACCTACAACTGAGCAGACATTAGCTCATGTTCTCTCTTTTTATTTCTCTATGAATTAAAGCCCAGAAGTACATGGCAAAAGGTTTCAGTTGGGAGAAGAATTTTCCTTTAAAAGTTCCCATATATTTGTTCCAAATGGACATGTTCAATGTTGTTAGATTATGTTTTATATGCCAAAACAAACTTTACCACATTTGATAATCAATACTCATAGTTTAGAGGAAGAGTGGAGACCAGGGGTGAAATCCAGCAGGTTCTGACAGGTTCTGGAGAACTGGTAGCGGAAATTTTGAGTAGTTCGGAGAACCGGTAGCAGAAATTTTGAGTAGTTCGGAGAACCGGCAAATACCTCCTCTGGCTGGCCCCAGAGTGGGGTGGGAATGGAGATTTTGCAGTATCCTTCCCCTGCCATACCCACCAAGCCACGCCCACCAAGCCACACCACGCCCACCAAGCCACGCCCACAGAACCAGTAGTAAAAAAAATTGGATTTCACCACTGGTGGAGACCGTTTAACACATCACACTTTGATTGGTTACAAGTCAAAAACAAGTAGTCAGTATGATTCTTCATTAAGTTTGGGAAACGTCACGGTTTTGTTATGATTTAGTTTGGAAGTAGTCAGCAATAAATGTCTAACCTACTTCACACATCATAAAAGATGCATATTGATACTAAGATCCACTTCCGAATTCCTGGATTAGGAAGTACTAATTAAAAGGAATGTGTTAATTTAAGAAGAAGGAAAGAATTACCCCGGAAGTGATTCTGATGGTGTAAGAAAGATATGCAGGAGACAAAGTGGAGCCATAGCAGCTATCTTGTGCCTTAAAGATTACCACATTGCAGTAACAGGGGAAGAAAATAAACACAGAGATCAGGGAATGTTTAAAAACTGCAGAGCATATTGTTTAGCTATTCATACAGATAATGAGAATATTTGTTTTAAACCTTCAAGCTTCCTGTATGCACAGATCCTGGATTCATAATCTATGTTTCAATTATATACCCTGCATTTTTAAACCTTTTATAGGTAGGAAGTTAGGAATAAACTTGTTAGATAGTGGGTAGAGATGACAGGAGACAGACTTCCAAAGCAGCTCTTTATTTCAGCTCTTGTGTAAGCAACCAGCAAAGAGCAGTCTGACAGCTTGCCCTTTTATAGGGAGCTGTCAGACAGACCAGCCAATAGCGTTTGAGCTTTTTCCCGCTCAAACGCTGGACCTGGTTGGAACCATGCAACACAGTTGAGACAGTTAGAACATAACACCCCTCCCCTCCTGGATGGAGCTGTCCAGCATACGTAATCACGCAGGTAGGCGGGGCGCGTTGGAGCCCTACTAGACCTGCGCAATTCAGTTGGTGGTGAGGCAGCGGCCTGTGCGGACAGGTCTGCTGTCGCTCCTGGGCCCGAGCATGGAAGCTCCTGGAAGTTACTGGGTGTGGCCTCCATGGCCGAAGGGACCGGTTCGAGGGGAGGACATCGCTGGCTCTCGGCTTCCACAGGTAGGCCTTCCGAGACACCCGGGCTTGAATTAGCGA
>QLTV01001483.1:7444971-7464578 GCA_003457575.1 Thermophis baileyi | reverse complement strand
GACTGCAGTACACAAATGAGGTCCTTCCACAGCTCTTTTGCGGTTGTCGGTCAGACCCAACATATCGTTTGCTTCCAGGAAGCAGTCGAATCGCCGCATGTAGGAGTCCCATTTCTCCCTGGTCGGGTCGAAAGGCGCCGGCGGGTGGAAGGTGGACATAGCGGCAGAAGGAGGCAGGAAGATGTCTGCCTGGCTGGTTGAAAGTGCTGAAGAAGCTAGTCACAGTTCTCCTGGCCCAAGCCCACCTTCGTCGCCACTGTTAGATAGTGGGTAGAGATGACAGGAGACAGACTTCCAAAGCAGCTCTTTATTTCAGCTCTTGTGTAAGCAACCAGCAAAGAGCAGTCTGACAGCTTGCCCTTTTATAGGGAGCTGTCAGACAGACCAGCCAATAGCGTTTGAGCTTTTTCCCGCTCAAACGCTGGACCTGGTTGGAACCATGCAACACAGTTGAAACAGTTAGAACATAACACCATTGAAGGCTGTGTACAATGAGAACACTTTCTGCAGAAGCCAAAGCAGAGTGCGAAGACCATAATCTTTCATACATTTATTTCTACTAGATAATGTAAGCAAGGACTGTGTGAACTTTGGACCACTTCACCATTCTGTTCATGTGTTACAGCTACAGTACAAAAGCCAATGCAACCATATTAATCTCCTGTTACTCCTTTCAAGTAATGTGTTCACTACTTCACTGACAGACTTTATTAGGAAAACACAGTATACATATTTCGATCTTATTTAACAGGGATGAAAACTTCAGAATGATGGCATTGAAGTACCAAAAATCCCAAAGAGTCTTTCCACTCATTATTTCTATTTGTCTGATGAACATAGGAAACGATGAACGGATTCCACATTCATATAACTGCACATAGGCAGCCTGTTCCTGGAGACCAAGAACCCTATAATGTCTTAGTGATCCATGACCCATGATCATGGGTACAAAGCCACATACACCTGCCTTTCATCCGTAACATTTGATAGTTAAGTTTCTTTCTCCATAAAACTGTTTCCACAGTAGACAAAATATGCATGTATTACTTTTGATTTTAATTAATTAATCTATACATCAAACAAATAATAAAAGACATACAAAGTGTCAGTCCTTCTACAGAGCCTTTTCCCTGGAAATAAAATAATCTAAGTTAAAGCTGTAATTTTAATAGAATGATGAGCAGAGGCAGGTAGAATAGGAGCAAATTCGGAGAGCAATCCAGCTGTGAGGATGCATCCCTCCACAGCTGGAACTTTGCTTGGATAAACTGGGCTTTCCTTCCTGCTGTGCTGGGACAAGCCAGTTGGACTCAAGTCCTATCCAAGTGACTCTCCTTCGTCTTCTTCAGATCACTAAGTTCACAGACGGCCTGCAAGCTTTTAGGCTTCCTTCTATAGTAAAAACTCCCAGCATTGGGGAGAGGTAGAATAATCGGAGTGGATCTTGGATAAAGAATAAAAAAGCTCCCTGTCTGTTCTCTCACACAAGGACCACAAGGGTTAGTTAAGAGGCATTGGCAGCCACATCCTGTTATGGTGGCACCAAGGGCATCAAGAACCATTTAGCCTTTTGTGGAGTCTGGGAAATGCCAGAAGATGTGTCTGTGTGTTTAAGCCAGAATCTACAGATGGCTATGTGGTATCTGTCCAAAAAGGTAGGGCAGCCTAGGCTGAACCTATCCATGTTATGGAGAATAAAGGTGTTTTCCTTACAATAGGTTAAGGGCATTTTTGTTCCAAGTCAGAATTGAGTCCTAGTTCATAATCAATCAGTTCACCTCTTGTGAACAACACAGAGGGCACCAAATGGAAAGGCAGGTTCTGCCATGCATCTAAGGCCTGGTTACTTTTCCCACCTCCTTGGGGTTCCCTCACATCCCTTTAGAGTCCCCAGACTCAGGTTTTTACTGCTTGTAAACAGCTCTCACTGCTGAAGATGCTGAAAGGAAGGAGTCCAAAAAACCACAACAGAAACACAGGAGATAGCGGTCAATGTAGTCTCTGCTTCTTGGGGGAACGTCAACCTTCTTCTGAGGGGAGGAGCAAAGGAAACAGGCTTCACAAGATTGGGAGTTTCCTCCTCCCTCTGGCTGGGCAAGCCAAGTCTCAGTTAGTCCAACCCAGAACAGCAAAGAAAGCATTGACTCTATGGTCAAACAGGACTCTGGCTTTTGCAATGCCCTTACATTGACTTGTGTTTCTTGGAGGGAGTTCATGACCTACACTTTGAAAGCCCCTGACTAGGATATGCTACAGATATATCCATTATTAGTATTCAGCCTGGTACTGAATTTTGTAGCCCTCCTATTTCGCCCCACACTATCAGAGCCACCAATCCATACATCTTTCCTTTCTAATCAACACAGTTGTGAAGAATTCATTGAAAGGGCCCCGGTGTACCATTCAAATATAATGATTAAAGGGACCCCAAACTGGCTTTAGCAAATAGGCGTTTGTGTATTGCATCTGCCATATGCCAAACATCTGAAAAGGAGAGCTTGCCTACAGCACGCTGGAGTTCTCCTTTGGCAGAGTTTTGCCAAACTTTGCAGTGATTTAGTCTCCTCTCTTAATAATGAGCTGTTTTGTGAAAAGCGCCTCATTATTATAACTGTAGTGGAATATTTTGACTAGTAAAGCAAATCATATAAGGAACAGAAAAAGCTCTAGGCACGTCTGCCTTCCCCTTTGTCAGGGAAAGGTGTTGAGGCAGTCAGAAGCAATTATTGACCAAAGAAAAATCTCCAGCCCAATTTGCAAATCTCACCCAATGATTCTCCAAGTATGAGAGCGGAGTGGGGAACCGAAAGGAAGCACGGCCAACATTATCTGCAAGGTCTTTGATGTTAAGGAAATCATGGCATCTGCCAATCTTTCAAATTCCAGGGGGTAAAGAATGAGGTCTGTTAGGTTGTCATTGAACATGACAGGCTTAATGTCAAGTTTATAACAGAAAAAGGGCAATCTTATTGCAGGTTTATTCTGTTTTATGTTGCTTGTTCCACAGGCGGGTTCTCCTTCCTTCGTATCTAATTTATAGCATTTGAAATACCAAACAGATTTTTTTCCCTCCACGTATTTCCTGAGCTCCCGGCTCCTCTTGACTATCCCCAAGCCATTTCTTCAGGGAACATCCTGCAATCCTTCCAATTTAGCATCTGCGTAAGAAGCCGGGCAAAGGCTACGACTGAAAGCATTTGTTCCATTGTTATAGAGCTGTTCAAACTCCCAATATTTCAGTTTAATTACTGCTTAGAATATTTTTCTCTTCCTCCTACTTTCGGTGGTGCAGGGTGTGTGCATGTGTGTGTGTGTGTGTGTTTGAATGATATCTAAGTTGCCTCTTTCTTGAGCCCATCGGTCTAAAGAAGAATTACTTCTCATCCTGTTCTTTCCTCAGCTTCCTTCTCTGACTCTGTAATTGGGCTTATTTTTTTTTTTTACTTTTCTGCTAATAAGCAGCTTACTTTCTCTCCCACTAGGCTCAACCGACCACTTTTGTTTCATGAATTTTACAAAGGATTTTAATAGATGCTTTAGGCTATGCAAAATGTGATATGAAGGAAGGCATTAATGCTCCAGCCGTGACACAGAGGACATGTGAATGGCTGCTTATCATTAACGTCAGGTCTCCAAATTTTCATTAGGAGTTCTGTAAGACAAAAGGGGGAGGGGGGGAAGGAATGTGTAGCTCTATGAAAGAACATTAACCTGTACTGTGTAACCAACTATAATTGCTCAGCATTTCACATTAGCTCTCTTCAGATAGTGGGTCTCTCATTATTTCTACACATACATAATAACTGCTTATTATACAGTTCACTCCAATATATTGTGGATAAGGTTGTGTCAGCACTTCCATTATAAACTCCATTTTGGGGGGGCCTTAAAAGGCAGCTGCAAAAAAAAATCATTTCAAACTGAAGATTGCTTTTCCCAGTATGTGCCTAGAATAGACCTAATAATAATATTAAAGCAATAAATTATGGTAGCTGTGTCTTCATTTTAAACAGAGGGCTAAACACATACCTGAAATTCCTACTTTTTCAATTAATGCCATTTGTTAAATAAAATGTAGATTGATACGCATATGTGTATCACTTTTCAATCTGTTGGGGAGCAATTATTAAGTCAGATTGTTTTATTTGTTAAAATAACTCTTAAATAAGGGGGTGGGGGAAAATCCTAGATAAACTATTGAGGTGCAAAAGATAAATGTTATGCAAACTGTAATAACTCCTCTCTAATAAGCATAGAAAAGAGTTTAATAAATGTAATAATAAATATCTGTTAATTCGAATTCTTCCTTTGGAAAGCTTTAAACGGGGCTAGCTCAAAATGTCAATAATAATTTCAAAGACTTTCACATATCAAAAAGTGTTACGTAGATTTGTGGAATTTTCAATATAATGGCAAAATAAGTAAGATTATTTCATACAATTAGAAAGTACATATTTATTGGCAGACAGAAAAACTCAATAAATCTGTGCTGGATACCATTCTTTGAGTCATTATTCCTCTATACTGTGTTGATCAGTTCATACCAACAATTTTGCATTGTCCTGGACATTGCATTTTAGGAAGCATACAAGTAGTCCTTGACTTACAACAGTTCATTTAGTGACCATTCAAAGTTACAACAGCACTGAAAACAGTGATTGTTTTTCACACTTACAACCTTTGCAGCATCCCCACGGGCATGTGATCAAAATTCAGATGCTTGGCAACTTTGGCAACCTTCTGACAAGCAAAGTCAACAGGGAAGCCAGATTCACTTAACAACCGGATTACTAACTTAACAACTGGAGCGATTCCCTTAACAACTGTGGCAAGACAAGTCGTAAAATGGGGCAAAACCCACTTAACAAATGTCTCACTTACATTTACATAAATTTTGGAGTCAATTGGGGTCGTAACTCGAGGACTACCTGTATTGATAAACTGGAGCATGTCCAAAAAAAGAGGTCTGGAAAGAAAAATGTAGGAGGAATAGTTGGAGCCGCTGGGTAGATTTAACCTGGAGAAGAGAAGACGATGGGCAGCTAAAATAATTGTATTCTAGTATCTGAAAGACAAATGGGACAAAATTGTTCAGAGATATCGCAAAAGACTGGACAAAAAAACTGTTTTAGATTACAGGGAAATAGATTGTAACTGGACATCATGAAAAATTCCTTAATATTAAGAGCTATTAAATATGAATGTTACAGGTTCTGCCTGTACACTGTCAAATCAATGCAGGCACACCATGCCTTAGAAAGTAACATCCATAAAGAGTTAAAAACAACCATGGTACATATAAATAAAGTTTAAAATTACTTCCTAGCAAGAACCTTGCTAGCACAGGTTGGACAGGTTGATTCTAATAGGGGAAGGCAGTTCTCAAAATAGTCAGCTAATATATAGGTAGTCCTTGACTTACGACCACAATCGTGCCCATTTCCATTGCTAAGTGAGTTGTGCCCCCATTTTACCACCTTTTTTGCCACAGCAGTTAAGCAAATCATTGCAGTTGTTAAGTGAATTGTGTGGTTATTAAGTGAATCTGGCTGCCCTCATTGACTTTAACTGTCGGAAATGGATTAGGAAGGTCACACATGACCTCGGGACAGTGCAGCTGTCATAAATACATGCCATTTGTCACGTGCCTGAATATTGATCACATGACCATGGGGGGGGGATGCTGCAACGGTCATAAGTGTGAAAACCAGTCATAAGTCACTTCCTTCAGGGCCATTGTAACTTTGAATGGACGATTGTAAGTCAAAGACTACCTATAGAGCTTTTGCGATCAGATCAATTCACTCAACATAGAATCTGAAGCATTGTAATGTGATCTTTGTGGGTAACATTGCCACATCTGGGCTGCTGTATTTTGTTGCAGTTGTGGTGACTGGCAACCCATGTAGAGCTTGTTTGCGTAATTAATTTACTTGTATGCTTCTCTCACTGAGCAATTGTATAGTTCAGTTGGGGTATCACAGAGGAAGAATTGATCTTAGGACCCATTGAGGCTGTTCTGCACCACCTCCCATTCTGCATGTTTTCTGACTTTGGAGCAAGCCTGCTTTCATTAGACAGCTGAGAATTAGGAGGGGAATATAATAACTTCCCCATAGCTTCTGAGTTTGACCTTCCGGGGGAGGGGGTATTGGAGTTATCCTATGTAAGAGCCGTGGTGGCGCAGTGGTTAGAATGCAGTACTACTGCAGGACTAACTCACTGCTCACCCCAGGCGTTCAATTCTGACCGGCTCAAGGTTGACTCAGCCTTCCATCCTTCCGAGGTGGGTAAAATGAGGACCCAGATTGTTGGGGGCAATAGGCTGACTCTGTAAAACTGCTTAGAGAGGGCTTCAAAGCACTGTAAAGTGGTATATAAGTGCTATTGCTATGACTTCTGAATGATGTCTTATGGATGAATTCTATGCAATTTATCTGCTCTCCTTAGAGTAAAAAGCATATACAGTTTTAAAATTATTTTTAATTAATTATTTGTGTTGAGCAATCTTTTTTTTTTTTTTTTTTTTTTCTTTCATATGTCAGCTGGCTGAGGAATTTGAGCAATCATACAAATTCTGTACAACTAGAAATACACTGTCTTACATTCCCTGCTTCCAAGCTAGTAAGAATGAGATGGGATCATACCATGGATGGTAAAGAATATGCAAGACCTGATTAAAGACAGTGAATTTTAGGTGAATATACAGTACAATTTGGGCAGAAGGCCCAAAGGATCATTCTGAGATACAGGCATGGGCTCATAGACTGGGGCAATGCTTGTCAACTGATTGATGAACATGCATAGTGCTACATGGAAGGTTCTTGAAGGGAAACTAAAATTTCATCTCACCTCAGATACTGATCCCATCCAGAAAGGAATATAATTCTGAGAAGCATGTGAACATGTTTCTTTCAGGGCCAGATTTTCCTTACACAGATACAGGTAGTTCCTGTTCCCAAGCTGCTGATTGTGAATGTCACAAAAGAAATTCAGGAAACAGCTTAGTTATTCTGCTGCAGTTGTTGGTTTGTTTTTTTGTTGTAAGATCTTTGCTCATTATTCACACTTCATCCAGAACAATGGAAGGAGATACAACTATTGTTCATACATATAGCCCGAATTAGCACTTCCATAGAAATGATAACCTCATATACTCTTGTCTTGCAGTTGCAAGCAGTTGGAAGATAGATTTGTTTGTTATTTGTTCTGTGATTCCGTTCTTCAACTGATGTGCTAAAGCCGGGGGCCATTTTAAATGTTTCATCAACTCCTTAAGGGCATGCAGTGGCAAACTGATGAGAAAGTTAGATGAGGTGTGGAACATCTATATTCATATCTGTCTTCTCGGGAAAGCAACAGTAACAGGCCATGAAATGCAATAAGGATGGAGGACAGTTGGGAGAATGCAGCAAGAGGATGTGAGGAGGTACTGGCTGCAGTTCATACATCATCATAACATTCTCGTAGAACCTCAGGATGAACTCAACTGCAGAACAAACAGTGGTCCCAGTTAATGCAATTGCAACTGAAAAACACATTGATGTGGAGTAGGGATATGGGCTTCGATTACAATAGAAGGCACCATGGCTGAATTTGTGTACTGTAATCATTTTGGTCATATGAATAGACCACATGAGTTGCATACTCAGTGACTTAGTCTAACTCGCTTGTTTTTTTCTCCTTACCTCTGAGGAGGAGGAAAATAGTGCAAAAGGAAAGACTGTTATTCAAGCTGAAGCCTTATTCATACTGTGGGAAGGAAATCATAGTCCTCTTCAGAGGTGGGTTACTCCCCGTTCGGACCGGTTCTTTAGAACCGGTAATGGGAATTTCCCCCGTTCGCTGAACCGGGAGCGATCACCGGTTGGCCACGCCCACGAACCGGCTCTCTCGGCGGCGCCATTTTGTTTTTGGCTTCTGCGCACACGCAGAAGCTGTTTTTTGCTTCTGCGCATGTGCAGAAGCTGGGTTTTTAGCACTGCGCATGCGTGCACGTGCGCACGCAGTGCACGCGCAGCCATGCAGCACGGGAGGAAGCGAACCGGCGGCGAGGTAAGTTAGAACCCACCCCTGGTCCTCTTACTCCACATTCTTCCCACCGTAATTGGGAGAAAAGGTTCAAAATCACAAGTTAGAATAGGCTCTAGACCAAGAGCAAAAAGCAGCGGGGAAACACTAATGTAGAGTAATTGGTGAATATTCCTCCCTGTCTGATTTTAACCTGAGATCTCTTTGTTCAAGGTCATTTCCTCAAAGAAATTACTGCTTTCAATCAACAAATGCTAAAACCAAAAGCCAGCGGGGTGCCTGACTGCAAAGCACAATGTCTCAGAATGTGGCTAAATGTGTGCTTTTGCACACTTTCAAGGAACAAATTCAAGGTATTCCTATATATAAAGGGCTTGTAGCAGACAGCTTGTCTACCTCTGACAACTTATTGCATGTTGCACTCTAGAAATAAACTTCACCTCTGCTTCAAGCAACCTGAGTTCTTTCCCAACTCAGAAATGAACCTGGTTAAGATTTCTTTCTAACAATGTCATTAAGGATTAATTTCAAGGCCTCTAGTATGTTGTCCTTACTAGAAATGTAATGAATCTGAAATTCATTGGGTGGGCTTCCATTCACAATCAAATGAAGTCTCGTTCATTTTGATGGTACAGTTAAGCATTTTTTTTTCAATTTTTTTCAATTTCTGCTGGTAAAATCAGTGGGATTTGAAAGTATTTAATTTGGCAAGTTATGCTCTATTACAATCTGGAAATAAACCTCATCGAAATGAGTCCAGTACAGTAATTCAGAGAAGCCGTGCGTAGGATTTCATGTAGAATACCCAAGAAGTTAGAAATGGTAGCAATTTGCTGGCCTTCACTGAAACTGCTGGGAGGTTATCAGAAAATCTCAGATTGCAAGATAGAGTGGAAAGTTGAAAAAACATTTCCAAAAATGTAAGTGGCAAATTACGCCCATACTGTTGCCAAGAAGGGTGCATGACAGGTGTCCAGGTGGTCACCCAGAGCTCACCTTGAGAGAAGCTTTCTATTTAAGGCTGTTTACACCAGGGGTGTCAAATTCAAGACCTGTGGGTGGATCTGGCCTGCGGGGTGCTTAGATCTGGCCCACCGGGCCGCCATGGAAACAGTGAAGGTCCAGCCCACGGTGCCTCTGCCTGTGAAAACAGAGCTTGGGGGAGGCTCCATTTTTGCTGGCAGAGGGCTGCAGGAGAGCATCGCGGCCAAAAACAGAGCTCGCGAGAGCCACACGTGGCCCTCCCAAGCTCCGTTTATGCTGGCAGAGCGCTCGGGCCACAGGCGCCCTCAACACGAGTGATGTCAAGCTGGCCATGCCCACCCTGGCCATGCCCTCCACCCCCTAAGGTCAAACAGAACCCTGATGTGGCCCTCAATGAAATCGAGTTTCACACCCCTGGTTTACACGGTCTCTTCTTATTCTTCTTCTATTCCTATTTTCAGAAGCCGAGAATCTGTATCATATTTTATATATGTAGAACATAAAATTATTTATATAATTTAAATAAAATATTCATATTTGATTTGATTGTAGGGATCAGTTTTACAGGGTTATTTTTAATCTACCTTGATTTATTGGATTTTATGGTACTGTTTTGCATTAATATCATAAACCACCCAGAGTCTTAAGATAAAGTTGACATATAAATAAATGTAATAAATACTAAGTGCATCAAGGTCAAGAAATATAACAATAGGCCTCTGGGGAGATGAAGTGCACTCTTAATATACACTTTTATTTACGTGATCTCTAATCAAATGTTGGGTGGTTGCTGAACTTTGCTAAAAACCATTTTTGTTCAGCCCTTAACTTCAGACAACTGCTGTGAGATACCACTTGCAGCTTCCTGGCTTTATTTTCAGCCAGTGTTATAAGGGCCATTTCTCTTAACCAGTGCCAATCTCTAAACAAATCCCAATTACTTTGGCTGACTGCAGAAAAGGATGAATTTCACTCTAATGAACACTATGAATAAATTCAAGCTGAGCCTGTATATCACTGTTTTAGCACAACATGTTAGATTATAACAACTTGCACGCATCAAATAATATCTGTAAAGGATTATCTTCGCAAAAGGTCCAAAAAGCTGCAGCATTTACATTAATGTGATTATATATTACAATTCAATTTTTCATCTAAAGGGCTCCGAAACAAGGTATTAGAAGTTTTAGTATATGACGTATAACATACCCTGATTAAAACAAAATCAAGCTTAAAAAAAAAAGGCAACGCCAGGAATAGCACCTTTGAATTTAGCTAGCCATCCTAAACAGCAAATCGAGCAGAGAAAAAAATGTTAAAGCAAGTCTAGTGAAAGGAGCAGACAAAAGAAATGTCCAACAATGGAGTTAATGGCTCTTTCCTATGGAAATTAACATCAAACAATATGGTGGACAGGAAGATGTTCCCCTCACCGAGCCTGTGTTGATGGAGAGAGTCACAATGGAACCTTGGTTAATATTTGGGCTTGTTGATGTTGCGCCTGATATTCCTGGCTCATCTATCTTATCTCTCTTGTTAATTTTCTTTAGTAAACGACTGTTACTTACATCAGCTGCTGATCTTCTTAAGGATTTCCAAACAAGATCTGGAAGAGGTTTTCGTTGAGAATGATTATAATCCTGAATAGATATCTCTATTCCTCTTTGGCTACCATTACAATTAGAATCTCAAATGCCAAACATTTTTGCCTGTTGCATATATAATTGATGGTACTATGTCCTTGGTGTAATTGCTATGTAGGCATATAAATTTGCAGAGGAAACTGTTAACCATCCATTGATAACCCTAACCACAACTCTAACCCATTTGTCAGGGGGGGAAGCACACGTCAGTCAAAATAAGTGGACATACTTGACTGGTATGTGACACTTGGTGAGCAAAAAGCATTTTGGTGTGCAAAAAAAAAAAAAAAAAGAACAAGAGCCAATATCTGTAAGTTTGTAGGCAGCTGTGTTTACAGACCAGAGGTGGGTTTCAGCAGGTTCTGACCAGTTCTGGAGAACCGGGAGTGGAAATTTTGAGTAGTTCGGAGAACCGGTAGCGGAAATTTTGAGTAGTTCAGAGAACCGGTAGCGGAAAGTTTGAGTAGTTCGGAGAACCGGTAGCGGAAATGCTGAGGAGTTCAGAGAACCGGTAGCGGAAGGAGGGNTAACCTTCCCCTGGAGTGGGGAGGGAATGGAGATTTTGCAGTATCCTTCCCCTGGAGTGGAGTGGGAATGGAGATTTTACAGTATCCTTCCCCCGCCACGCCCACCAAGCCACTCCACACCCACCAAGCCACGCCCACAGAACCGGTAGTAAAAAAATTTGAAACCCACCACTGTTACAGACATGTATTTTTCTTTAGATAGCCAGTTTTGTGTAGTGCTTAAGGCATCAGGTGAGAAACTGGGAGATTGTGAGTTCTAGTCCTGCCTTAGGCACAAAGCCAACTGGGTGATCCAGTTCCTTTCTCTCAGCCTTAGGAAAGAGAGAATGGCAAATCGTTTTCAAAAATCTTGCCAAGAAAACTGCAGTGACCTGTCCAGGAAGTTGCCAGGAGTCAAGTGACTCAAAGGCACACACATGCAAAAATTCTCTTTCACATGTTGAAATTTCAACTTTGTCCACTCATTGTTGAAAATGTCAGTATTAACTGCAGCAAAATGTGTCAGCTTGATAAAACTTCCAAATATGAATGATTTCATTTAATTCTGTTCATTCCTTAACCACCCTAAAAGAGGGCTCACTTTAACGTATTGGGACATCTATATGTCAATTAGTCTCTCAATTTGCCCTCCTGTAACCTCCCAAGTTACAGTGCAAGGAGTTGGTTGTCTTCTAAATTAGGAAATCTTGAACTCAGTGCTCCCATACTGACAGTCACACTCCATGGGTTTCCCTGTACTTCCTTTCCTTTCCTTTCCTTTCCTTTCCTTTCCTTTCCTTTCCTTTCCTTTCCTTTCCTTTCCTTTCCTTTCCTTTCCTTTCCTCTTCCTTCCTTCCTTCCTTCCTTCCTTCCTTTCTTCTTCCTTCCTTCCTTCCTTCCTTCCTTTCTTTTCCTTCCTTCTTTCCTTCTTTCTTTCTTTCTTTCTTTTTCTTTCTTTCTTTCTTTCTTTCTTTCTTTCTTTCTTTCTTTCTTCAATGATGGTTCTAAAGCTACCTTAAATCCTTACTTAGGTCTGCTCTCTATTTACCACCTAAAGGGCCTGAGAATTAGAACATTCTCTTAACTTCCTTAAGATACACTCAGTTCTATGTTAGATTTTCACAATCTCCAGGTCTGTTGGGATTGTAAGTAAGAGAAGCCACAGCTTGTTTGGCCTCTGGAAATCCTAACACTCAGTCTAGGGCACCAAGTTTGGAAAATGATCCTAAAACTTCTCTTCATAAATGCTTAAAAAACATAATACATCTAGTCTTCGACTTATGACCAGCTGTTTAGTTGTTTAGTGGCTGTTTGAAGTTACCATTGCCTCCACCAAAAGGTACCTACAATCCAGATTCAAAGTTCTGATAGCCCCCCTCCAGTCACCTGACTGCATTTTGGGCATTTGGCAATTGGCCTGCTTTTACTGCCATTTGCAGTGTCCCTCAGTCAGATGACCACAATTTACAACATTTTTGCCTGAAACTGGCATTTACTTCTGGTTTCCGGCAAAAAACGCTCATAGCAAACAATGGGTTCGCTTAATGATTGCTTAACAACTGCTGCAAAAAGGGTCGTAATGATTTGCTTAATGATTGGCACAACTTAAGAACTCAGTTATGGTTGTAATTTGAGGACTACCTATAAATAAGGATATCAGATCAGGGTTGCAGTAATCCAGATGACCCTTGGATGGGCACAAAAAAACTTCAAAGATTTTGCATCTAGATTTTTGCCTACTAGATCCAATAGTCCCAATTTAGTGGAAATCCAGATTTTTTTTTCCACTCCCCAGGTTTGTGATGGAGAGAGGAAAAATTAAATAGCTGGAGTATGGGAGGACTATGAATCTACGGTATTTGTTCATTATAATCTTGTTTTCAGTCCTGATAAAATCGTGTTAAAGACACCGGCCTTTGGTACTTTACTTTTGTTATTTTCTTTAGCAAAACGTTCCATACAATGGCTTTATTAAGCATGCAGTATGAATATGCGTGTTCTTATAAAAAGCACGCATAGAAAAGAGACCAGAAACTCTGCCCAAATTGGCTTTGAAATCTATTACTTAGTTTCCAGAGATGGATCCACCTTAAGAAAGGTCCAAGGAGTTAGAGGGAAACCAAATATAGTAAAAGGAAGTTGGGAATGTGGGTGTCAGGTTGTCAGTAATCTGACAGCTCTGGTAACTACCCTCTAATCCAGCCGGCTCCAGCCACGCTCTCGGCTGACACCGCAAGGACTGACTGACAGCTGAAGAGCGAGCACTTTTTACAGGCAAAAGTGACATTCAGTCTATTAAGGCTGACAAGCACAAAGCAGAGATTTGCCCTGAATGGTTTGATACTGAAGCCTAGTAAAGGGGTTATTTGAAAGGTCTTAGAGAAAGTGTCAGACTCAAGCTCAGATGATAACAATATTGTAATGATAGCACTGGACAATGAAGGGCTATGATTGCCTATACAGGCTGGGAAGATTGGAGGTGGGATATGGAACGCAAAATGCCAGTTTATAGCTGCAGGCTTTTCAAAGGCAAGCATGCAACGACTCTGACAATGTTCTTATTAAAAGGCAATCCTGCAACCCATAGACAGGACAGCCGTACCTGTGCATATGAAGACAGACAGACAGACAGACAGACAGACAGACAGACAGACAGACAGACAGACAGACAGACAGACAGACAGACAGACAGACAGACAGACAGGTATACAATATGTAGAAATAATATTATATATACATACATACCGGTACGTACATGTGTGTGTGTATATGTATGTATATACCTGTATGTATTGCATGCATATACATACATACGTGTGTCTTATGGATCAAAGTTCAGTTTGGATGCATCTCCATATTAGTGTTTAGAAGATCACGAAACTACAGTGGGAAAAATCAGAGCTGTCCATCCATTGCTTTGGACTTTGACTCTCATCAGCCCCAGGCATCCTTGCCAGTGGGAAGGGATGGTCAAAAGCCTAGTCCAAAATAACTGGATGATGCCAGGTTTATTATTTCTGATGTCAGTAATTGCCCTAAAGTATGAGAAGCTATGTTGATTAGGTGTCAGGAAGGGCAGCAGGCCAGTAAATGCTCAGCTCCATTCAGTTGCCCAAACTCCACCCCGATACAAGGGATTACAGGGTCATAAAAAAAAAAAAAGAGCAGCTATGTTGATTAATCTCCAAGGAAGTCTATATTCAGATAAAATGAAGGGCTGGACATTTTACCCAAAATCTTTTATTGTGTTGTAGATTTCAAACACCACTGCCATTTACTTTCATGGCAACTGCTAGTAAGTACAGTTTCCTCCCTGGGGATACTTTATTGGCACAGATAAAAAGTTTGTGTTGAATAAAAAAAAATACTGTTTCCAAAATAAGGAATAAAGCTGCCTTTTTGTAAGATTCTACTCTTTAGTGCATTAGTAAGACCACACTTGGAATACTGCATCTAATTCTGGTCACCATGATACAAAAAAATGTGGAGACCCTAGAAAGAATGCAGAAAAGAGCAATACAGGTGATAAGGGATCTGGAGGCTAAACTGTAGAAGGAACAGCTGAGGGAATTAGGTATGCTTAGCCTAATGGAGAGAAGGCTTAACCGTCTTTCAATACTTGAAGGGCTGTCATAGGGAAAAGGGGGTTGATCTATTCTCCAAAGCACCTGAGGGAAGGACAAGAAGCAATGAATGGAAGCTCATCAGAGGGAGATCCAACCTGGAACTAAGAAGAAATTTCCTGATAGTGTCTATGGAGATTCTCAGTCATCTAGATCACGGTTGTTCCAAAGGTGCTTTTTCCAAAAGGCAACTGGACTTTGTTTTTGCTTGAAGATGTTTCACTTCTCATCCAAGAAGCTGAAAGAACTGAAGAAGCTTCAGTTTTGGAAAAAGCACCTTGGAGACAAATTTCCTGACCGTGGAAACAATTAATCACGGAGCAGCCTGCCTCCCAAAGCTGTAGGTGCACCATCACTGGAGGTTTTTAAGAAAAGATTGGACAACCATTTGTTCAAGATGCAATAAGGTCCCCTGCTTTGGGCAGAGGGCTGATCTAGAAGACCCCAAAGGTTCCTTCCAGTTCTGTGTTTCTATTCTTCAGGAGTATACAGCCTCCTATTTCAAAGGCAATATGACCTCAAATGGGAATAGGACTTGTGTTTTCAAGACACATGTGGCGGGCTATTGTGGGAGACAGGACACTGGCCTTAATGAACTTTTGTATTGATTTAGCAATGGCACTCTACTTTTCAAAAGTCAAGCTATTCTCCAAAGCACCTGAGGGCAGGACAAGAAGCAATGGATGGAAACTAATCAAGGAGAGAAGCAACCTAGAACTAAGAAGAAATTTCCTGACAGTTAGAACAATTAATCAGTGGAACAACTTGCCTCCAGAAGTTGTGAATGCTCCAATACTAGAAATTTTTAAGAATAGATTGGACAACCACTTGTCTAAAATGTTATAGGGTTTCCTGCCTGAGCAGGGGGTTGGACTAGAAGACCTCCAAGGTCCCTTCCAACTTTGTTATTCTATTCTATTCTATTCTATTCTATTCTATTCTATTCTAATCGTGGTTCCCATTTTCAAGAAAGGGGAATAAAAAAAGAGAGAGATATGGGTCTATTCTATTCTATTCTATTCTATTCTATTCTATTCTATTCTATTCTATTCTATTCTATTCTATTCTACTTTCTTAGAATATGTGCTAAATTAGAAAAAAATCTTTTGCATATCTCTTCCAGAATGTAACATGGACTGTTAGAGAGTGGGAATGACCACAGGAGACTGACTTCAGAACAGCTCTTTTTATTAGCTCAACTCAAGACAACCAGCAAAGCACGGTCTGACAGCTAGCTCTTTTATAGAGGGCTGTCAGACACAACAACCAATAGCGTTTGAGCATTCAAACGCTGGACCTAAGTGAAAACATACAGTTCAGTTAAAGTTCACTGAAACATAGCAAATCAGGGTTCATTCAGAGTTCAGCTAAGCATAACAATTTAGGGTTCATTTAGAGGTCAGTCAGAACACAACATGGACAAAATCACAGACCATGAACTGTGCCGTGTTCCATTCTTAGAACTGGTGAAATCCATTTGCTTTTTCTTGCAATCATCTCTATCTGATGGGGTGAGGAACCTATCCCATTAATTCTGGGAAACCTTCACAGTAGCTTTTGGGAAGCATGGAAGAAAAAGTAGGAGGGGAAAAAATCCTTATAATACCATAAGGAGAAGTCAATGAGAAGAGGGTTGATTTAGCAAAGACTGTAAAAGATTCATATTGCAAACAGCAAAATGTCACCAGGGAAGTGGCCCAGAGAGAGGAAAAGCAGTTGGCAGGAAGCAGTGAGCTGAATGATGATCTAGCAGTAGGCCTTGTGTATCTTAAACAGGAAATATTGTCACAGCAGGAGATCTTTCTGCCAGTCACAAGGGACAAACATGTTAGTAGCATCCTGCTTCCCCTTTATCCCCCCTCTTTATTAACATAGAAGCTGTCCACTTTTCAGAGTAGGCCCTATCCATTTTAGTTCAGTCGCTGTTTGATAGATTTTGTATTTTCAGAATCTGGACTAGTAGAGATCAAAATCCTACATTCCACAGCATTAAACTGTTTGGGCCAGCTCTACCATTAGGCAAAGTGATTTCATTCATTTAATCTGGTCTTTCTCAACCTCAGAAACTTTAAGATGTGTAGACATCAGTTCCCAAAATTCCCCAGCCAGCCAGGCAGCCACAGCCATCTCCGCTCATCTTAAAGTTGTTCAGCTTGAAAAATATTTCTTTAATCAATAGTGGAGAATACAATGCCATTACCAGTGCTAAGTAATCCCTGTGGATTGAAGATGGCTCAGAATTTTGAATCTCAAGAAATCAAGTCACCAATATTTTGTGTGTGTGTGTGTGTGTGTGTGTGTAAGAACTGTGGTGGCACAGTGGTTAGAATGCAGTACTGCAGCCTACTTCTGTTGACTGCCGGCTGCCAGCAGTTCGGCAGTTCGATTCTCACCAGCTCAGGGTTGACTCAGCCTTCCATCCTTCCAAGGTGGGTAAAACGAGGACCCAGATTGTTGGGGGAAATATGCTGACTCTGTAAAACTCCTTAGAGAGGGCTGCAAAGCATTGTGAAGTGGTATATATGTCTATACACACATACACACATACCCACACACACAAACACATACACATACATACGGTATATAAGTTAATTTTTACTGCTGGAATAATTCAGAATTGATCTATTCATTTTTAAAGGTTCTGAGTATCTATTTTTACATGTTCCATGCAACCAACTACTTTTCATCTCTGTTGAGTGAAGGGGACCCTCCCAAACCCTTTAGATCCTTGGACTTAATAAGCACTACACATATCTATACTTAAAGTGCTTCATTTTGACCATCTGTACTGTTGTTATCCAGGAGCAGAGCTGTTTCTACTATTTATTGCTACTACTCTAGAATCTACTATTCTATTACTAGGTTGGAGGAAATCTACTTCTCTGGGATGCAGGGGAAAGGATACTGTCTGAACTGGTGACAATGTGAAGATAAGAGCTGTGGTAGTAAAAGGTGTCCCCCCCCCAAACACACATGCAAGCTGCATTCACTACCAAGCCTATGAGATGTCACACACACACACACACACGACATCCCCATGAACTGCTAAAAGTGCCATTGTAAGAAAACATTCACAGTAAACTGAATTGACCCTGAGTAGCAACAAGGAAGTGACTCAGTCAGGGGCCTGTGGCCCAGTAAACCACATTTTTTATATTTTAGACAGACCACATCCCATATTATGGCCAGCACGCTGACCTAGTGGGAAAGGATAAATAATAATAAGGTGACCCTGATGCGTTTATCAAAAACATTATAACATCATGCTATGATTTCCATGGTATCCACCCTTTTCTGTGTCTTTCCTTTGCAGTCTAGTCGGGCAAGAGCATACAAGCCCTGGTCAGAGCTGCCCAACAAGCCGCCAAAGCTTTGCTGGGAGCCCACTGTGCATTGTATTGTTTTCATGCCTAATAATGTTATGTTGCATCTTCAAAATGATTTGGTTGCTTTAAGTTTTGGCCATAACAGAGACATCTGCAATCCAGTAGACATCTTTACCTGGTGATCAGAAGGCCCTTTGCAACACAATGTCATTGACTGGTATGGCTGATTGCTGAGGTCATAAAAACGTATCTACAAGAGAGTAAATGTCACTGAGCAGAGGATGAATGAATAAGAAATAATTTTTTATACTAAATGGAAATGCCAACATAAAAAAAATTGTTTATCACGTGATGTGAAATTTCCTTCCATTTAGAGCAGGGGTGTCAAACTGGCAGCCTGGGGGCCGGATGTGTCATGCAAAGGCCACGCCCACCCCAACTCCGCAAATGGGAAAAACGTCGCGAAACGTCACATGATGGCAACGTGACGCCGCGAGTTTGACACCCGTGATTTAGAGAATGTCTTCTCTCCATTTCTCAAATGTATATAAGATACAATACCATTATTGTGAGTTCTGGAGAAGGCTTATGCTTAGCATTTTCACATAAATCTGATTATTATAATATATGGAAGTTATTTTATCAATGGTTAGAGAATAAATATGAAAGCAATGTATTATAAAGTCAAATAAGTTAAGAAGAGAAATGTTATGATGGCAGACATGCTAAGTATTAGTAGTAATATAAGAATAGATATAAATAATGATTATGCTGGTAAATTTTAATTGTTATGACACAAAAACTTGTACTCAGACAACACACTGATTAATGAAAGATGAAATATTTGTATAAAAGAAAATAAAAAAAATTCACACAAAAAAAGCATTTCCACATAAAATATTTCTATAGGATTTTTAAAAGTCATACTCTACTGAGCAAGGAAATAGACAGCTTTAAGCCATAAGCTCATGTTATGTTCTAACTGTTTAAACTATGTTGCATGGTTCCAACCAGGTCCAGCGTTTGAGCGGGAAAAAGCTCAAACGCTATTGGCTGGTCTGTCTGACAGCTCCCTATAAAAGGGCAAGCTGTCAGACTGCTCTTTGCTGGTTACTGATACAAGAGCTGAAATAAAGAGCTGCTTTGGAAGTCTGTCTCCTGTCATCTCTACCCACTATCTAACAGTGGCGACGAGGGCTTGGGCCAGGAGAACTGTGACTAGCTTCTTCGGCACTTTCAACCAGCCAGGCAGACATCTTCCTGCCTCCTTCTGCCGCTATGTCCACCTTCCACCCGCCGGCGCCTTTCGACCCGACCAGGCTGCTTTGGAAGTCTGTCTCCTGTCATCTCTACCCACTATCTAACAGTGGCGACGAGGGCTTGGGCCAGGAGAACTGTGACTAGCTTCTTCGGCACTTTCAACCAGCCAGGCAGACATCTTCCTGCCTCCTTCTGCCGCTATGTCCACCTTCCACCCGCCGGCTCCTTGCCACC
>QLTV01001483.1:7426974-7441870 GCA_003457575.1 Thermophis baileyi | reverse complement strand
GAAGCCGAGAGCCAGCGATGTCCTCCCTTCGAACCGGTCCCTTCGGCCGTGGAGGCCACACCCAGTACCTTCCAGGAGCTTCCATGCTCGAGCCCCGGAGCGGCAGCAGACCTGTCCGCACAGGCCGCTGCCTCACCACCAACTGAATTGCGCAGGTCTCGTAGGGCTCCAAAACGCCCCGCCTACCTGCGTGCTTACGTATGCTGGACAGCTCCATCCAGGAGGGGAGGGGTGTTATGTTCTAACTGTTTAAACTATGTTGCATGGTTCCAACCAGGTCCAGCGTTTGAGCGGGAAAAAGCTCAAACGCTATTGGCTGGTCTGTCTGACAGCTCCCTATAAAAGGGCAAGCTGTCAGACTGCTCTTTGCTGGTTACTGATACAAGAGCTGAAATAAAGAGCTGCTTTGGAAGTCTGTCTCCTGTCATCTCTACCCACTATCTAACAGCTCACATTTCACACTATGCAAAAACAGCCATCACAACATGGTCCAGCACTCTGTATAAAACAGGCCAGTATTTTTGCTCATTTGCCTCTCCAAAATGTTATTTTAAATTTCCACAAAATGCAGAAGACTTATATAGGAATGATTCAAGATATTTCATTTTCCTCCATGTTAATTTTACATTAGTTTTGCTACTTACTTGTTCAGGGTAAGAAATCAGTCCTATTCTTTGATATACTGCTTATGATAAAGATCTATATTATAGGAAAGGAAAAAAATTAATATGCAAATTTTGGGGGCCAATTACAGAATAGCAGACATCTAGCCTTGCATCCATTTCTGGTTACAACCATTTGTGGTAGGAATGTCAACTATTGCTTAAATTATAAGCCCAAACAATAGTAAATATGGGGCATTTATTACATTTGTTCGCTCTGTTTAATATTTTCATTTTAATTCTTTAGTGAAAAAGAATCTCATTTACAATTTCCCACATAGTAGTTATAGGAAATGTTGAAGATAGTGGATGATAAAGGTTGGCTCTGTGGCCCCAAGGAGAAGAATTTAGTCATAAAAATGAACATAGTCAAAATGTGTTTATAAGTCAAACCCTTTTTTAGTTGAATATACTTATATTTAACAACCATTTTAAATTGGGACCAACATTCTGATCCTAGACAACACGGCTTTTATAGAAAGTGTCTCTAACTTTTAAATGCTTTTAATACATTTAAAAAATAGAACAATAAAAAATCGGCAAGCATACTTCAAAGAGAAAAGGG
Source organism: Thermophis baileyi (assembly GCA_003457575.1). NCBI lineage: Eukaryota > Metazoa > Chordata > Lepidosauria > Squamata > Dipsadidae > Thermophis > Thermophis baileyi. Next base: position 7,440,643 of record QLTV01001483.1, on the reverse strand, counting down.
TGCTGCTGCTAGTGTTACCAATGTGGTACTGATTTTCACCGGTTGTAAAGATCTGGAAACCTTCTGCAAGTGTTAAAATTCGTGGCACATCCCTCCAAAACATACAAAAGCAGGTAGGAACACTGCTCAATCAAAATTCCTGAGTAGAAAAATGACCCTCATGAAAAATACGATGACATTTGAATATGCCAAATAATCTCCCATGTTGGGACAATTAGATAAATATTCACTGTTCCAAAAACAGCAAATGTGACACCTGTTGTTGTTCATTGTAGTGTGCCCTGTCATTTCAGCCCCATTTTCAATAGCTATAGGTAAAATCCTGATTGAGCATTTTATTAAAAGAAAAAGTAAATCCCTCTCACATTTCTGGCCTAAAATCTAGTCACAGTTCCAAAAGCCTTTGAATGATTGGGTGGCAATATTCCACCTTTTGGCTGGACAGTCTAAATTCATTTCCTTTTATTCAGAATCAGGGACCACAGGATAAATTTTCTTCCATGTATACATCTGGATTAGAGATGGACACTTTTCCATTTTTCCTCCATAGAAATGTGGCCATGATATAACCTCTCCATCAAATGTTACCCAAAATCAATGTCCAAACCCCTGCAATAATTACAAGATATGTAATGCAAAAAGTTAATCTTTTGCAGGAAGAACCTGACTGTCAAACAGTCCATTCTTGGTTGCCACATGACAAGAAATAATCAAGAAATATATCACAATAACTATGCTAAAGGGTGCCAAGAAATTAAAAGAGATCTCAAAGTGAAGGAATCTAAAGCCATCTTGGTTAGGTTAGGATCCATTGTAATTGTTGAATCTATTAGCCATGATTAGTTATTTTTTCAAAATGGCACAAGTTACAATCTCAGAGAAAAGAATGGCAAGAAATTGTCAGTAAATTTATATGGGTTGGGAAAAGAACCAGAGTCAAATTACGAGATTCAAAAGACAGAGGTGAACTTGTCCTTCCGAATTTTAAATTGTATAATAAAGCAAGATCCTGTCATGGATAACAGAGTGGATAAAATTTACAAATACTAGAATGTTAATATAGGAAGGAGCTGCCCTAATTAATGGATTTCAAAGACATACAAAGACACAACGGAGAACAAAAATTTTAAAAGGATACACTGTCAGTTTGAAATTCTATAATGAAAATCATAAGCGCAACCATTTCACCATTAGCTTCTTCTACAAATGCTTTTCTTGTTGGACATAATTCCAGCAAGAAAAATGTAATCACATATGCAGATACAGTCCATTCAGACCCAATGAATGGATTAAAGATACAGCAAGAATTATTCAATCAAGGCTAGAATATACTAGCCTTGATGGTGCAGTGGTTAGAATGCAGTATTGCAGGCTGACTCTGCCCATTGACACACAAGCTCAAGGTTGACTCTGCCTTCCATCCTTCCAAGGATGGTAAAATGAGGACCCAGATTGTTGGGGGCAATATGTTGATTCTGTAAACTACTTAGACAGGGCTGTAAAGCACTGTGAAGCAGTATATAAGTCTAAGTGCTATTGTTATTGCTGCTATGGTTGATGTACTTACACATTGCTGGAAGCATAAAATATGATCTTATCAGAGGGAGGAATATTAAGAAAAATGTCAGCATTTGAAACATTTATACAAAACCAATACCGTCTGATAGGGCACATATACAAATTCCTATTTTGCTATGATGCAAATAAAAAAATGCATGATAAAATGGATACAGAACAGTCATCATGCACCAATGATGGACCAAATCCATCATGCCATCCATGATCATGCAGTCATCATGCAGGAATGATGTACCAAATCCATAAAATTCACTACAAATTACAATCTGAAAGAAAACTAGTACAAATGCTACACAACACTGTCAATAATTTCTAAAATAGATAAATTATACAGTAATAAATGCTGAAAATGCCACAAAACAGAAGGAATATATTATCACATGTGGTGGGAGTTATAAGATGTAGATAGTACTATTCAGAAAGTTTTGAAAATTAAATTTGAAATGAAATCACAAGGTTGTTGTTTTTTACTAGATATAATCCCAGAAAATATAAAGAAGTATCACCATTTATTGAGATAAATGCTAATGGCAACAAGAATAACTTTTGTCCAACATCAGAATAAAGACACAATTCTAACAACATCTAACTGGGAACTTAAATTTGGAGAATGTACATCATCATCATCATCATCATTGGCATCCTTCAGTCTCAAAAGACTATGGTATCGTGCTCTGGAAAGAGTTCCTAAAACAGCATCTAGTGTGGCTTAAAAGGCCAATCCGAGAGTGGCAATCCCTTCCACACTGAGGGCAGTGTTGTGGTCTGCCAGCAGCCTGCGGAGCTGGCGGCAGAGTTGGACAGCGAGGAGGCTGGGGAGGAACATGGGCCAGGCCTGGAGTCTGGAGAAGGCTCGGTGCCAGAGGCAGGGATCCAGCCTGGGCCATCTGGGAGGTCTGTCCCGACTCCAGAGCCTCCAGAGGCTGACATGAGTGAGGCAGAGGAACTTGGCCCCTCCCATAGGCTATATAAGTGGAGCACACGGAAGGGCTCGTCACAGGAAGCAACTTCGTTCAACTTGTGTCATTCTAGCTAGGACTCTGTGTTGCTGTTTGGCCTTGCCAAGTTTCTTGCTAATTGGTCTTTGGCAGTTTGTCAAGGAAGATCAAGGTTCGTGTTCTTATTCGTGTGCCTTTCCCCGAAAGACTGTGGTCGGACTTATTATCATTTGTTTGGGACTTATTACGGCTGGGAATGAAAATAATTACTAGCCGTTAAAATAAAAGAGTTTTTTGGGATGTCGTTTGTGCTGTATTCTTTGATCAGGAAGCCTAGGTCAGAACAGGCAGATACATTCTGTATGGAGAATTAGTGCAGGGAAACCGCCCCACAGCTGTGGAGACCACAGCTGCGATATAAGGATATCTGTAAGAGGGATCTAAAGGCCTTGGGAATGGACATTAACAGCTGGGAAACCTTGACCTCTGATCGTTCAGCTTGGAGGCTAAAGAACAGCATGGCCTTCTCCATTTCGAAGATACACTTGTTCGGCAGGCTGAGGTAAAGAGGCAGTCCCGGAACCAGCGAAATCCGGGGGCCGGGCAGGGTACAGAATGTATCATGCAGTTCCGTGGGGATGATCTCTTTGCAGCACTTCAAAACTTCGGCAGGGATGTTATCTTTCCCGGGTGCCTTGCTGGAGGCGAGGGAGTCCAGAGCCGCATTTAGTTCTTCTAAAGTTGGCTCACTGTCAAGCTCCTCCAAGACAGGCAGGCACTCAATGTCATTCAATGCCTCGTCAGTTATCACATTTTCTCTGGAATATAACTCAGAGTAGTGCTGCACCCAGCGTGCCATCTGCTGCGCTCGGTCCTGGATAACCTCGCCTGTAGCAGACTTCAAAGGGGCAGATTTCTTCTGTGGTGGTCCTAAGGCCTGCTTAATGCCATTATACATCTCCTTGATGTTACCTGTGTCAGCTGCTATCTGGATCCGAGAGCAAAGCTTCAACCAATAGTCGTTAGCACATCTCCTGGCGGCCTGTTGGACTTTGCCACGAGTAGCTCGCAGAACCTGTAGATTGCACGCACTGGAGCAGGCTTTATAGGCAATTAGCGCTCTCCTTTTTTCCTCGACGGCTGGCGTCAGCTCTTCCGAATGGGCTTCAAACCAATCTGCTGTCTTTCTGATTTCCTTACCAAATACTGACAAGGCGGTGTTATAGACAGCATTCTTGAAATATTCCCATTTTTCGGACGCGTTTGCTTCAGCCGGGCCTGGGAGCATTTCCTCTAGTGCTTGTGCAAATTCCTCCACTTTGCCCTGGTTGCGGGTCTTGCTGATGTCAATTCGTGGTCTTCCTTCCTTCTTTGAGTGATGCAATCTCTTTGTTTGCAGTTTTATTCTGCTGCACACCAAGGAGTGCTCTGTATCGCAGTCAGCACCCTGATAGCTGCGCGTATTTGTAATACTGGGAAGGTTAGAACGCCTGGTAAGAATCAAGTCAAGCTGGTGCCAGTGCCTCGATCTTGGATGTCTCCAAGAGACTCCGTGTTGAGGCTTTGTTTTGAAGAATGTATTGCTAACGCAGAAACCATAGTAGCAGCAATGGCAAAATTAACATTAAATTGGAGGAAGAATGATTCCTATATATACAATATACTATGCAGCAAGACAAATGTAAACACAATATGGTTTCTAAAGTAGTCTAAATGTTTATAAATACTATTAATTGGTTGAAGTATAAAGAAGGGAGAAGTTAGAAATAAAACACTGATCAACTTTTTCAAGTTTCTTTTACTTTTTGTTTTGTTTTTCTTTTTTAATATGCATAAACAACAAGTAATGATACAGTGAAGATCAGAAATCTTTATTGTGTAAAGCTTTATTGTATCTTTATAGCGTAACAATACTATATAAAAATGTTCCATCTCTGAGGGAGATGGGTGGTTCAAAAATGTGAAAAAATAAGTAAATAAAATAATTCAATGCACTTTGCAGTTCTTTATCAATGCTACCCTTAGCTCCGCATGTTCAATTTAAGCAACTGTATGTTTCTTAGCATTTTAGAAATATTTTTGCTGTCTTTAAAGTTACCAAAATCATCAGTGTTTGTAATCTGCAGTTAGTACTACTGTACCCAAATAATACATTGTCTTACTTGCATTTTTCAATACAATAAAACAATATTTTCAAAAATGCTACAATGCGCTAGTAGTCCTAGTATCTTGTCTTTTTCTTTATTTTTCTCAATACCTTTATTAGCTTATAACCTTGACTATATAAAACCTGCAACATCTGGTCTGCTTTGAACATGGTTGCAACTTTGCCTAATCCCTCCAATTTACCAATAGTATCTGTGTTTCTATGTCCCATTCTCTAGTGCCATTGGGTTGCCAGATGTTTTATTCCAATTCCTTCCTGTTCTTGCTTTATATTTTGCCTACCGTAGTCTAATTCAAATTCTCCATTTTTTTTCTGGAGGGTGCCTTTCCTAAGCAATTCTCCATTCTCAGTTACATAACTATAATTGTCTTTACATCTTATACCACATCTTTTCTTTATGATATATTTTACTGAGATGACATTTAACTCCTGATCTGGGACATATAAGGGCATCTTTGTTAAACTGAAAACTTCTCCTTTTCCTAATATCTAACACAGTCTCACAGACTGTCCCCCCACTGAAATGACTTGTCTGTTTGCCAAGTAAGTGGTAGATTTATACTCATTCAATAAAGTGAACCTTTCTTTCTCTTTAATGAAGGTAGAAGTTGTAGCCAAATCAAAACAGATGCTATCTGTTGGTCAATTTGCATTGTTTTATCTCCTTTATGGCTTTTTCTTATACTGGGCTGAGGAAAGTTGTCACTTTTAACATGCAATCAAGTCATTGTAAATGAAACATTTCCTTCTGGACTTACAACTATTTTCTTGACTAAGAACTGTATCTTGCTCATGAGAGTTATGTAGATTATAGTCTTGTAAGCGATTTATTACACCATTAGTAACTGCTTCCTCTTTCATTTCTAGGGCATGTACCACAGCTTGGTTATTTCCAAACAATGCATTTAAAATGACAACCATCATTTCTTCCTATATCAGAGATAAATCACATGTACTCATCATTCAGAAGAGACAATAAAAAGCTAAGAAGGAAACAAAAAGACCAGAATACATCCTGTCCAGCAGTCTACACCCATCAGAGAAGCAAGCAGGAAACAATACCCTAATCAAAGAACTACCTAGGAGAAAACCATGCCTCCACCAAAATTGGTGGCAAGCTACTGTATACAAACAGAGAGCAAATCCCATATTCACTAGCACCAAAGATGTTACCTAGTTGGTTAAAGAGACATCTGCAAGCAAGCAAATTCAGAGAGCACCAAGAACTCCACAACATTTCTTCCTCTATAAGTAAGTTTTACTTTTCAAGCTAACTTGAAAGCTAACTTATCTTTTCTTTAATTCCTATGCAGACTTGGATCTCTTCCCGAGATATGAGTTATATACCTTTCTGAAAATATGCCCTTTGGAGTCTATGGATCTTTTATCATGCAAGTCTTACAGAGCTTTCCAAGTGTCTTTTGATCGATCCAAATGCACAATCCCCAAGCCTACTCCCAAGCAGATCATTCCGGTTGCTCTGTTGTTTGCAGTGTCCAAGACTCTTTGCTTCTGCAGTATTGTTCTTCCTTAAATGTGTCCTTGTCCAGCACAAAGATGATTCCTTGATACTTCATGAATATTGGCTCACAAATTATCAAAGCGAAGCTTCTGATCCTTTCAACTTCTGTACTTATGAAAGATGGATACACAGGGCTGGGCCTGAATTCTACTTTGTGCTACTAATTTCATTTCATTTCTAAACAAGGAAGTAACTTATTCTCAGACAGAAGGTTAAGATACCTCTGCTGGTGCCAGGATATGGCTAATATTGGGACCAAGCACTAGCCACTGCTACAACAAATGGAAAAATTCCTTGAAAGCCAAGCACTAATTCCTCTAACTTCAAATGAAAGATTTACTGGTTTATTAGTAGTGCAGGATTGGATGAAAACAGCTAGATGCTTGCAAAAGCCAGTGCAAATACTTTCTCTGTATTTCCCTGTATCTGAACCATCTATATAAGCTTGCTTGGCCATATGCTCAGTCTTGCCCAAGGAAATGGAGCCAAGTATTATTATTTTTTGTATACTTGACGAGACTCTACAGACTCTTAATAAAGATATTGGAAAGTTCACAAATGTTGTCCTACCGGTAGTTGGGTAGAGAGATGAACTTAAAATCTATTTATTTAGGTGACTGAGAAGGTAGAAGGATGCTGAAGAGACTCAGATTTGTTATTGTCCATCTTATCTTTGATTCTGTTGCTGGCCTATAATCCCATTGGAGTAGAAGCATTCTGTGTGTGCGTGGGAGTGTTCCTGAAAGCAGGAATCTAACCTGAGTAAGGATTAGTGAAGTAGGTTTAATGCTAAGAGGAAAGAGATGTATTTACAGGAAATGCATGATAAGGATAGGCAAGGCCTAGCACCCATCTAGCTGCATCCTATTAGGAGGAGGAGCTAACTACATCTCCTCTGTGTGCCCGGGAAAGGGAGAAAAGGAAGAGACTTCAGATGATCACAGCAATAGTGGCTCAGTGATTAGAATGCAATATTGCAGGCAAACTCTACCCGCAGTCTGGAGTTCGAACCTGACGGAGCTCAAGGTTGACTCAGCCTTCCATCCTTCCGAGGTCGGTAAAATGAGGACCCAGGTTGTTGGGGGCAATACGCTGACTCTGTAAATCACTTAGAGAGGGCTGTAAAGCAGTATGAAGTGGTATATATGTAAGTATAAGTGCTAGTGCTATTAGATAAAGAGTGGGTAGAGTGATAGATACATTTTAATAGCACTTAGCAATAGCACTTAGACTTATATACCGCTTTACAGTGCTTTACAGCCCTCTCTAAGCGGTTCACAGAGTCAGCATATTGCCCCCAACAATCTGGGTCCTCATTTTACCCACCTCGGAAGGATGGAAGGCTGAGTCAACCTTGAGCCTGGTGAGATTTGAACCGCCGAACTGCAGCTAGCAGTCAGCTGAAGTAGCCTGCAGTACTGCACTCTAACCACTGCGCCACCTCGGCTCTTAAACTCTCTCTCCAGACCTACCGACTGTTTGGACATAGGTTATGAGATGATGAAGAATCAGTGCCACTGGATTTGGCTTCCCAACAATAGGAGTGTATCATGGCAGCTCTGAAACTAAAATTTGGCAAGAAGAAACTTTTCAGAAGGTGCCGAGCAGCTTTTAGTTATCAAAATTTCACTGAAGTTCTGGAAGGGACAAACTCTGCATTTCTCTTTTACTGCTTCAGCACGTGTGTGTGTGTGTGTGTGTCTGTGTCTGTGTCTGTGTCTGTGTCTGTGTCTGTGTCTGTGTCTGTCTGTCTTCTGCCCTTGTGCATTCATCTCCACTCTGCATGCGTGAGAAGACAAGTGTTTCAAAGCCGAGTCAAGAGTATGGAAAGATGCCAATTGGCCAAGCCCTGAGGCAGATACTTCATTAGCAGAGATTACTTCATACTCTGCAGGAGGGTGGGATAATTCAGGCCAGGCTGCCCACTTTTCTGCCACTAGCCTGTCTTTTAACAAGCCGGCGCGCTCAGAAGGGGGAAAAAAGAACCGATTCAGGTTCCCCTCAGGCTGTACAAGGGTGACAACTTGTAATAAGGAGATTTGGAATTCTGAATTGATGAGAGCCAGTGTGAAATAGCAAATTAAGATGTTTTAAAGTTTCCAGTTTGTTTCCTTCTGAGGTACTGTAGCTCAGACCAGTCCGGAGCCACGTCCTGCTTAAGGAACCACCCCTGCCAGTTTACTTAATTCCACCAGGCTTCTGGCACTAGATCTTGTATGAACAAATTCAATATAACAACTGAGTGAGTCTGTGGCCACAGATGAGACTCCCTTTGTGCAGAGCAAGCAAATTCTATAAGCAGCTACTAAAACAAAATGAGGCCTGCATGTTTTCCCCCTCCAAGCTTTTTAGAAAAGAGTTGGACCCAGAATGAGAGAAGAATGGCTGTCTAAAGAAAAGCCTCTGGAATCTGCAGGGGAAGGAAAGGCAGATATAAGATTGAAACCAATCTTTTTCCTGCATTATTATTTTTCTTTTAATATTTATTCAAGCAGTATGACTGGAGAATACATGAATATGCTAATATTTAATAATTCAAACTGTAGTTAAGTTGCCTAGTTATGCATAAAATAAACAATTCCCCTAGGTAGGGCTTCAACTAGTATAATGTCCATAAAGTAAGGGGGTCCAGGGCAGAGGTGGGTTCCTACCGGTTCTAACCGGTTCTTTAGAACCATTAGTAACTCGGCGATGACATCACGGAGCCGGTTCTGTTGGTGTCTCTGTGGGTGCCGCCATCTTGGATTTTGCTTCTGCGCATGCACAGAAGCTATTTTTTGATTGCTAAGCGTGCGCACGGCACGACCCTGAGCGAACCGGCAGAAAAAGGATCCAGAACCCACCCCTGGTCCAGGGTCAAATTACCACTCAAGCATATGCATATGCTTCCTGAGTAAATTTGGGCCCATTGTTGTAAAAAAAAAAATCAATTGTAGATATACATAGTCATACAACTAATTAAGCACCAGAGACCCTCCAGGTTTAAAAGTAAAGTAAACCAACTTGTATTTTTTTAAGTAATTTGATAAGAAAATTCAAAAAGGGTTACATTGTTTTCATTTCATGAGGCTTATTGCTCAATCAACCAATCAGATGATTAACTAAGTTTAGAAGTGCTATTTTCTTTATGAGGAACATGATTTTTAAAGCTTTTAGGAGGAATTGTTACTACAGGTAGTCCTCGATTTACAACAGTTCATTTAATGACAGTTTGAAGTTACACTGGCACTGGGGGAAAAAAGTGGCTTATGACCATTTTTCACACATACGACCGTTGCAGCATCCCTGTGGTCATGTGATCAAAATTCAAAAGCTTGGTAACTGATTCATATTTATGACAGTTGTAGTGTCCTGGGGTCATGCGATCCCCTGTTACAACAGCAATAGCACTTAGACTTATATACCGCTTCACAGTGCTTTACAGCCCACTCTAAGCGGTTTACAGAGTCAGCATATTGCCCCCAACAATCTGGGTCCTCATTTTACCCACCTCGGAAGGATGGAAGGCTGAGTTATGGCCTTCTGACAAAGCTAAGTCAATGGGGAAGCCAGATTCACTTAACCACTGTGTTGCTAACTAACAATTGCAGTGATTCACTTAACATCTGTGGTAAGAAAGGTCATAAAATGGTGTTGGTTATTACCTTTAAAGCCCTATATGGCTCAGGACCAGGTTATCTTCGAGACCGCCTCCTGCCACATAGCTCCCAGCGACCAGTAAGATCCCAAAGAGTTGGTCTCCTCCGGGTCCCGTCAGCTAAACAGTGCCGGCTGGCGGGCCCGCGGGGGAGGGCCTTCTCTGTGGCTGCCCCAGCCCTCTGGAACCAGTTACTTCCTGAGATCCAGACTGCCCCCACCCTATTGGCCTTCCGGAAAGCGGTGAAGACCTGGCTTTTCCGGCAGGCCTGGGGCCGTTGATCTCGCTGTTTGTAATCCTGCGAGATCCGGCCATGAATGGTGTGCATGGGTTTTTAAATTGTTTTTAATGTTTTTATAAGGTTTTTTTTAATGTTTTTTTTAAATTTTTAAATGTTTTTTTTATACGCCAGAACTGGTCAGAACCTGCTGAAACCCAACTCTGGTTGCAGTGTCCTGGGGTCATGCGATCAACTTCTGCAATCTTCTAACAAGCAAAGTCAATGGGGAAGCCAGATTTACTTAACAACTGTGTTACTAACTTAACACCTGCAGCGATACATTTAAAATCTGTGGGAAGAAAGGTCATACAATGGGGCAAAGTCTCACTTAGCAATAGAAATTTTGGGCTCAATTGTGGTTGTAAGTAGAGGACTACCTGTACAATATGAATATTATGAAGACCCATTTCATAATTGCTGTGTAGGTATCTCAGTTATCTCACTAAGTCAAATTCAGACAATTTAATACCTGCATTTATTTCCCATCAGTAATATATTCAGATCAAGATCATGCAAAGGTACTACTGTGTTTCCCCAAAAAACAAGACCTAGTCTTATATATATATATTGCCACCAAAAAAGGCACCAGGTCTTATTTTCAGGGATGTCTAATTACTGACTCACCTTGCGGTGGCGGCACCAACAGCCCCACCCAGCAGGAGCCCACTGCCGGTCCACTTCTGCTGCCACTTGCCACTGCTCATGCGCATCGCCCCCGACCTCCATTTTGCCATCAGAGGCCTTCCAGAAAGGCCTCTTTAGCCGATAACAGAGCTCCAGATCGATCCAGAGCTCTTTTATTGGCTGCAGAGGCCTTCCGGAAGGGCCTCTGATGGCAAAACAGAGGCCGGGGGCGACATGCGCGTCAATCGGGACCTCGTTTTTCGGCTGCAGAGACCTTTCTGGAAGGCCTCTGACGGCAAAACAAGGCCGGGGAGGTGCTGCATGCACATCAATCCGGAACCCCTTTTTTCGGCTGAAAAGGCCTTTCTGGAAGGCCTCTGACAGTGAAATGGAGGCCGGGAGCGATGGGCGCAAGCGGCAGCAAATGGCTGCAGAAGAAGTGGGCCTGTAAGGTGAGGCAGGTATTGGGGCCTGATAAGTAGGGCAGTTCCCCCCCGCCATCCCCACCCTAGCTTAATTTTTACCCATGTGCCTCGCCCCACCCCATGCACCCTGGAGTGGGCGGGGTCTTAACTAGGCCTTATTTTGGGGGGAGGGCTTATATTGGGCACACGTGTAAAAATCAAGCTAGGACTTACTTTCAGGGTAGGTTGTATTTTTGGGAAAACATGGTAGGGCTGATTCCCATTCCCCTATAATGGAATATTATTACATTCAGCATAGGCAATGAAATGTACACACACACATACACACACACAACTGGAGCAGGTCAAAAGAAGGAACCCAACAATACAAGAAGGTGTTCTTTCAGGACAGGATGCCTTTCTGCTATAGTTCTGACACTCCCATCATACTTGACCATTGGCCATTCTGGCTTTACTCGCACCATGTCGATACAAATTCAGTAAATGGATAAATAGCTGGGGCTAATGAGAGCATAAGGTCAACCAACCTCTGGAAGGTTTCCTGGTTTTGCAGCAGGCGGAAAGGACAATTTCAATGGTGTGCATCCCTTTTTCCTCATCATGTGTTCAGCTGGCAATGTTACCCTCCCAAGGCATTTGTGCATGGTACGGTGAAAGAAAAACATACACAAAATCTGCAATTCTAATTCAGATGATGAATATAAAAAAAGACATGGTTCCTTATGGCAAATTTTGAAATGGCTTTTTATTCCAAGTATGAAAAATCATCCTTACCCTGCAGGGAAAATATAATACTTCCTCAGCATAAGTAGCACATTTAGGAAAAAATCTGGTATTCCCATCAAATGCCTAATAATTTATTTACTACCTAGAAAAACCCGTCCTATTAAAGCAGACCCGGTAAGTTTATCCTTTCTTCTTCTAGGCAGTTTAAAACCCACATGATATCTTAGAAGCTGACAAAATAACGGCATCAACTTACTGTAATTTACATTTTGATACATTTTGTTCATTTTCCAGTTTCTTAAGTCATGGCACTGAGCCACTTGGACCTACTTACTTGGCTATTTCATTTGGAGAACTCCCAAGAATGCTTTTTTGATGAAGCCTGCAAAGATCTTTGGATATGAGTCATCTGAAGGAGCTATACTAGATGTAAATTAACCGTGCTATTAATATCTAATAAGTCTTGATTAAAACATTTAAAGTATCTCAACAGTTCCGGAAGGCAGCTGTGTTTTTTATGTTCCTTTCTAGGGTTTGGGATTGTTTTGTTTTGTTTTGTTTCTTGTAGCAAAGATAAGGCTAGTCCACAACTCACAACCCACAATTTCTATCAGAAGAGCAAAGAGTCCTTGGAAATGGCTTAGAATGCATTGCAAAGACATTGATGATGCCTGTTTTGGCCTGTCGGCCACCGGCCCCTCCAGCAACTGAATCAGATGAGGAGGAGGCATGGGAGTCAGAGCTCCAAGGAGGAAGAGGGAATGGAGCTGTCAGAGAGAGAGACAGAGGTGGAGCCTGGGCCGTCCATCAGCCCTAGATGGAGAGTCAACAGCCCCCAGGTCTGGAGGTGGCTAATGAAGAAGAGGAGGAACAGCTGGGTCCAGTGCCTGATGCGCAGATGCACAGAAGGCAGAGAAGAGGAGAGCAGTGGAAATCTATGGGACGGTCCTTGGGATGGAAGAGCCACCGCTGATAGCGAAGCCCCACCCTAGCTCTGGGGATAAAAGGCAGAGGGCAGAGATGAATAGATGTGGCAGACAACTATTCATCTTCTGGCCGGCTGGACTTGTTAGCCTGCTGTGAGAGAGAGACTTTTTGCCGGGGCTGCGGGCACTCCTAATAAAGGAATCGGTGATTAAGTAGAGAGGGTTGGTTATGTTTGGGGAGCTGGGTCAGAACAATGCCATTGTAAACTTCCAGAGATCCATAATATGAGGGCACAACTCATGTGACCCATGAACTGCATGAAGCCCTCAACATCTGCAGTCTCCTGCCATTCCCCATGGCTGTCTCCCCTTTCTTTGAAGGGTAGGGGTGGAGGGGTCTCCTCTCACAGACCCCCTGAGTGTATATAAATAAGGTGATGTGTAAGTACAAGTCAATTGCTCTCAGGACTGAAAACTCCAGTCACTCTATTGGAAACCCTGAGGTGGGGCTCCAGTCCTTAGAATCTCAGATTCGACAAGCACAAGATTCTTTAGCTAATATAAAATTTGGTGGCTCAAATTTCCCTTCCTTTGGGACCTAACCTGTGTGCTTTAAAGCCTCAAAACAAGTCTTTTCCTCTTCCCCAAATTCTGCCCTGTTTATTGAAATCAGTTCTATATCCCACCATTTAGAAGACTTGGTTTCCAAGTCCTCTTTTGGTAAATTGTTTTGGACAGAGTGTCTCCTTTGAAGTTCATAGCCAAGAGCTTCCCAGGCAATTTCTGATTAGGATTTTTGCTGGCTGCTGTACTCAAAAAGAGCAAGATGATGAAATGTGGTGAAGC
>QLTV01001483.1:7391752-7426826 GCA_003457575.1 Thermophis baileyi | reverse complement strand
AGAAAGAAAGAAAGAAAGAAAGAAAGAAAGAAAGAAAGAAAGAAAGAAAGAGAGAGAGAGAGAGGGAGGGAGGGAGGGAGGGAGGGAGGGAGAACACCACTCTAATGTTTCCTGGGGCGGGAAGAAAAGTGAAGATTTTCCATATCTTCTCTACTGGGTATTTTTGAAATTTCTTTTGATTGAAACTAATAATAGAGGAATATACTAGCTCCAAGGCTTGCTTTGCTTTCTTTTCCCCCCTTTAGATTTTCTGAGGGATAATGCTAGAGGGAAGATATGGAAATGGTCATTTTTCAACTCTTCTGCTTTCCGTTATAATTCTACTTCTTTGCTACCAACTTCAGATCTCGGAAGACTGCCTACAATGAACTTCTTTCAGTTGAACCCAGCAGTTTTTCACCTATCTTTCCTGATTTTAGGATTAAAATCTTAAAAGCCTTTTAACAATACTTTTCAGTTTATATGTCTTATTTTTAACCTGTTGATAGCAAGAAGTGCTGCTTCAGGAACTCTTTAAGGTAGCTTTGTCTTTCCCCAGAGTTCCTCTGCTTCCCTCTGTGACCACAATGAAATCCCAACAAAACAGGCGCTTGATTTAAAGTATTGCTGGCAGGGCTGATGTATACATCCCTGCATGCTTTGAAGCACCTTTCTCCTTTTGAATCTAAAGCATCACACATCACAGTCACACTGTTGACTCTGTTCTTGTTTGTATTGATTGCAGACACAAGGATTTAGGACATCTGGAGAAGGATTACTTCCTCTGTTTCTCTAGATGGGCAAAGTATCATAAAGAGAGTCATATGAGAGAGAAAAATACCAGCTATGATAAAAAAAAGTGATGTACAAAAAATGACAATTCTCTGGAGTTATTTATTTTTATTTATTTATTTAGAAAATTTATATTGCCGCCTACTCGCACATGGCAACTCAAGATGGCTTACAAGGACATAAAAACACAATATAAAAGAAATAAAAAGAAAAATAATAAAAAAGTAAAATAATAAAATAACCGCCACCCCCATTTATGCTGTATAAATAAATAGTAGTGCAGCGGCAACAGTACAGGTAGTCCTCAACAACCACAATTGAGCCCAAAATTTCTGTTGCTAAGTGAGACAGTTCTTAAGTAAGTTTTGCCCCATTTTATTACCTTTCTTGCCACAGTTGTTAAGTGAATCACCACAGTTGTTAAGTTAGTAACACAGTTGTTAAGTGAATCTGGCTTCCCTATTGATGTTGCTTGTCAGAAGGACACAAAAGGGGAATCACATGACCCTGGGGCACTGCAACTGTCATAAATATGAGCCCAGAGGTAGGTTCGGACGGGTTCAAACCGGTTTGCCCAAACCGATAGTGACCCGCTGGTGACATCACGATGATGTCACGGATCCGGTTCAGTCGGTGCCAGTCCGTGGACGCCGCCATCTTTTAAAAAAAATGGAATTTTTTTTTCTTCCAGGTTTTTTTTCATCTGCGCATGCGCAGAAGCCGAGTTTCCGGCACTGTGCATGCATCGCTATCTTGTTTTCAGCTTTTTTGGGGGGGGGGGAATTTTTTAAAAAAATTTTGCACTGCGCAGGCGCGCGCACGCAAAGTGCGCGTGCGCCCATGAGGCACGGCCATGCGGCGTGGGAGGAAGCGAACCGGCAGCAAGGTAGTTAGAACCCACCCCTGTATGAGCCAGTTGCCAAGTGTCCGAATTTTGATCATGTGACCATGGGGATGCTGCAATGGTCGTGTGAAAAACAGTTATAAGTCATTTTTTTTTCAACTTAGACAATTATCTGGTGCCATCCCAGCTGGTATGCTTATTTTATGGTCAAGTGTGTTAGGCAAAATTAGGTTAATTGAATAAACCATGGTTGAGCTTAGCCATCAGATTATGTGCAGTAACAAATGCAATCTTATAACAATACTACGCATCACTACTCTTTGATAACCATGCATAGATTCTTCCTTTTTTCCATTTAAAATGGAAAACTCGGGGGGGGGGGTGGAAACCCAACCCAAAGACAGAAAATGGATTTCAAGAAGCTTTTAATTCCAGCAAAGCTGCTTGATATTAGTTAAGAGGGGGGAAAAAAATACCAGGCACTTGGAAGTTAGATAGCAACATTGGAGATAAAAGGAAGGACGAAGAATGTGAGACCCCACAATGCACCACAGAACATAGCAATTGATGACAAGGATGGAAAAGTCAGACCACTTAAAGCTCTTAAAATAAGGAGCAAACGATTCAAACTAGATAACACAGATAATCGGGAGCAAACTGGAAAGACGATGACATTTTCAAAGCATTGGATTGCATGGTTAATGGGTGCCGCACAATTCTGAATGGTAAAAGGGTGAAAGTTTTAAAGTGGAAAAGATATAGGCCTGGAAACAAACAAACCAAGAAGTTGAGAAGGGGGAGGGGGGAAGGAATCACACAATCTGAATGAGAAACTACGAAAACCTGGAATTACGTCCCAGTGGAGAGAACACAAAGCAGTTAAAAAGAAAATACCCACCCGTACTCAGAGTAAAATCAATTTAATAATAAAAAGAGAGCGATTAGTTTTTTGTTTTATTTTTCAAAAAGGCTATGAATCATGTCAGAATAAAGAGAGGGCAAAGGTGGTCGCGGTAAGTGGACAAAAAGCCTATCCCTTAGTAGTTTAAGGAAGAAGTGAAGCTAATCTGAACACTTTTATGAGTATCAAAAAGTCTCATTTGCTTGATCACGTCTTGGCCTGATCAGCGGACTTTCCTGGTTGATGAGGCTTGGCCTTCCTACTAACATCTACATGGTGGGGGATTCCGTTGGCTCTGGCAAGGTTCACTTACTTGATTTTGCCTTCTTTTGGTGCCATAATTGTTATGCCGCCCCATCAAAAGATTTGGGATGGCATAGTAACAAAAGACGGCCAGGCTAGGCATAACAATTTCCATCTTGATGTGCAAATGCCTTGATTAGCCATTGACTGCCCTGTATAAGAGGAAAATTAGAGAGCGGAAGGAAGTGAGCAATAGCAGAGCTCAATGCTTGGCCAGAGATCAAGTTTCATCAGTGTCCAGAATATAACAGACATTTCTCTGAGTGTCTGGGATAACTGGGCAGAAGAAACAGGTTCAACTTGAAGAGCCATTGGTAAAAATAAGAGAAAAAAGGCCATGCCTAGCCAGTGAAAGGCTGAAGAAGAGGGTAAGGGGGGGAAAAGACCAAAAGGATAGAAATGTATATAAAGTCTGCCCATGAACTTTAAATTTTAATTTAAGGAGAAATATATATCACCATAGTGAGGAAGTGACCACTCTGCTGCTACCCAGATGTCACTTGATGGACCCTGTTTCATCTGTCTGCAAATACAACTTAATTTGAGCAACCCTCAATTAAAATTGATCTTCAGAACAGAGGAACTCCCTCTAAAGTAGACCATATCATGGCCACCCTCGTCTGGGACGGTTCTTTCTGTTCAAGACAATGAATGAAAGGACTCCACAGTAGGAAGTTTGGTGGAGACAGGATCATTTTCTGGGAAGGAAGGAAGGAAGGAAGGAAGGAAGGAAGGAAGGAAGGAAGGAAGGAAGGAAGGAAGGAAGGAAGGAAGGAAGGAAGGAAGGAAGGACTGGAGTCTACACCTGGATACGATCTTTAGGCTAAACCCCTATCTCAGTCTCCTTAGAAGAGCACTTCAAGCATCACAAATCCTTGCAACAAACAGCCACATTTTCATAGGAAAAGAAAAGAGTTTCAGAGGGTTTTTCTGTCTTAAACATAATACCAATATTTATGACATCTAATAATAAAAAGACAGGACAAGCTTCAAGAAACAGGGAGAAAGGAAAGGAACAGGAAAATATAGCTGGGAACTTCCATCCCTGCCTTAAAGAAAGAAAAAAATCCTTTTGAAATAGGGGAATAGTATTTATAAGAAATATTAAAATTCAACTTTTCACAGAAGTCCTACTTTTTATTCTGGGAGCTTTTCTCCTAAAAGGCAACATGTAATTAATCAGTTATCAAAAAATTACTTTTTAAGAAGAGTAATTCTCTTCTCATGTTTACGATCTGTCAGATTAAGGCTGTTTTGGACTGACAATCTAGCAAAAATAAATACTCATTTGATCCTGCATTAACCTTAAATTTTAATCTATCCCTTCCTCCAATGTTTTATTCTTTCCAGTCGCTGGGCAGACACTTTTCCAATAGCACTTTAGCTGTAAACAGCTTCTCCATGAGCCGAAGATAAGTAATAGGATGGCAGAGTTAGTGCGTTACTTCCTACTCTTTTTTCTCATGCAAATCCCTTGTACAAAGGGATCAAACTGAATAAAGCTCCAATTGTTAGAGCAAGGATAGGTAGCCTTTCAACAACCAGGAGCTGCACTTTAATTTGGGGTGGTGGTGTACATGCATGTACAATGAATAGGTAATGTAGTAGAATGAGGCAAGCTGGCGTTGAAGGACAGTTTGTTTAATTTTGGCTGTGAAATCTAGAAGAAACTTTGTAAGCCTTTTTAATATGTTACTTTTCCACTGAAAGACCCCAAAAATAGGACCGGTGAGATAGATAGATAGATAGATAGATAGATAGATAGATAGATAGATAGATAGATAGATAGATAGATAGATAGATAGATAGATAGATAGATAGATAGATAGATAGATAGATAGATAGATAGATAGATAGATAGATAGATAGATGGATGGATGGATGGATGGATGGATGGATGGATGGATGGATGGATGGATGTGTGTGTGTGTGAGAGAGAGAGAGAGAGAGAGAATGAGAATGGCAAACCACCAAAAAGCAGAGAATTAATTCCTGTTATTTAGGAAAGTGTGGTTCTCTTTTTTGGTAAGTTGCCAGTGGCATTTGCTGGTGCTTTTGGTGTTGTTAGACTGCAGTAAAGAAGTTTAGGGATGAAATGTAACTTGGAGGCCACAAGGGTAGAGAGTAAGGAAAATAACCTTTTCAGAAATATGCAAGGACGGTTGTTGTCTAGGACAAAAGGAGCTTAAACTTTTTTTTAAGTCCAGAGAAACTAGGTAACATTCAGAAGTGGCTCAGAGAGACACTTCCTAATTCACAGAACTAAAAGAAAGAGGAGGAGATACACCACAATCAGGCTTGCAAGATTCTGTTGCTTCCGACAGTCTCTATAGCTTTCACCGCTATAGCTTTCCTCTGCAGTTGATTTCCTGGTCAGGCTCTATTGTGGTCATAACTCAAGGACTACATCTATTCTTTCCTCCTCCTACTTTCCCTACAAGAGCAACTCTGTGAGATGGGCTTGGCTGAGAAAGAGTGACTGACCTGAGGTCACTCAGCCGGTTTCAGGCCTAAGGCTGAACTAGAACTACAATCTCCTTGTTTCTAGGCCAGTACCTTAACCACTAGGCCAAACTGACTTTAACCTCTATATCCGTCAGTATTTTTTTTAAAGCCATCCTTCCGTACATAGACACTATATCCCCCAGTATTATTTTTTTTAAAAAGCCATCCTTCTGTACATAGACAGTACTGGGGAGAAAGCTACCCAATCTTTTCACATTCCCTCACGCAATATTCATTTCAGAAAACAACACTGAACTGTCACTAAAAATGGCCCTTAAAAAGCAGATACTCCTCGATTCTTTTAAAAATATCAAACACAATTTAAAGGGCTGATCTAGTATTGGCAAGTAAATGACTATTTAAAGAAAACCAAATGGTTCTTCTAGTTGTAGATATTTGTAACTGATGAACTGATAGCAACTAACAAATACTACATTTTAAGGTTAATTGTTTGAGGAAGCAATTTGTGAGCAATTAACAGCTGGTTCAATTCACAATTGTGGTTAATATATCTCATAAAACATTGCTATATACGCATACTGTTGCATCTGTTTCGAACAGCACTGCACAAAAGTTTATTTATTTTATTTATTTATTTATTTATTAAATTTGTATGCCGCCCAACTCCCAAGGGACTCTTAAGTTAAGTTAAGATACATCATTAATATTTCATTCATGGCATTAGTGGGAGGTTCAATTTTATTATAACCCTGGCCTCTATCTTAAATACCAGATGGGGACTATTAAAGTATGTCAGAGCTTGTGATAAGGATGTGGCCATAGTCTAGGAACTATTAATTGTAAGATGTACCATTTATTATTCATTCCATGGAAATAATATTATATCTTGATTCTATGCACAGTACAATTTGCCCTTTAATATACATTCATGTTCAATGTGACATTACAAAGCCCACTTGAATGTGCCAGAATCCTTAACAAGAAGCTAAGGGAAAAGCTGGTTATACTGTAAGGATATTATCCTCAACGTTATTTCTTACTAAGTGACATGAAAACAATCCATTTAAAGCAATAGACAGCGAAAATTAAGTTAGTCATTAAACTGCAAGTCCTGTTTGCAGAGTTTTTAATCTGATTCATAACCATGTTACAGCTTGTGTGAAATAATGTCCAGCAGCACTAAATTAAATAAATCAAAATATTTTAAAATCTTTCTTAGTTACATAAAATGTTATGATTAGGGGTTTTTCCATAACATTTTTTTCAGAAATCTCCTTTTAACTAATACACTATCACAGAACTTTAAATAAAACCCACGATCCTTTCTTACTCCTGTTTTCTTCCTCCTTGGCTGCCATGAATAACAGAATAACAGAGTTGGAAGGGACCTTGGAAGTCTTCTAGTCCAATCCCCTGCTCAAGCAGGAAACCCTATACCAGTGATGGCGAACCTTTTTCTTCTTGCGTGCCAAAAATGGGAGCACACGTGCGCACTAGGGTGCACGCGTGCCGGCACACAACCCCCCCACACGCGCCGCACTGTGCATGCGCACCCCCCACGTGTGCCGCACTGTTGGGCCATTTTTAACCCTCCGGAGGCTTCAGGAGGCTTCCCTGAAGCTTCTGGTGTGCGAAAAACAGCCCAACGGGCAAACTGGAAATTCAGAAAACGGACTTCCGGTTTGCCCATTGGGCCATTTTTCGCCCTCCAGAGGCTTCAGAGAAGCCCCCTGAAGCCTCCGGAGTGCAAAAAACGGCCCAACGGGCAAATCTCAGGGAAGCCTGAGTGCGAAAAACGGCCCAACTGCCCATCTCAGGGAAGCCTCCTGAAGCCTGGGGAGGGCAAAAACGGCCTTCCCCAAGGCCGAAAATCAGCTGGCCAGCGCACGCATGTGCAGTGGAGCTGACATAGGGCAATTCCTCGCGTGCCCTCAGATATGACTCCGCGTGCCACCTGTGGCCCCCGTGCCATAGGTTCGCCATCACGGCCCTATACCATTTCAGAAGTTATATAAGCCAGTCGCCTATATCAAGCTGTTTGTTTTCTTACTTCTACTCCCTGCAACCCTACCATGCTGCACCCAAATGTGGGGTACAATATAATAAGTTGTAATTTTCCATTATATAGACTAGCATATAGTTTATGAACTACATATCCAAGGTATAGCCATGTTTAAATTTGCTTTTCAATTGTATTGCTGATAATTTCCCATAATCCTTAACTTTCAAGAAAGGCCTCTCTTTTGGAGACCAGGACTGGCAGGAGAGCATTTAATACACTGTAGCATTTTTAGCTGTTCTCAAGCCTCTGTGAACAAAGAAAATAGTCAAGCCAACCTTGGGCAGGCTGAGAATGTGTCTGCTTTGATGTTTTTCTCTCTCCAATGTTTCTTTCACTCGAGCGATGTTCTTTTCCATGGCTGTGCTGCAATTCTTGTGAAATAGAGGAACCGATAAGGGAATAACAAAGAAGTGGGACATGAGGGGGATGAATGCTTAGCAAGCTTGGGTGACAATAAGGGCTTGACTAACTTTAAACATTTAGGGGTGATAATACCTTGTTTCCCCCAAAATAAGACATCCCCTAATAATAAGCCCAATCGGGCTTTTGAGTGCATGGCAATAAGCCCAAGCGCTTATTTCAGGGTTCAAAAAAAATAAAATAAGACAGGGTCTTATTTTCGGGGAAACACGGTAGATTATAGGTGGCCAGAAAGCATGTGACCAGACTGGGCCTATCAACTGGGCCTGGAAAAGAATGATGTGGCATAAGCTGATGGGAGTAGGATGATTATAAAAGTATGCTTTTTCATTACTTTGGTGTGGTTTCTCTTGCCTGTGTGTATTGAGGTCCACCAGCTTTTGCAAATGCTTCAGTAAAAGTGTTCTGTATTCCAACAACTTTGAGTTTGAGTTTTACTCCTCACCCAAATGATCGTATTATCTTAGGAGCTACAAAGCCAGTGACCTTAGCAGGAGGAAGGGGTTGATTCTCCAGTAGTTACAGTCTGAATTACCACAGCATCCGTCTTCTTAGCCCTATTCCCAATTCCCTCTACAGTAACAGCAGTCCAGTATCGAGGAGACAAGAAACCTCAAGTGCGATGCAGTGAAGGGAAAATGAAGGCATTGATTCAACAATACTTAGGCTGGCAACGAAAGAGCAAGAGGATGAAACTTAAACAGAGGCAGGTTTTTGATGAAAATTCTGGGTGTGGTCTACTAATCCAGGCTTTGACCAGATCTGACTTCATTTGCTCTAATGACTAATATGCAGGGGGCCCTTTCCAGATTTTTCTCTTTTATTCAAGTTTATATGCACAGAAAGAAACAGTTTGGATTTATCATTTGAAAATTATCCCTGTTCTTTCTCTATGGGGAAAAAATTTAATAATTTGGCCCTTAAGCCAGACTTTGGATTTCCCAAGGAGAAGGGATCAATGCTAACTGCAACCCTCCATTTTGTCTTAAGGAACAGAAGCACTCCAATACCCTTCTTTTCAATAAATCCAATAGCACTTTTGAAGGACACTTTCTGTAACAATAAAAATTCGGTACTGCAACCATTTTATTTACTTATTTATCAAATTTTGACACTGCCCATCTCACTTGAGAGTCTTTGGGTGGTTTACAAATAAAACCATAAGTTTACGATGTAATTCCAATTATAATTTTAGACTAGGCTGAAGAAGCTACTTGGAAAATCAGAGAAATTTTTCAAACCCAAAAATAAAAGAAGTCCAGTTGCCATGACTCAATTTCCAGACAACTCAACTGGATGACTAAGAATCTTCATCGACAACTGGACTAGGTTACAAAATGGACCAAATGATGAACATGAAAGGTAAGCATAGAGTTTAAATTTAACATTATTCACCAAGAGTACCATGTGTTGGATGGCAAGTTTATCCTCTTCGTGTATTTGACACTGATTTGTTAATGGTGATTATTATTATCTCTTAATGAAGGGTAATTTCAGGGAAGAATAAATAAACTGAGGATCAACATAAAAAAAAAGACAATAAAATATATTTCAGAGCTTTACCTAAAAAAAAAATAACAATCTTGAGCACATGCCCTCTGTCAGGCATACCTGTATCCTGACTGAGGTAGTGGTTGTGTACTTTGTACATGTCATATGATAAATGAGTGGAGATATATACTGGGATGTGGTACTTCTGGTACTTTGATATGAAGCCTGACAATGAGCTCGGTGGAGCTTATTCCCAGATAAGTGGGAAAGCTCCAATAAGTAAATTCAATTCAAACCACAAGTCATTATTTTCCTCAGACAAATGATGTGATTGTAGGTCAGTTCTTTCATATTTCAATCACCCCATTTTCTTCCCTGCCATTTTCTGCCAAGGGGCAATTTAGCCTCCCTGTCTCCTCATCCCGCTATATAATATTGCAGCATAATTATTTTATTTGCATTGAGAATAGGATTGGCAGATGAAAAGAAGATAATTGTGCAGGGAAAAAAAGGAATTCCAACTGGGTGAGTTGCGATGAAAACTGTATCTGTATTTTTCCATGTAGCGATCGAGATGCAGAACCTCTGTCCTTTTTTGAATTGGATCAATTTAGCTGAATTATGTTCTTATATACCCATGAGGTGTGAAAAGAATAAAAAATGATACCAACAAACATTCATGAAATACATTTTATTTAACCAACACATTTTTAAATGTTGAATTTTTCCAGAGACAGGGCCTTTGGACTTTGTTGAATTTTGAGACCACAGACCTTCTGAAATGCGAATGCCCTTTCTCTTCCCGACTTCACTCTTGACAGATGATCTACAATACATTTACAAAAGAAAAGGAAGAAAGGAAAGTACTCACCAGGCATTAAATATGGGTCTTTGGTAGATTTCAATAGCCTAGTGTACTATTTAAGATGCTCACCAAGAGACTACAACATTCTGCCTGAATTATGTACTCATTCATATCAATGACTTCGGGGCCATAAAACCCCTCTAACTAGTTCCAGTTACAATCAATTACATCAAGCTTTAATCATATTTTAATGAAGTATTAATAAAGATTTCAACAGCAATTAGCGTAATGTTTTTTAAAGCAAACCTAACTTAATTATTCGTAGGTACAATTGAAGCGATGTAAATAAGGTGTTCCTTGAAACTTCTTGGTTGGTAAATTTCACAATTTTGTGGCATAGATTAGAGAAGTGCCCAATTGCCGGGTGTTCATTCATATGCTGTAAGCAAGAATAGACTTCCTAGCGAAGATATCATCAGAAGGACAAATTAAACGACAGCGATCATTTTAGTCTAAAGTTAGAAAGAGAGAGAGATACTATCTTGGTAAAGTGGTATTGAAATAAAAATACATATAATATAGCTCCTTGAAAGTTCAACAAGATAATTATGAATATTTTAATAAATCTGAGGAGCTCTCCGGTTTCAAAAGCACATCTTTTCTTTGGATATTTCAAATGTGCTGAAGTCTACACGACTTTCCCTTTGAAGCTTTCTTTAACACAAAAACAGATAAAGAAAAGATATTTCAAGCATACCTCTGCCTTTTTTTAAACAGCCATATTAGGACCGGTATACCAAACTTAAAGAATGTTGTAAAATGAGAATGGGGGAAAACGTACAAAATGAATTCATGCCCATTTACATGCTTTCAGCAGGCTACCAGATAACAAAGCCTCTGTCTTTGTGTTAACACTGCAGATTAGGTCAAGATTTTACCCCTCTGAGCTCTTTTCCTGTAAATGACGGGTTTTGATGTGAAACAAGCAACATGTCAAAGCAAGTTGAAAGATGTAGGCATTTTATGCCATGTCACAATGACAGGCCGGTGAATATTTGGGCCATTAGGGGCTTATTAGTGAATAAATGACCAGATGGTTCAGTGATGCACAGAGATGGACAGAACTGGATGCTACTAATCAGCACTGTCTGTACTTGATGTCAAATCACATGACACAGTAACCCATGGATACCGAATAAAAGTTAGCATTAGCAAGTCAATTTGATATCTGTGCGCTGTAAACAGACTTATAACTGCACTTCAGAGCTGCCTATTGTTAAAAGAGAGGGGGGGAAATAAACAACCATAGGTATTTAAATAAGCACTCTACTTTTTACCAAGTTCTGAGAAATATAAATGCAATTTCAATGCCTAAAGTATTTTCATTGTAATCCCGCAGAGACGGACTGGCCTAGAAGGGTGAATTTACATATGAGGCTTCTTTCTGTCATAAACATAGTGGCAGGAAATTGTATTAAAAACAGAAGCCAGAAGATAAATTGAAACGCACATATATACATATACGTTCCTGTACATATGTGCGTATTGACACACATACACACACACTTTTTGCATCAGAAGTACGGATGCTTTGTTGTTTGATTTGGCCATTACCATAAGAATAGAAACTCTGCTAGATCTTTTGATAAATACCAACACAATAAAAATCAGATCCTGTCAGTTCAACCAGCAATGTCAAAATATGATATCCGAGGAATAAATTGATAAGTAGCACGTATGTAGCACAACTGGTTTCTGTGTTGCTGTGGTGATAGTTTCTTGCCCTTCTGCTTTGATTGCAAGATATAGTAGTTACTATATTATTACTACTAGTAGTAATAGTAGTAGTATAGTACTTATTATTGCAAGATATAATAGTTATTACATCAAGTCCATTTGGCATGGTGACTAGTTAGGGTAAATGTGGGAGAACAAAGAGCCCACATGGTCCATCTATATTTTTACTAACCAGCCTTTCATGTCCTTCTAGATTGTTCAACTATGACAAAAATAAATACTTATTTTTGTAGTTGAGTGAGGAAGACTAGAAAGCAAACAAACACAAGGGCATTACAAGACAAGATGGTAGAGAAAATGAACAAGGATGAAGTCATATGAGGTCCATACAAAAATCGACCCATGTCCTAACATGGCAATACATGAAATATTTTTCATTCTAGGAAGTTAACCAATCAAAAACTATAGCCACAATGTTTATTTCAACCTTACATGTATCCTCACATAATTCTGAATATTGCAAGTAGTCCTCATTTACTGATTAAAAAAAAACTTCTTGACCAATCCTTGAATTTATTATCTTTGCAGGTCTGTAAAGAAAAGGAAAACTGAAGTAAGATCAGAAGAACACTTGGGGTTTCTTTAGGGACCACTTCGCTTAACAATTGAATTGCTGGTCCCATTTGTGCTTGCTAAGTAAGGACTACCTGTATTTAATCCTCATAAATGCGATGGAGGGGAAAATGTATTGGAACCTGCAAGATGAAGAACATGAAGATAGGAGGGGTCCGATGTGTAAATGAACATTATGATCCTGAACTTCTGAAACTTTAAAAAGACCTTATTTAAAGGAAAGGAGGAGGGACACCATTCAAATCCTAATTTTTGAAGCAAAACAGCATGAGCTTGCATCGGGTCAAGATCATGTACAGTTCTGTAAAAAAAAAAAAGGATTATGCTGGTAAATGAAACATTTTTTTCATACTGCAACATTGCATATTGAATGACTGTCTCAGCCTGTCAGGGAAGGTCTGGCGAGAATAACGAAGTCGACCACAAGCTAGGTGCTTATTTCCCATAAACAGACCTGGCCTCAGAACAAAGCGAGTTGGCATCAAAGACGTCCATGTAAAGTCAGCGTTGGGAGCTCTGCCTTCCAGCGCTGCTTTTCAAGCGTGCACTCCACCAGGGGTGGGTTCTAATTTTTTTTACTACTGGTTCTGTGGGCGTGGCTTATTTTGTGGGCGTGGCTTGATGGTCATGTGATGGTGGGCGTGGCTTCATGGTCATGTGACTGGGTGGGCGTGGCCAACTCAATGTCACTCACATCAAGTAGTGCCTCACCTGGCCCCTCCCCCCTCAGCAATTCCTTGTCACACCCAGCCTCAACGTATCTATAGTTCTGTAAAAATGTTGTTCACCTTTTTTCAACTTTATTATCTACATACTATAGATGTACTTTCATGGACCACTGAAAGGAGGAAATGGCTCACATGCTTTGCCCAAGAGCAACAGGCTTTTAAGGGGCTGCCAGAAAGAAGGGGGGGGCAATGTATTTTCCAAAGCACCAGAAGGCAAAACAAGAAGCAATGGATGGAAACTGAACAAAGAGAGAAGCAACCTAAAACTAAGCAGAAACTTCCTGACAGTGAGAACCAATATAGGTTCTCAATATAGCAACCCACCACTGTTCCCCCCCACAATGAATGTATTTCCACCACTATGTGAAACCATTGCCTCTTACACTCCCCCAGGGGGGGTTGTTCCTCAGAGCTGCCCCCCCCCCAAATTTATTCCAGCTTTTCCTCCCCTTCCCTGAGCCAGCATGNATGACGGCAGCGTGAGGCTCCGCACACCCCCCCGGCTGCCGCCATTTGGGTTCTTTTACCCTCTGCCCATTGCGCAGAACACTTTGCGCATGCGCAGAGGGTAAAAAACCCAAATGGCGGCATCCGGGCAGGTGGGCGAAGCCTCGCGCTGCCGTTGCTACTGGCTCTCCGACCACCGGCAGGCACGCGCGAACCGGGAGCATTTCACCCCTGCTTTGCATTTGGGTTTTTACATCTGTCAGCCAGGTCTGACTCATTTCCAATGCAGGCTGGCTCAGGCACTCACTTCACACACCCACATCCCAGCAATTCCTCCTGGGATCTCTGCCCCTCACTGAAGTGTGTGTGAGTCTCGTGAGCAAGCAGCAGGAGAGAATACAGTATAACAGAGTTAGAAAGGACCTCGGAGATCTTCTAGTCCAACCCCCTGATCAGATAGGAGACCCATATCATTCCTGACATGTGGCTGTCCAGTCTCTTCTTCAAAAGCTCCAGTGTTGGAGCACCCACAGTTTCTGGAGGCAAGTCGTTCCACTGATAGTGTTGGAGCACCCAGTTTCTGGAGGCAAGTCATTCCACTGATTAATTGTTCTCACTGACAGGAAATTTCTCCTTAATTCTAGGTTGGATCTGGGCCCAGGCAGATTTTTGTCCCGAATCCTCCTTTCGCTCCGGCTCCTTCCCTTTCCTGGGTCTCTAGAGCAGGGGTCCCCAAACTTGGCAACTTTAAGACTTTAAGAATTCTGGGAATTGAAGTCCACAAGTCTTAAAGTTGCCAAGTTTGAAGACCTCTGCTCTAGAGGGTCTCCTTTCCTTCTCCCCAAAGGGAGCTTCGGCGCTGGGACCCTCCAGATGTCAATGACGCCACTTTCACTTTCCAGCGCTCAGCCCCTCCCACCCCCCTTTACAGACTTTCTCCTTGCCGCCAGCTGATCCAGGCTGCCCTGATCTATCTATCTATCCCCCCCCTCTCTCCCTCCCTCCCTCTCCCCCTCATTCTGCTTTCTCTGCCTTCTCGCTCCTTCCCTCCAGCCTGGACGGAGTGGGGGGAGGTTAAAAAGCAAGAGATGGGGGGACGTCCCTTGTGCTCTTTCAGTTTTTGGATGACCTCGCCCCCGCCCCTTTATCCCAACCTGTGGCAGGACCAGATTCAATTTTCTCACTTTTTGACCACGAAGCAAAAATACTCGCTTTTCCTCACTGATCTCTTGTCTCCCTGTGATTGCAAGAATCTCCCCTTTAAAGACCGGCCGTTTGAAGGAAACCTGGAATCAGCAGCCATGGTTTCATCCTTGGTGTTTCTCTTTAATATTTAGAAGTAAATATCGGCCTTGCAGTATTTTGCAGCTATGCCGCGAAGCCAGATCACTTTCTTATTAAACTTGTCATTATGCGGTGGGGACGGGGGGGGTGGAGGCAGCCTCCTGAAAGGCTGGGAAGAGAAATGCCCTGTCCCTCACCCCCCCCCACAGGACCGCTTTTTTCCTGCTCTCCTTCCGTGCACATCAAAGCAAAGTTCCGAGACCTGCCCCCAACCCCCTGGCGCGCGAATTGGCTGCCTGGACGCATGTTTAAATGTCCCACACAACTAAATGGCCGTGGAAAAGTATCCCTTCATGAAATGCCCCAGATGAAAGGGTGGAAGAGGAGCGTGGGTGGATCAAATGGCGGGAGAGGAGCGCGGGTGGAGAGCCAATCAAGTAAGAATGCCCGTGTGGGCTCAACAGAGAACAAGTGGGCATGTTAAGGCAGCCACGTTCAATTGTCCCTGCAGCCTTCGGGAGATGCTGGCTGACGGCAGGAGGGGGCCGCCGGCCCGGAAAGCTTCTAGCTGGGCTGCCCTCTCCCCCCCATCCCTGCAGCCTTTGGGAGGCGCTGGCTGGCGGTGGGACAGGGCCGCCAGCCTGGAAAGCTTCTAGCCGGGCTGCTCTCTTCCCCCCATCCCCGCAGCCTTCGGGAGACACTGGCTGGCGGTGGGACGGCCCCACCGGCCCGGAAAGCTTCTAGCCGGGCTGCTCTCTCCCCCCCCATCCCCACAGCCTTCGGGAGATGCTGGCTGGTGGTGGGATGGGGCCGCCGGCCCGGAAAGCTTCTAACCATGCAGCTGGGCTGCCCTCTCCCCCCGTCCCCGCAGCCTTCGGGAGACACTGGCTGGCGGCAGGACGGGGCCACCGGCCCGGAAAGCTTCTAGCCAGGCTGCTCTCTTCCCCCCCCCCCCCCCCCCGCCGCCCTGGGGAGAGCCAGGGGGGGGGGGGGGGGGGGGCGGCGGGCCGGGCGGCTGGTGGCAGGACGGGGCCGCTGGCCCGGAAAGCTTCTAGCCGGGCTGCCGTCTCCCCCCCATCCCCGCAGCATTTGGGAGACACTGGCTGGGGGTGGGAGGGGCCCCCCCATCCCCACAGCCCTCGGGAGACGCTGGCCAGTGGCGGGAGGGGGCCACTGGCCCAGAAAGCTTCTAACCATGCAGCTGGGCTGCCCTCTCCCCCCATTCCCGCAGCCTTCGGGAGACGCTGCCCGGCGGCAGGAGGGGGCCACGTGGCTGCGAAGCTTACTGGGCTGCCCCCCGTCCCCACCACGGCTGCAATGGCAGCAGCCTTGGGAGATGCTGGCCCGGTGAGGAGGGGGGGTAGGCGCATGCGCAGAAGCAAAACAAGCAAAAATCCCCCCCAAAAAGCTGAAAACAAGATGGCAGTGCATGTGCACTGCCGAAAACTCGGCTTCTGCGCATGCGCAGAAGCAAAAACCAGCAAAAAATTCCCCCCTTCCAAATTTTTTTTCATTAAAAAAAAAATCCAAAAAAAAAGATGGCGGCGTCCACGGACCGGCACTGACAGAACCGGCTCCGTGATGTTACCACCGGTTTACTACCAGTTCTATAGAACCGGTGCGAACCGGGAGGAACCCACCTCTGCACTCCACCCCCCCAATCACCCAATAACCACACACCCCCACCAGCCGACATCCGGCTCAACAACCAAGGTTCCAGCGGTTAAAAGTTCGGGATCCCGGTATCTCCGCAGCTCTGTTTGCGAGGAGCTAGCCCTCTTCACACCGGCTGCATCAGCTGTAGGGCGGCAGTGCAGCAAACAGGAGGAATCAGCTGGGAGTCACGGGAGGACCGCGTCATGTCCCAGGCTCGTCCAAGCACCCACCGCCACGTTGTTAGCTGCCTTTGCCCTCACTGAGCTGCACCCTCCCAGGTATGGAGAGCCCACAGACTGGGCTCGACAGGCAGCTCCCCTCTACCAGGGGTCCACCTGGAAGACACAACAGAGAGGTGTTAGTTGTCGTAGCATGACACATAGCCGATCCCCCCCCCCAGTTTACCCAGATATCGTCGGTGGAACCGTCGCACCAGGTGATCTGCATTCATATCTCATTCTGGCACCCAGGATGCTTCGGTGGTGGGGTAACCCTTCCATCGGACTAAATATTGGGGCTTACCCCTATGAAATCGAGAGTCTAGGATCTTATCTATTTCATAATAGTCTGCTCCCACAGGCCCGGGAGGTTTAGGTAGGGGTCTTATTGTGGTGGCTTCTACGGGTTTTAACAGGCTACTGTGGAACACAGGATGCACCCAGCCTAGAAGGGACGGAAGCTTCAGTTCCACAGTTACTGGGTTAATCACCTGGATGATAGGGAACGGGCCTAGGTATTTTGGGCCTAGCTTTTTACATGGTATTCTCAGCTTAAGATACTTGGTTGAGAGGTACACTAGGTCACCAACCTTAAAGGGTTTGGATATTGCCTGTTTTTTATCGGCCTGAACCTTATAGGTTTCAGCCGCATGTTGCAATGCCTTTTTAACCTGTCCCCAGACTTCCTGTATCGTCTCTGCCCATTCCTTCGGGGTTCTTGTAACCTGGGGGTCAGGGGCCCACTCGGGTATAGCTACAAATTCTATCCTGTTCACTACTCGGAAAGGAGTGAACCCGGTACTCCCGTGGACCGTATTGTTATATGCCACCTCCCCAAAAGGAAGGAGGCTGGCCCAATCCTTCTGTTGGTACCCGACGTAGCATCTCAGATAACGTTCGACCATTGTGTTGGCTTTTTCGGAAGCCCCGTTGGTACTGGGATGGAATGCCAAGCTCAAACCCTGGGTAGAGCCGATCAGTCGAATTAAATCATGCCAAAATTTGGCGATGAATTGAACACCCCTATCTGAAATGATACGGTGGGGTACCCCATGAAGTCGATATATATGCCCAATAAACATTGTTGCAAGTCTCCACACAGATGGTATGCCTCTGCATGGTATAAAATGGGCCTGCTTCAAAAATAAGTCGATGACCCTCCATATGACCATGTGTCCGTTGCTGTTAGGCAGGTCGATGACAAAGTCCATGGCAATGTCTTCCCATGGTCGGATGGGATTAGCCGCGGGCTGTAATAGCCCCAGCAGTTTTCCGGGCCGTGTTTTGGACATCGCACAGACCGGACAGCTCTGCACATATTCCTCGATTTCCGATCGCATACGAGGCCACCAGAATTGTCGTTTGGCCAGGTGTAGTGTTTTCAGAAAACCAAAGTGGCCAGCCGGCTTCACAGCTGTTTTCTCATCCGAGGGGCTCGCCACTCTAATACTGTTTGAACCTTGCGCGGATCCATCTCCACCCCTTGGCTGGATATACGGACTGGGCTCGACAGACTGTTTATGACATATCAAGCACTGGTGTTATTTGCTTGCTCAGGCTCCAGTTCACAGGCCAACAGGATGCAGAGGAACCTCTGACAACGTTCAGAGGCAAAGATATGACACAGTTATAAACAGGGTGAATACTTTTTTTTACAGTTCTGTAACACAGATTTGCCATGTCTTTCTATGTTAACATATGCTGAGTTGAAAACTTTGTTTCCTATATTTAACACACCATCAGAAGCTGAGTTTGAGGACCCTAATTTTTTTTTAAAAAAACTTCTCCTTATAAGTATGATTCTTCTTTTCCCAGTCACCCTCTAGATCAGGGGTGTCAAATTCGATTTCATTGAGAGCCACATCAGGACTGTGTTTGACCTCGGGGGGGGGAGCGGGGGGGACGCATGGCCAGGTTGGGCATGGCCAGCTTGATGTCATTCGTGTCGGGGCGCCTGTGGCCCGAGCGCTCTGCCAGCGAAAACAGAGCTTGGGAGGGGGGGGTGCAAGCCGCATCCGGCCAGTGGGCCTTGAGTTTGACACCCCTGCTCTAGATATTTCAGAAAGCATAGCCAACATGATCAGCCATTCATGTCAAACAAATCCACTCCAAATTTCCCTGTGTACTTAAAGTTTACCAATGATTAGCAGATGCATCTTCATTGAGTTATGACAAAGTATGAATCAACCATTAACATCTTGATGCTGTTGATGGAGCTTTGATTGTCACCTGAACAGTGAGCAGCATTGAGCAGTCAGTCCAATACTGAATGTACAGGGGTCACCTCTGCGATATACCATTTTGGCAACAGCTTTGTTGCTGCAATCTCCCCAATTGTCTGTGAGTATCATTACAGCATTACAATGATACAAACAACAAGCATCATTGTTTATTTAACCAGCAGGTCTTTTCTGATTTTGTAACAGAGTAACTGAAGAGACATCAGCACCACACAGCATACATCATATTTACTAATTAAGTTACCTGTGCATTTGAGATACAGTGTCCCCTGCCTTCCCCTCCACCTGGCTTCCCGGCATATCCTTTTTGAGATGCATCTTTTGCTGTCAGTGACAGAATATATGTGGGTGACTGGGTAGGCATGTTCAAAAGCCTGGTGGCTCAGTGGCTGCCCTTGTCATCAAAGGCAGCTTCATTTTTCATTATTACCTGTTGTGCAAATTAATTCAAGAACAGTTTCAGTTATTTTCTGAATGGATAAAAGCAGATAATTCATGATTACATGTTCAAAATGTATATGTTCTTCTGCTTCCATAGTGCTACTATCACAGCCCTTTCAGAAATATATTATCTTCTGCCTGCTTCTACTAATTGTTTCTAGCGTTATCACATACAGTATGTGTGATCTTTGGTCTCATTGTACTGTTGGCTGGATATCAGTTAGTGACAACTGAATATTTGAATGCTACCCATCCAACCAGATCTAGCAGATTGGGCATGTTGTAGATCCTGTCAATCAAAGAGGGTCAGCTAGTAGGGGCTAGAATATGGCCTTTTTCTGCACTGCCCCCTGCTCTATGGAACATCCTCCCTTCAGAAATTAGAATGGCCCCAACTCTGTTAGCTTTTAATAAGGCCCTGAAAACCTGATTATGTTCCCGCGCCAGGGCTCTGAATGTGTTAAGGGCCCCGTTTCCTGGCTGTGGTGCTAACTGGCCAAGTATCTCATCTGCTATATATCTATTGCTATATATCTATCTATTATGAGCTGAGATGGCGCAGTGGTTAGAGTGCAGCACTGCAGGCTACTTCAGCTGACTGCTAGCTGCAGTTCGGCGGTTCAAATCTCATCGGCTCAAGACTGACTCAGCCTTCCATCCTTCCGAGGTGGGTAAAATGAGGACCCAGATTGTTGGGGGCAATATGCTGACTCTGTGAACCGCTTAGAGAGGGCTGTAAAGCACTATGAAGCGGTATATAAGTCTAAGTGCTATTGCTATTGCTATTGTTGTTTCTATTGTTTTTCTTGTTTAAAATGTTTTTAGTATTTTGATTGTAATATATTTTTTGAATTGTAAGCGGCCCAGAGTCATTCTGGTCAAAAGAATTCTGGTCCTCTGCAACATTTTAGTTTTTAGATCTTAGATTTTAATAGAAAATGTTAATTCATGTATTAAAATGCCTATTTTTATATATTTATATTCTATTTCCTATATGAATTGTTGACCTATTACATTTTAACGCTGATTATTATTATTTAATTCTTTTTAGTAATAATTTAGGTCATATTTGTAACCAATTAAATTAAAATAGCAGTATGTTGTTTTATCACAGGACGTATTTTTAAAACAACTTTCATCCTCTTGAAACTTCAGCTGGAAAAATTACCTTATGAAGCTTTTACAGAGCTTGGGTACATTCAATGTAACTAGGTACTGCTTTTTTACAATGTCCATGCTCTTTTGGGAAGTCTATTTTAACTGTGTAGGCCTATTTTGAGTTTTTGAGAAAGAATTCTTTCGTGGTTATAGGATACTAGTAGCTGCATACCCGTGCTTCACTACGAAACTGAACTCCTTAGCATGGAGTAGAATGTCTAAACTCCCAGCCTGCAGGCCGGATGAGTCATGTGCTGGCCACGCCCATGGCAGTTGAAGCAGTTCTTTTCAGGTGGGGAGGGGGAGTAGAATGTCTAACTCCTTAGCATCAGAGCATGTTAATAATAATATAAGAAATAACTAATGATCTGATGGTCATTTCGAAAAATCCTTTCTTAGAGAGCACCTAGAAGCCAAGAGGAACATACATGCCAAGTTTCAAGTTTGTAGGCTTTACGGTTCTGGAGATTTTGTGATGATGCGTAAGTGGTATTTGGCTTTTATATATATAGAAGATAAGAGAGCCAATCTGGTGCAGTGGTTTGAAACTGGGAAACTATGAGTTTTATTCCTACCTTTTGCACAGAGACAACTAGCAATAGCAATAGCACTTAGACTTATATACCGCTTTACAGTGCTTTACAGCACTCTCTAAGCGGTTCACAGAGTCAGCATATTGCCCCCAACAATCTGGGTCCTCATTTTACCCACCTTGGAAGGATGGAAGGCTGAGTCAACCTTGAGCCGGTGAGATTTGAACTGCTGAACTGCTGAACAGTCAGCTGGCCTGCAGTACTGCACTCTAACCACTGCGCCACCTCGGCTCTGGGTGGTCTGGATGGATGGATGGATGGATGATATAATGCATGAACAAAGAATTCACTTCAGACTATTAAAGCAGCTGCATCCTTTGAAAAAATCTCAATCAGAAAAGCAGATACAGCTGCTTTAGTAGCTGTCTTCAGTTAGTTGAGCATGCATACAGTATGCATGCAGGGAGAGGCAGTATTTCCACTCAGCAGAGCAAAGGAGCTAGGTGGGCTCTTGCAGGTGGAGATGACTAGGGAAAGAACTGGGAGAGCAGTACAAGCCTTTGAACATATTAAGTAGAGGTGCTTCCATCACACTGATGGACTTTGTGAAGGTCTTTGGAAAGCTTTGTCCATGAAATGTGCAAATCTCTAAGTCCTCAAAATGCTCCCACCTCAAAAACAGTCATTTGGAGTGTTCCAAGAGTCAAACAGATCCTGTTTGTTTTGAATGAGAAACAAAACTCACAATTTAGTTCCAAACCTGGATAAAAATGTGGCTATTACAACATGAGTACTTTTGAGAGGCTGTTCCAAACATGTGACCAGACTGTTTTAAATGTATCTTATCTTTGAAGGAGCTGTGAATTTTTTCCATTTCAGTTTTCCTTTGACTGTCAGGTTTTAGCAGGAACATTTTAAGCTGATTTGGGTATTTTTAACCGTTATTTCCTAAAATCATGGATGGAGAGGCTGAGTTATATGTATCTGCACTTTCATACTCTGAGGGGTTTGGTTTGGACAATCAAAGTTTCAAAAGAGCATGCATAAATTTGTATATAAAAGAGGTTTCTATATGAAATAATATTTCCTTGAAAAGCTGCCTGTGGACTACTTTCAGTTTGCATACTCTAACTTGCGTTGTTATTTCATTCATGAATATTTTCTTCTGATTCTTTGCAATTCTGATATAATCATGGCAATGTAGTTAAATCTATACCACAGATTTGAGCACTCCATCAGTCATGTTATGGAGGACCCTACAGCTGACTGTAGCCATATAATTAGGCTTTCTATTTGCTAGAACCTACACAATTTGTTATCTGTGGCTAATTATCCTTTGTTGTGTCAGGATGCTAATTTTTATAGCTAGGTCTGAAGAAAAAAATTGGAGTGGATTTGAATAAAATCCTTTCTGGAGAAACTTCATAGCCACTTGGAAAAAATGATGGCATGGCAAAGGAGCAAGAACAGTTATGGAAATAAGCAATTTGCTGGCCAATTTATCTTTGGGATTGCCAAGCAAGGGAATCTAGATTCAAACTGGAAGAGAGAGTCATTCAAGGTTTCCAGAATTGCAAGGATGCCTGTATAGTTTTTCTTTTCACTCTCCTTAATTTAAATAGAAATATAATACATTTCATCGCAGTGGAGACAACTGCAATCGGGAAACCTCTGGGCCAGGTCAATCTGCTACCTAGATGTTAAATGATGATGGGCAAATTTAAGATTCCTTGAGACTCCCACCACTTAATTATCTTTATTTGTAAAGAAGACTCTCATACGTCAACACCTTAGGACGGGGGTGTCAAACTCACGGCCCGCGGGCCAGATGCATCACACACTGGCGATGCCCACCCCCGGTTTAGCAAAGCGGAGGAAAGTCACGATACATCACGTGACAACAACGTCACGCCACGGGTTTGACACCCCTGCCTTAGGATATAACTGTTGTTGTTGTTAGTTGCGATGTCATGTCCG
Source organism: Thermophis baileyi (assembly GCA_003457575.1). NCBI lineage: Eukaryota > Metazoa > Chordata > Lepidosauria > Squamata > Dipsadidae > Thermophis > Thermophis baileyi. The sequence goes on along the minus strand of QLTV01001483.1, from coordinate 7,403,711 downwards.
ACCCGTGACCCCATGGACAACGTTCCTCCAGGCCTTCCTGTCCTCTACCATCCCCCGGAGTCCATTTAAGCTCACGCCAACTGCTTCAGTGACTCCATCCAGCCACCTTATTCTCTGTCGTCCCCTTCTTCTTTTGCCCTCAATCTTTCCCAGCATTAGTCTCTTCTCCAGTGAGTCCTTCCTTCTCATTAGGTGGCCAAAGTATTTGAGTTTCATCTTCAGGATCTGGCCTTCTAAAGAGCAATCAGGGTTGATCTCCTCTAGGACTGACCGGTTTGATCGCCTTGCAGTCCAAGGGACTCGCAGGAGTCTTCTCCAGCACCATAGTTCAAAGGCCTCAATTCTTTGGCGCTCAGCCTTTCTTATGGTCCAACTTTCACAGCCATACATTGCAACTGGGAAAACCATAGCCTTGACTATACACACTTTGGATATAACTGTGCCCGATCTAAAACAGGACTTTTGGTCTTTATACCAAAGTTTCTAATTAGTTCTTCAGTTGCAAGTGAACTCATGTGGGCTATATTCTCAAGAGGTCACCTAGAGCAGTGTTTCATGACCTTGGTAACTTTAAGATAGGTGGACTTCATCTCTAGAATTCCCCAGCTGACATACCAGCTGGTGAATTCTCAGCATTCTGGCTGGGGAATTCCGGGAGTTGAAGTCCATATATCTTAAAGATGCCAAGATTGAGAAACCCTGATCCAGAGCACTGCTTGCACATATTAACTGCACTTTAATGTGTGTTCCATGTCCATTAATTAGCAATTAGTCTCACTCCAGCTTTGAAGATAGGTTGAAATATATTTCCTGCATGTAAAATCAATGTACAGTCAAAACAAATCTCAGATTTAGCATATTATTTGCCAATAAAGAATTTTTATTCACTCTGGGGAATTTGAAAATGTCTAATGACAAACTTAACATTGTTCAATAGTTTTAAATGGCTCATGAAATGATAACAGCATTTTAGAGGCACATGGCTATTCTCAAAAAAAATGCACTTAAACCAAATTCTCTAGTGCTACATTAGTCACTTTGTAAGGCCTCTCTATATCCACCTGGATCAGTTTATTTATTTGCAACAGCCATCTTGATATAAATTGGGCTTTTATCATCATCATCACCAACAACAACTTCATCATCACCACCACCAACAACAAAGAGGGCTGTGAAAATATTTACAGACCCCTCACATCCTGGACACAAACTGTTTCAACTCCTATCCTCAAAACGACGCTATAGAGCACTGCACACCAGAACAACTAGACACAAGAACAGTTTTTTCCCGAACGCCATCACTCTGCTAAACAAATAATTCCCTCAACACTGTCAAACTATTTACCAAGTCTGCACTACTATTAATCTTCTCATCGTTCCTATCACCCATCTCCTCCCACAAATGACTGTATGACTGTAACTTTGTTGCTTGTATCCTTACGATTTATATTAATATTGATTGTTTCCTGATTGCTTATTTGTACCCTATGACAATCATTAAGTGTTGTACCTCATGATTCTTGACGAATGTATCTTTTCTTTTATGTACACTGAGAGCATATGCACCAAAGACAAATTCCTTGTGTGTCCAATCACACTTGGCCAATAAAAAAATTCTATTCTATTCTATTCTATTCATCTGAAGAGATACCAGTTAAAGATTTGCCCATGGCAAGAGGATTACCATCAGGCAACACAAGGCACCAATTGATAGAGTAGTCATTCTGTTTAAAGTGAGTTTTACTTTTCCCTTACTTTTTTGAACATTTTGTCCCTGTAAAAAGTATATCTGTGGTAAATTTCATCAATAGCTTCCACAATTTTGAAGGCTTCTCTTAAGTCACCTCCTTGCCTGTTATTTTCCAGGGAGAATAAGCTCTGCTCCCTTAACCTTTCTTCATAACTTAGATTTTAGAGACCTGATATTATCTTGCTTGCCCTGTGTTACCTCCCTTGCAAAGCAATCATATCCATCCCCCTGTTTGAGTGACCACCCTGTAGAGAGGTCCAGATATGTTCCCACTAATAAGGTCCTTAAGCAGAACCCCTCTCACCCCTCGGTTAGCACCGTATCCCCCTGCTAATACAACTCCAGATCACGTTGCCTCCCTTTCGGTTGCTGAGCACTGGGCTGATGGTTTTAATGATTTTTCTACAATAACTCCCCAAAGCAGGCAGCTACAATGGATTTGCCACTAGGGAAAGGACAGGGCTGTTTCAGAACAAGGGAATTTGTACTGAGCAATCCTGGGAATAAAAGCAATGTGGCAGTCAAAAAAAAAAATCCCAATCAGCTGGAGTTGCTGATGGTCGCAAGAGCCGGATGTCTAATAAGAGAACCTCACTCCCTCTAAGCTGAGGCTCTTGGAAGCCGTTCAATGTGTTTCGCTCATCACTGCATCATGATGACAGGAGAAAAACAAGGACCTGTCATTTACGCTGTTTTTGCGGTTGAAATCAAGCAAGGATCCCTTCCCAAGGCGGTGCCTCTCTTTGAGATTCAAGAGAGTGAAAAGCTTTTTCTTTTGTTTTTAAATAGCACGAGAGCTTTTGAGTATGCTAAATTGCGAAAGCATTCAGCCAGTGATGGATGCTACAACCCCAAACACCAGGCGGAAGTCCCACAGAACTTAATGGGTCTGGCCTCTGAGTAGACATGGGATGAAGGGAGGTGTGAAAGGCACTGGTAGCTGCCAGCTCTCCTGGCTAGGATTGAACACCATCCAGGATGTCTATGGAGGTTCTCAATCATCCAGGTCATGGTTATCCCAAGGGTGCTTTTCAAAAAGCAATTGGACTTTCTTGGGGGGGGGGTTCCCCCCTTGAAAATGTTTCACTTCTCACCCAAGAAGCTTCTTCAGTTCAGAACCAAAGAAGCTTCTTGGATGGGAAGCAAAACGTTTTCAAGGAAACAAACCAAGAAAGTCCAGTTGCCTTTTGAAAGGCACCTTTAGAACATCCAGGAGGTGGTCCCACTCAAACTGGGGCTCCCGCTGGTCAAAACCTGCAAAGAACAAAATAAAAGGTAATGATTGAAGAGGTGACACTAGGCAAGCCAGCCAGTGACTGCTGAGACAGGCAGGTCAGAATCCAAGCAGGGACAAGAAGGAGTTTTCAACTCAGCCACTTGCTTGAGGTCTTCAATGCTTTGAAAAATATAGGCTATTTTATGGGAATATCAACCTCTTGATCTTCTGTGTCTTCCAGGAGATTGGGAGATCAATAATTCTATGACAATAAGTAGAGAAATATTGACGCTATTCCAACTCACTGCTTAGTGGAGCATAAGAGTGATGGCAGATGAAGTAGTGCCTGGAGTCTCCCAACTCTTACCACACACCTCCAACAGAGTGGCTGGTGGTAGGTGATACTGGGTGGTAGGTAGGGGAAACGATGGTAAGCAATTATTACCCTAAGATTATCATATGAGAGAAGCAGTTCTGCCTGGTCTTGTAGATGAAGTGAAGTGAAGGCTATGAGGGCAGTACAACTTATGTTGGTACACTTTCCTCCCTGCTCAAGGATGGGAGAAAGAGCACTTTGACTTACAGAAAACTCAAAAACAGTAGGAATTCCAGAGGACACTTTTTAAATATCTAAGTCCAATTGTTTAGTGTTTCCTTAAAAAACAAAACAACTTTCTGCCTCAGTGTCAATAATATGAGATACGAGATTATAACTCAATATTGGAATTCATTTCCAATGTCTTTTATTCTTTAAAAAAATAGAGAGAGAGAGGATTGCAGGCTTCAAATTAATGTTGTCCCAGAATCTATCTTACAATTTCTCAATTTTTCAGAATACTGGAGAATTTCTTTCAGACTGTCCTTGTTGTTTTATCTTTGGTAGAGCATGCTCCTTGTGGTGGTGTTTTCGGTTGCACATTTTTCCTTCCTGAAATCTTCCTGATTTACGCTTCCTTATCTGTAAAAATCAGAAAGAGCTTCCTTATGACTGTCTGGACTGTTTAGTATAATTTATAAAGTCCCTATTGTACCAATTTGTATACTTCACACATCTGCATACCATGTCTAATAACATAAGTAAAAAGGTCACAATTAGAGAAGGGATATTCTTTTTCTTACAGGGTGCCTCAGGATGGAGGGGATACTTCAGTGATGGCGAACCTATGGCATGCGTGCCATAGGTGGCACGCGGAGCCATATTGGAGGGCACGCGAGGCATTCCCCTATGTCAGTTCCAGTGCACATGCGCGTGCTGGCCAGCTGATTTACGGCCTTGGGGAAGGCCGTTTTCGTCCTTCCCTGAAGCCTCCGGAGTGCGAAAAACGGCCCAACGGGCAAACCGGAAGTCTGTTTTTCTGAACTTCCAGTTTGCCCGTTGGGCCATTTTTCACCATTCCAGGCTTCAGTGAAGGGGGGGTACGCATGCGCAGGGGGCAGCACGGGGGTTGTGCACATGCATGAGGGGGGAGGTAATGGGTGTGGGCACGTGCGCGCGCACTAGCACACGCGCACACACCCTTTTGGCACGCAAACCAAAAAAGGTTCGCCATCACTGGGATACTTCTTAGAGCTCCTCCTCCACTGGTGGAAGGGGTTTGGGAACAGACATGAGGGGAATGGATGTTATAGGAAGAGATTCCACTTGGAAAATAAGTGTAGGGAAACCATCCTCAAACTCAGGGCTGACTCTAAAGTTATAGCTAACTCTGTCTAAAGGTGGAAAGCCCATGGTCTGCAGGCCATATGTGGCTTAATCTTTCCATCTGCAGCTCTTAGATCTTCTCCCACAAGCAATTCAGGGCTTTCTACATTTTGGAGGGTGGAAAAAGCTTTCAAAGGGGGAAAATGGGTAGCTCCAGCTTTTCAGAGATTAAAGGAATCCATTTCCCCTGGTCAAAATATCATCCTGCCAAAAACTTTTAAAAGGTTGATTTTTCCCATTAGAGGAATTAAGGAGCAAAATGAAACATTTAAGCTTCCCAAGAAGGGATAAACAGAGGTCACAATTTCAGCTCCATCTATTGTAATGATTGGTAACACTTCCTTTAGCCCCAAGACAAGGCACAAAAATAGTGTAGCCTCCGAAGTTGCATAGCACTTAAAAAAAGCAATGCACTTTAACCACATTTAAAGGGGGGGGAGTATGAAAATGAGTACTGAATGAGTAGTAATGGTAATACTTGCAATTCTTTTATTATTAAGTAGTTCTTCTGTACATGCACTGGTAATGGAAGCGGCACCAAACAGGGGTGAAATGCTCCCAGTTCGCTCTTACTTGTCGGTCGCTATAGAGCCGGTCACCAAGGTAGCGCGAGGCGCCGCCCACCCGCCCGGACGCCGCCATTTGAGTTGTTTTATCCTCTGCGAATGCACAGAACTCTTTGCGCATGCGCAGAGGGTAAAAGAACCCAAATGGCCGGGCGGGTGGGCGGCGCCTCGCGCTACCTTGCCGATTGGCTCTACGGCGACCGACAGGTAAGAGCGAACCGGGAGCATTTCACCCCTGGTACCAAAGTCATTTCATTGCAAGATGGGCAGCAAATCGAATGAATGAATGAATGAATGAATGAATGAATGAATGAATGAATGAATGAATGATGGAAGAGCTATAGTACATTATACAGTCATCTATTTGTAACCTGGTAGAGATTTTCCTCAAACTATAATAGAGTTACAATTCGTCTTTAAATTTATATGCTGAAATGAACACCCATAGCTTAAAATGAAACTTGTTCCAGAGTTTTTATGGGCATACACGATCTTTACTCTGTGTTTTTGGAGATTCAAAGAGTTTTTCCTCATTCCCAACAGGCTTCCCTTCTGTCCTTGAGCTGGTAAAAAAAGTATTTTGCTATAATTTGCACTGCTCCCATAGCCGAGCAGAGAGGTCAGGGGACGGTTTGGTGTGTGTGTGTGTCTGTGTTTCTCTTTGTTTGTGTGTGTGTGTGTGTGTACGATGTTCGTGTGTGTGTGTGTGTGTGTGTGTGTGTGTGTACATATACATATACATATACATATACATATACATATACATATACATATACATATACATATACATATACATATACATATACATATACATATACATATACATATACATATACATATACATATACATATACATATACATATACATATACATATACATATACATAAATAAATATTTAGTTATTTATTAAATCAATAAATAAATAAATAAATAAATAATATAAAATGGGACAATTTCAGGTCAGCAATTTATGGAGTTTTTTGGTTTTTCATTCTCCTCCCAAACCAGCATTATTTTGCTGATAGGAAAGAAAAATCCATGATGGTTTTTGGTGAGTGAGATCACTATCATGGGTAAGATTGTGGATCTCCAAATTTGTGCCTACAACTAAGGCTTTAGCCACCTTTCTCAAAATTCAAGTACAAATTCATTCATTGAACTGTGACCAAAATAGAGAGGCTGGCTGAGGACAAAACTGCTGATGGCTGCACTGCTGAGTTGCTAGTGATGGTATCTTGTCTTGGAAAAGATGTTTCTATAATTGAGTTTGGAGCTTGTCAATTTGTCCACAGATGACAGAAGATATATGTAGGGATAGCTAGGAGGAGTATTGAATCGTCACAGGATCAACAAAAGAAAGGCAGAGTTAGTTGGGAGGGACTTGCAAAGTGAGTAAGAAACCATCTGGTCTACAAGCACTGAAATAAAAGTTTACTTCCGTGTGACTTATCCATCTGCTGAAAGTTGTTTCGCTTGTGTCAGTGTAGAAGTGTGTTGAATAAATAAATAGAGTCAGAACTAAAGTCTGAGCTGGTAGGCTAAGAAAATATTGTACAAAAAAGGCCATGAAAATGAAGGAGGGGGAGGAATCTCTACAAAGACTTAGAGAAGCAGAGGCAGGAATAAAAGCAGAACTGTGTATTGTTTTAACTCATTTGATCATGTTAAGAGAAAACACTGAAGACTATAAATAACTTAAGAGATTTATAGGAAAATTTCAGGAGTGTAAGTTAAAGTGGTATAAGAGTTAAGGTTTCATTTTAGTAAAACTTAAGATTTCCCCCTCCCATGCATCTGTAAAGCAATTACTAGAAATAAAACCTATATCTTCTTCTCTACTCATTAGATACAGGGGTGAGCTCTAACTTACCTCGCTGCCGGTTCGCTTCCTCCTGCGCTGCATGGCTGTGCCTCGCGGGCGCGCGCAGTGCAAAAAAATTTTTTAAAAAAACCTCCGAAAACAAGATGGCGACGCATGCGCAATGCCAGAAACTTGGCTTCTGCACATGCGCAGAAGAAAAAAAATTCAAAAAAAATTCAAAAAAAAGATGGCGGTGCCCACGGACCGGCACCGACTAAACCGGATCGGTGACGTCATCGTGACATCACCAGCGGGTCGCTACCGGTTCGGGCGAACTGGTCCGAACTGGGAGGAACCCACCTCTGGTAACAAACCCATAACAACACTTATTTGGAAGATAAATATAACCTATTTATCTTATACACAGACTCCTGGCAATCTCTGAAAGACCACTCTTTAAGAACAGGTCTGCTGGTCTTCCAAACAATCATAGTTTCATGTTTGGCGGGCCCTATTCTCCCAGCCTTCTAGAAAATGTTTGTGACTTGACTTTTCTTCCAAGTGCTTAGATAGGGTGAGGTGAACAAGAGGATTTAATGATGAACTGCATGTGAAAGAGTAACTTAGTGCCAGTTTTTGATGTCATGGTTTTAATAAATATGTGTATTACATTGTTAATCAGTGGTGGAATTCTACCAGTTCGCACTTATTTGCTAGAACCTGTTGTTAACTTTCTAAGCAGTTCGGAGAACCGGTTGTTGGAAGAAATCTCCTTTTGTTTTCTTTTCCACTTTACAGGGCTAATCCTGTAAGGAAGGCATTCTGGTGTTGTTTCTAGCCTAATCTTTATTGCCCTGCTTACAGAAACTGCCTCCCTTATTACATTCTTGGCAGTATGCCTAGACTTACTGTCGCCTGAGCATCTCATGAGGTTTTTTGTTTTTTTTTTGCTGGTACTTTGCTGGGGCTTGACTTTCTTAAAGGGGAAGGGTTGTTTTAAGCTTTTTACACTGTTGTTGGGAGAAAATACTCCCCTGTTGGAGTTCTTCCAGCCGGGATACAATGATCAGCACTTTGAAGAAATAATTGAATAATGAAGCAGAGCTGCCGGAAAGAAGCTTTTAATGATAAGGAACCAAGATGAATGACATTCAGCAAGGCTTCTTGGCTAGCTAGAAAGATTGACATTCAAATGTGAGTTTACATACCCTTTCTGAGTTTTGGTCTAAAACTGGTTTTTGGTGAAGTTTAATTCTGTGCTTGGTGACCTTTAATCTTGTGTTTATTGGTGGGATAATTTTCCCTATTCAGCTTTGTTTGGAAGGAAAAAGGTTAATCTCTGTTCCTGAAAAGAAGCAGGGTTCAGAAATCTGGCTAGCTAGTTCCTGTGTTCTGGTAATTGGTTTAACAAGCAACAGCTACTGTGTTTGCTTTTTTGCTACATTCTAGCGCTAATTGCATTCTTTGTAGTTAGGATTATCTCAAGTGTTTCCACTTGAGCTTGCCTGGGGTGTGAGCTCTGGCAATGAGCAAGACAAGGCTTGTGTTTTAGTTTTAAAAGGATTTAAACTGTTGTGATTTAATTATTTGTATTGTGTTTGAATTTTTTCCTGCCTCGTGGTTTCTTTTTCTATCTGGGAGAGAATGGGATTAGCCCACACTCAAGATATTAATTTGTTAATTTGTCTCTTTAGCTCTGCATTTTGTAGCCCAAATATGCCCACCCACTTTCTGAAGAGCTTAAATGACCTCTCTGCTAAAGGGTTTCACTTTATGAGCAAGAGTTGGCTGCTGATAGTTATCATTGCGTTTTAACTATTTTAATTCCTCAAGGTGCTCTGGCACCCTGCCTGATTTGTAACTCTGGATTGCAGGTATTTCTAATCTAATGATTGGTATTTAGGGCAGCTTTTTGCAAGCAAAGAAGCTTTTTGTATTTTTGTACAGGTAATCCTTGATTTACAACAGTTCATTTAGTGACCATTCAAAGTTACAATGGCACTGACCATTTTTCACACTTACAACCATTGCAGCATCACCAGGGTCACGAGAGGCCAGGCGAGGAGAAGCGCCCCTCGACGTGAGTGATGTCGAGTTGGCCATGCCCACCCAGTCATATAACCACCCAGCCATGCCTACCCAGCTGGTCATTAGGGCAGAGAACCGGTTGTTAAATTATTTGAATCCCACCCCTGGTTATGTTATTGATGTTTTAATTGTGGGCTGGGAACCGCCCAGAATTGGATTAAAGATAGGTGACTATATAAATGTTCTAAAGAAATAAATGTGCACAAGGAGCCCATATAATGGCTAACTAGTGTCTTCTGAAGCACTTGTGAGGCAGATGCCCTTGTATGTGCCAGGAGTCTAGTTTCTCTTCCATCTGAAGCCAGAATGACTAAATAGGATAGAGCCCAATGACTGTAGAGTGAGGAAGCATGACTGCAACTGAAGAAACCAATGGGAACAGGTCAACATCACCAGTAGCATCACAAATGCCTTGTAGGTTGTTTATTTGGTAGGATTTGTATCACAAGAAGGAAAGAATGACCGTAGTACGGTAGCAGAACAGCTAAAAACAACTTCAGAATGTTTCTGCAGTTCACGGTCAATGAGACCATGTCACAAGGACAGTGGGTTGTCATCATGCTGCAATAAATGGAACATTAGGAGGACTCTAAGAAACAGGTTTTCTGGGGAAATGGTGTATTCTTCACTGACTCTGAAAATCTCATCAGCACAATGCCACACACGCCTGTCCAGAAAGAAGACTCAGGTATATTTTATAAAAGATTGTCAGGTAAGATTATAAGTGATTGCCAATTTAATGAAGCAGAAATAGATAAGAGACTTGCAGAAGTAGCATAAAGGAAAACAAAAGTGTAGATTTTTTGCACTATTTGCTTATGGCAATAAATGCAAAGAATAGTCATTCATTCAATAGTCACCTGTATTGAATTGACTGTGAAGTAATATTTTATGTGAAGCAGGGGTGGGTTCCAACTTACCTCGCTGCCAGTTCGTTCCCTCCTGCGCCGCGTGGGTGCGCCTCGTGGGCACGCACATGCGCAGTAATGAAAAATCCAATTTTTTTTTTAAAAAAAGCCAAAAACAAGATGGTGACTGCATGCACAGTGCCGGAACTCGGCTTCTGCGCATGCTCAGAAGAAAAAAAAATTCAAAAAAAATTCAAAAAAAAATATGGCGGCGCCCACGGACCGGCACCGACCAAACCGGATCGGTGATGTCATCGTGACATCACCAGCGGGTCACTAACGGTTCGGGCGAACCAGTCCGAACCAGGAGGAACCCACCCCTGATGTGAAGATGTATTACTGTATGTTTCATATATACTCATTGCTGTGCTTAAAAACAAAGCAATGGTAATAAACGTTCTTTCAATTTCATGGGTTTAAAAGTACTTGCTCTGTACGTTTCCTTCTGTTTATATAAAGCATTTGTCTGAAGTTGCCTGAAAACTTTTAAACCCACAATTAATTATAAGATTTGCCAATTCACATTTCACTGACTATCATGTAACAGAACATACACCAGTTTGCTTACACCAGTGAATATTTAATTTAAATGCATCCTGACATAATGCAAATATAACCATTAAAGTCCTGTCCTCAACAGTGGTTAGGCTTCAGATATTTTGCATCATGGCAGAAACTGGGGGAAAAAAGGTTATACATCCCAGCTGTAGTTACATGACAGCAATTATAATGGAAAATTCAGAAGGGAGCAATGTGTGTATGTGGTTGAAATAGTATTTGTGTTTGTCACATAAAAAATGAACAGACAAATTATCCACTGTCAGTGAATCCAGTAGGAATTAACCACACCTATGTTCCATAGAAATTAAGGAACTAGCCATAGAATTTTATTCTTTTGCATTAATTGAACTTATTACTAAAGTAAACCAGTCAGATCCTACAGCTCATAAACATCAGTAAAAGTTCAGCAATAGGGCTCTGCAGATTTTTGAGGAGATTCCACAAAATGTCGAGCGAAGCTTAACCCCTGTGGTCTCCTTGCTTCCGAAAACAAAACAGCCTTGTTGCTTTGCTTCATCCTGCTGAAAAGGCTATAAGGCAATGTGGCAATCCACAACTGCAGGGGAAAAAAGTTAGGTACCCTCATCTTATTGTGGAGATAGCCTGTTACAGGACAGTCTTTAACTTTATGTGATTAAGATTAATTAAGGCAATCAAAAGAGCAGATAACTTCTCAGCTTGCATGCAATCTTGGAGTTTATAGAACTAAATGTCTGTACTCAGTCCTCCAGGTCATGGCTGTCCCAAAGGTGCTTTTGGCTTCTTATCCAAAAAGCTTCTTGGGTGAGAAGTGAAACGTCTTCAAAGAAAAACCAGAAAGTTCAGTTGCCTCTTGAAAAAGCACCTTTGGGAGTTTATAGATCCTCTCCGTATTTTTTAAATAGAGTTCAGAGCATGCTGTAGGATTAAGGCAGTCTTAGTCAGCCTGTAGATCAGTGGTTCTCAACCTTCCTAATGCCGCGACCCCCGCCCCGCTGCCGCGACCCCTGCTTCTCCCCCTCCCCATGCGTGTGCGTTGCCAGTCACCAAGATGGCGGGCTAGCACGCGCTTAGGTAACCCCTGTGAAAGGGTCATTCGACCCCCAGGTTGAGAACTGCTGCTGTAGATGGTCTTTGTCTGCAGAATGACTGAATTGTGACTCTCTTGATTCTTTTTGACATCTTAGTAGCTTTCAGAACCATCAATAAAATATCCTCTGGCTTTGATATCTGGGAATAGAAGGTGCTATTTGCAAGATCCAATCTGGATCAGTCACAGGAACCAGAGATGATTGACCAGATTGTATCTTGCAACATTATATGTGTGTGTGTGTGTGTGTGTGTGTGTGTGTGTGTGTGTGTGTGTGCGTATATATATATATATGTT
>QLTV01001483.1:7337118-7390257 GCA_003457575.1 Thermophis baileyi | reverse complement strand
GAGTAAAAAAAAGTGGAACCCACCCCTGTATATATGTGTATGTGTGTGTGTGTGTGTGTGTGTGTATATATATATATATATATATATATAGTATATATCTGCCTTCATTCGTAAGGTACTATTTGGCTGTGGTTCAGTTCCTCTCAGATAAATTTCAAATGGTCTTGTGTTCTGCCTCCAACACTTTCTTACACTTGTATCAAATCACATATCACAAGATTATCAGGATATTTGGAGTTGGGCATTATCAATTTGCTGATGATATCCAAATCTAGTTCTCAGGAACATCTTCAGGTAATAGTGCATTTTTTCTGAATTTCTGCCTGCAGCTGGTAGTGATGATGAGGGATCAAAAACATGAAACTAAATTAAAACTGTGAATGCTTATTGTGAGGTATCACAGTTCCAGACACATGATAGTTTTCCTAGTTTAAAGGGCTGCATATCTTCACACAGAGAGCAGGTTAGGGGGTATTTCTGGATTTGAATCTTTCTCAGTTTCCCAGATATGACGAAAGCCAAGGATGCCTTATATGAACTTTGTTTCATATATCAGTTCACCTGAGTTGAATGTCCTTTCAGGAATAAAGTGACTGATGGTGAAAGTGCTGGCAATCTCCAAGCTTCTGTTCTCATATAATTTGTATTGGGCTTATTTTTCTTCGGGGATTCAGTTGATACCCAATTCAATGGCCAGATTGGTCTTCTGGAAGATCTCAGTGAGACCACATTATTGTGCTAAAAGCATTATGTGAAATATTTCTGCATGAAACACAAAGTGCTGAATTTGAAGCCTTGTATTCAGAACTTTTTAAGAAACCACCTCCTTGTATGTGATTCCCCATCTAGACCCCTTCTTTGAAGGCATTTGGAAAAGTTCTCCTACAGCTTCTATGCATTCACTTCTCAGGAGCCTAAGACTAAGCTTTTACAATATCTTGTCCAGTTTTTGGAATATTCTCTGTTAAATCAAGGGATGTAAAAATAGACCATTTTATATAGGCTGCTGAGTGTTCATTTTACTTGCTTTAATTTTCCAGATCCCCCAACATTAATTTTCAACAAGGTTGCACTACCCAAGCCAATGCCTGTGTATAACCTGTATGTTGTGAAGAGAATTTGATAATCAAAGGAATAAAATCAGTACTATAAATACACATTACAAATAAAATCTTCTTTTATTTAAAAAGAAGTAATCTTTCCCGTACTGTATATAACCAGTAATTTAGTCCTACAGTTTGCTAAGATTAGCCAGTGTATCCTACATTCTAGCATTGTGCAGATGCATTTTCAGTTTGGCAAATGAGACAGATTTTTATTTAAGAAATTGCAGGCTTCCATCTGAGATGGTGCCACATGTTAACTTGTTGCTTTTAATCTGTCTGGTTTATAAAATTGAAAGCATGCATTCAGAGACTGTTGTCAGGACTGTGTTTACTTGAAAAGGAGTAAAATTGCATTTTAAATTTCCAGCTACAGTAGAACCTCTAGTCACGAATGCTTCTGACCACAACCAAATCGGGTTCTGACCAAAAAATTCACAATTTTTTTTTCGCAGCCGATTTTCCCTTCCGCGCCATTTTTTTTTAAGCGCCAAATTTCCAAAATTAGGTTCAGGTCATGACCAAATCGGGTTGCAACCAAAGTTATGGAATGAATTATGATCATGACCAGAGGTTCTATTGTATATGGGTGACTTAGTGAAATGAATGGAAGTACAATAAAAGTCCCATTTCAAATTTTCCTTTTTATTGTGGGGAGAATGGGTTGGAGGAGATGGGGCATGCATGCATAGGAAAAATTAGCTGTTACAGTTAAGTTTCACTTGACTTCATGTTTTTTTTACATCTAGCTGTATGAGCTGTTGGAGTAATAGATATGAAGAAGACATGATTCTATAGGTTTTCTTAGAATTGGTATTATTTCCAATTCTATATAGTTCTAAACCTCAGTGCTTTCCTCAATCCACTAGACCTCAGAACGCCATAGAATTTAGCCACATAAATCCTTGCAGTGCTACTCCAAACATATTCAATCACTTCTCCATTGTCTCAATGTTTCAGGAAATTATGAGGGAAACGTTATTTATTCCTTTGCATTGCAATGACAAATATAAACTATATCAGTTTGTTTGCTCTTATGGCTTCGTTCCAATTATTCATTCAGTGCATTCAGTTGTACTATTGGAGGCTCTTAAATGAAATATATGAGTCAAACCAAGATATGGGCGAGGGGAGAAACAGTCCAAGGTAAGTAGAAAATTACTGCTTCTCCTCCATATACCTGCCATTGTTTATATGCTCAGAGAGAAGAGACTGAAGAGGCAGCAGTCTAGAATAGAGGAAATGCGTAGCTAAGAATCTCTGGAGGTTGACAGAAGTTTGCTACGTGGCCTCCTTGTGGGACATAGATCTTGTTGGGTGCCCAGTGATGCTGATTGAACCTTGATGTTAAGGATAATTTAATTAAATTTTCAGGAATAAATTTGCAATTGTGCATTTAGTAGGCCCATGTAAGGTGGCTTGGCTTTACCTCAGTGAGGCATGTTGGAAGATGGAGATAAACAATTATCCTTAATGAAGTGTTTTGCTTCACCTCTGTATATGGAGTATCATTCATAGTGTCAGGAAAAGGCCACTGTGCATGCATCGTGCATGTGTTGGAGTCCATTTTGGCATTTTTAGCAATGGATCTGATGTATCAGAAATAGGTTGTCTTTACTGGAAGTCATCATAAGTGATGACTTCCAGTAAAGATTAATGATGAATTAGACATCTCTAAAGGAGGGGGAAACAGCATTATAGCTAAGAAATGCTGGCTGGAGAGTGGTAGCTGGCCAGTGAAATCTCTACAGATCAAGGAGAGATTCGGGAAGATAAGCCCATTCGTACTACAAACAGTCGATCCTTGGGAGTGAGTTGCAGGAATGAAACTTTCGTATTTGGCTCCGGAGTCAAGCAGGTTGGAATTGCAGAATTCCGTCTTCACTCATAACTGCAATAGCAACAGCACTTAGACTTATATACCGCTTCACAGTGCTTTACAGCCCTCTCTTAGCGGTTGACAGAGTCAGCATATTGCCCCCAACACTCTGGGTCCTCATTTTACCAACCTCGGAAGGATGGAAGGCTGAGTCAACCTTGAGCATGGTGGGATTTGAACTGCCAAATTGCAGGCAGCCGGCAGGCAGCAGAAGTAGCCTGAAGTACTGCACTCTAATCACTGTGCCACCGCGGCTCAATACATAGCTAGTCTTTGACTTACAACCATTCTTTTAATGTCCATTCAGTTACAGCATTGAAAAACATGAATTGCGTCAACATTACAATAGTTGCTGTGACCCGAGGATCAAATGATCAAAATTTGAACACTTGGCAACTGGCATGTATTTATAAAAGTTGCACATGATCACATGATTGACATTTGTGACCTTACTAGGGGCTCCTGACAAGAAAAGTCAGTGGGGGAATTTGAATCTGCTTAATAACTGACTGATTCACTTAACGACCACAGCAAAAAGAAATATCATCATATTGGGCACAATTCACTTAACAACCACATTGTTTAGTGATAGAAATAGGAGTCTCAATTGTGGTTGTAAGTCAGGACTAACTATATTTTTTTAAAACAAGCCATACTAATTTCTTAGCCACTTTTGGATTTAGTTACTGTATTTTTCGGACTATAAGACACTCAGGACTATAAGATGCACCTAGCTTTTGGGGACGAAAACAAGAAAAAAAATCTGCCTCCCAGCAATTTGCCTCGTTGCAGCAAACAGCAAACAGCCTGGTCAGCTTCAGCACAGCCTGATTTAGCACGAGCAGCGGTTGGATCGGCCTTCCGGAATACAAACGATCAGCTGTTCCAGGCTGCGGGGATCGCCGCCGCTGCCTATCACTGCCTCCGCGCACCCCATTTTCGGCCTCTGTGCACCCCATTTTCGGCCTCCGTGTGTCCCATTTTCGACCTGTTCAAGGCGGCGGGGATTGCTGCAAACAGCTGATTGGTAGTATTCCGGGAGGCAGATCCAACCGCCAATCAGATGCTTGTGCTAAATCAGGTGGTGCTGAAGCTGACCAGGCTGTTTGCTGCAAGGAAGTAAATTGCTGGGAGGCAGAAGCCGAAGGGTGAGGGCTGGTGGGTGGGCGGGGCTTTGGCAACATTCACTCTATATGACTGCTGTTTGCTGCAAGGAAGTAAATTGCTGGGAGGCAGAAGCCGAAGGGTGAGGGCTGGCGGGTGGGCGGGGCTTTGGCAACATTCACTCTATATGACGCACAGACATTTCCACCCACTTTGGGGGGGGGGAGTGCGTCTTATAGTCCGAAAAATACGGTAATCTAAAATATAGATTAAATAAAATAAACTCTTGATAAAGAGAGCTATAAAGGGACAAATGGGACAGTAACTTATTTTATTTTTACTATTTTTATTTTGGGTGAAAGTTTGTATAATTTCAATTAAATTAGTCAAATGGATCAGACCTCTGTTTACATCTAAAGCATGCAAGTAATTGGTACAAAACGAAACGAAAAATAAGATAATATGAGCCAAAATGTGATACTTTGTTGCTAAGGAGATGTGGAATGTAATGTGGTTTGAAACTGTGGAATGTGTTATCAGATATAATAATGTTAAAGGCATAGAAAGATAAAAGAGAAGAAGAAGAAAAGGTGGAAGTTCATTTTTTTTATTTCCCCTCGCCTGAGTTAATTCTGCCTTTGAACTATCATAGTAAAATGACAACAACAAGAAAAGCCTCAGGGATGGAAGGCAGGAGGGGTTTGTTAGAACAACCTGCAGAGAGACCAATGACAATAGATTTGCTTCAAAAATATGTAGTAAGTTTGAATATTTGGATAATAAGTTGACAGCTTTTGGGGAAAAAAAAGAATGAAAAATGTGTAAATATGAGAGAAGAGGTAAAAGAAGTTAGAAAAGTGTAAAGTTCTCTAAAACAAATGACTGGGAAAGTAAAAAGTGGAAATTTTGAAGAGCAAGACATAAATTATGGATGGAGACTTAGAAAGAGAATTAAAAACTTGGCCCTGTTGGAATTAAGAGAGAAGAAGAGATTTGAAGTTGACATTTAAAACAATTCCTGAGGCCTGAGACTTCAGATTTAAAGCAATTCCTAGATGAAGATATTGGAGAAAGGATTATTAAAGTTTAGCAAACGTTTTGGATTGGGAAGAGAAGGAAACTAAGGCAGAAATTGTAAGTTTTTAGATTTTAATGTCCATTTAAAAGCAATCAGAAAGGTACGTATTTCAAAACCATATGTGATTTGGCACAGTATTCTGCTGATAAAGAAAGAAAAGGCAAGCATGTAGAAGCCCTTATAAATTGAGCATGTCTTTAGGTTTTGGCTCTTGCTAAACGTACTTCTGATTATTGTTATCAGCATTGTCACTACCACCATCATCTTGTTGCCTTCTACGTCCACGGCACTTTATTGGATTGCAAAGAGACTCATCCCTTGTCTAAGGACTTTGCACTCCCAAGATTTCATTTGGAAAACAACAATGGTTCCCAAAGACACGACTGTACATCAGCTTTTATTTCAGCCTTAAACCAAATTTTTTGGAAACCACTGGGATTTATCATCACTAGGGTTAGGATCAGGCTGCATATTTGCATATGGGGCCTATCAACATAAAGACGAGGCTTCCTGCAATCCATTTCAGTTCTGAAGGCATTCATTTCATAAATGTCTTCAGCTTTCCCTGGGGTGTCAGACTTCCTAACCGGGTTCATTTGATTTGTCTGAGAACCTGGCGGCTGTTGTCATTGCAATTGGCTAGTGGCCGTCCTGCCCACTTGCTTCTGACCAGGCATTAAACCTTGACTGTAGGGGTCTCATCACAGATGAACTGTCAGATCATGACTACGTTTGATGCAGTATAATCTGTCTTGAAATTAGAATTGGCCCAGCCAGGCTTGGTTTTCTCACAGGCTGCTGCAACTAATGCACTCTTTGAATATGTATTCATGGAGCTCTGCCTTCATTGGGAACCCAGAGGGAGTACAAGTTAAGAGCAGATTTTCTGAATTAGCATGTCGAGAGGGAAGGGCCCTTCATTTTGCCTTCCGCAGATGCCTCTCCCGCCGGTTCATTACAATTGCATTTCATCAGCTTTATGATGTCCACATGTCAACTGAGTGTGAGGATTTTGCACACAAAAGAGCCTCAGGGAAAACGACTTCACCAGCTAATCAGCTGATTATCATACCTCAAATGGGTTGCAGTGTGCGGGCTCCAAAAAGCTGTATCAGTGAGAGCAGAATTGAAGATTAAGACAGAAAACAGGAGGGAGAGAGGGAGGGAGAGAGGGAGGGAGGGAGGGAGAGGGAGAGGGAGAGGGAGAGGGAGAGAGAGAGAGACCTTCCCATTCCAGTTTTTAAGAGACATTGAAGTGGAATTTGTTAAAGATAACAAACATAGCCAGGACCTCTGCTTTTAAAGCAACCCCAAACCAATGGACCCAAATCACAGATGGCTTTCATCTAAAAGAGTGGGAGGGCAAAAGGTTAATGAACTTTATTTGTGGCTTGTTTATGCCCAGCTGTGGGAAGTGCAGAACTACAGAAACTTGGTACCACTATACATTATTGGGAATACTTTGTCTAAGTTATTCCAGCTGAATAACTGAGTGGGCTTCCAAAGCAGTAGGATTATATACTCTCCAGCTCACAGAGGGTCCTTTCTGTCTCCCACTCATAAGGGGATGGTGGATGCTCTGAAAATAGTCCATCTTGCATAATCTACCATCAGTGCAGTGATAAACCCAGCAATAATAGTATGTTGTGCACTGTTTTATATTTCAGTGTTTTATTGTACACTACTCAGAGTCCAGCTTTGAGGGAGATGGGCAGTTCAGAAACATGAGGTATAAATAAATAAATATTTAAAAATAACTATGCAAGTCTGTAAAAATGTGAAGTGGCTGTTGTAGCATACATAAATCAGAGGTGGGTTCCTCCCGGTTCGGACCAGTTCTATAGAACCGGTAGTAACTTGGCGGCCTGGGTCACTAGAACCGGCAGCGACCCAGGCCTGCCATGCCCCCAAACCGGTTCTTTCGGCAGCACCATAGGCGTGCCATCTTGTTTTTTGCTTCTGCCCATGCGCAGAAGCTTTTTTTAAGCACTATGCATGCGCGAAGCGCGTGCAAAGCGCCCACCCGCCTGCGTGGCATGACACTGAGCGAACCGGCAGCGAAAAAAACCAGAACACACCCCTGACATAAATGGATTTCTTCAGACTGATGGTGGCTAAGAGAAAAGAAAGACCATGGAGAGAAAGCCCCCATAAGAACAATGTCTTTCTTCTTCTTCTTCTTCCTCCTCCTCCTCTTCCTCCTCCTCCTCCTCCTCTTCTTCTTCTTCTTCCTCTTCCTCTTCTCCTTCTCCTCCTCCTCCTTCTCCTTCTCCTTCTCCTTCTCCTCCCCTCCTCCTCCTCCTTCTCCTCCTCCTTCTCCTCCCCTCCTCCTCCTCTTCTTTCTGAAATTTACCAAAATTTCACCTTTCTCAAATCTATCTCAAATGCAGTTAGAGCAGAAGCTGCCTTTTGCTCTGCAGAGAGTCTGCCTTATGCTTTCATCAGAGTAGTCTAACTCACACAGATGCAGTATTTAGCAGTGCCATCTCCTGTTTTCATCAGAAGGGGGAAGGTTGCGGAGCTGAGCCCTGTAGAATAAGGGGGGCAGGTCCCCAGTGATTGGCGAAAGCTGAACATCGGTGCCAGTTTCCATCTGTCAGGAGAGCCCATCTCTGAACCTTCAATCTGTCAAAAGCTGGCTGCCTAGCTGAAGGCTCCAGGAGATTTGGTGCACTAAACACATTTGACAAGAGCATTATCACTGCAAGAAGCCTCACGAAATGCCATCAATGTGTTAATTGTAGCCAGCTATGCAAAGTGTCACTTCCCATATCTTTGGCCTCCAAGCAGTGGTTGCAGATTCTGCAATTCCCCTAATTTTCTATACTTTGCAAATATAGAAATTGTTCATTTCTTTAGTCATACTAAAAAAAACCAGCATTTTTATATTGGGCAGAGAAGCTTTTTTAAGGTTATTTTTTGGGGGGAGGGGAGAATTCTAACGTTTTGAAGTGGGAGGCTAAGCAGTGATATTTTACATTAATATTAAATGGCCTGAGGAAAGAAATTGGCTTTTTTCCTCCTGCATTTTTATTTCTCATTGGAGGTATTGTTGTTTTTGTTTTCCACATGGAAAAGAAGGGAATGAGTTGTATATCCTTTAACAGCACAAATTATTCATTTTACTGTTGGAATTCTTTTTGTCAAGAGCTATATATGTATGATGCATTTTCATTTCTGGAAGTTTTCTTCCATCATGATGAAAGAATAGTTTTTTAATGAGAACATTAGAAAAGTGCATAAATAAATGAAAAATCTCCCTTGAAGATATGTAATGTGGTTTTTAGCACCCACACAGCTAATATTCAATTTCTGCTACTACCAGTGCCAGGTGTTAAATTTCTCTAGTTGCTGTCACTAATGCAAATGAGATTCTTTTTCTGCTCATAAAAAAATCAAATCCACATTAGAAATTAGCTATAAAATGTAATGACTTAAATGCTATAGTTTTCTACAAATCTCCTTCCGTTTTCCTACCAGACAATGCTATAAAACAAAGGAAGGATAATAAACCTTACAAAAGTTGAGTTATTTAAAGGTCTTTTGGAGCTTGTTACTTAGCTGCTGATATATTCTTCTTTTTATAATGGTTGCAGAAAAGAGCTTTTTTTATATGCCAATTTTCTATCACATTGTTTAGTTTTAAAACTAGCAGTAACTGAGCAGTGGAGACTTAGCACTGCAAGTCATCTATTTTAAGTAGTCTATTTTTGACACTCTGGGGCATACTTAAATAAATTCTAGGAACTTACTAAGATCTTATGATGCTGATATAAATTTAATCTGAACTAAGTATAATAATCCTCATAAAAATGTGGGGTATGTGCATTTTTCTACTGTGCCTCAGTTAGTTTCAAAACAAACTGGTAAAAGATAATCCATTTGATTGGATTGATTTAGAGTTTTATCTTGTCCCTTACACTGACTGATTCCCATGTTCGAGAACGAGAGAGCAAAAGATCAAGGACCCAGCAGTATAAATTGCAAATGAGGGCACAAGAGATTAAAAACCTTCACATATTTACTTCTGTTTCAATCTGAGCTGAGTTCCAATTTTGCCAACAAGTCCAGCGGACGGAGGACATGAAATGAAAAATGTAAGAAACCTTATGATTGAAATCTCTTGCAGCACAAAGGCTGATGGATTTAAGGGTAATAAAATCACTCCCTATCTGAAGATGTAAGTGTTAGTGTAAACGATATCCAAAATAACGCAGTTATTTAACCCTAACCCTAACCCTAACCCTACAATTTGTTTGAATTGAAAATACATAATTTATTAAATGAAACTGCGTATGTTATTGTATTGTATGTGTTTCTGGAATTGTGTTGTGAATCAGATTCAGCAGTTTGGAAATGTACTGATAGACAGACTTATCAAAATCATTTTTAATAGCTTTGCTATTGATTATCATTTAAAATCTACTGGTATTAGCAATAGCACTTAGACTTATATACCGCTTCATAGTGCTTTTACAGCCCTCTCTAAGCGGTTTACAGAGTTAGCATATTGCCCCCAACAATCTGGGTCCTCATTTTACCCACCTCGGAAGGATGGAAGGCTGAGTCAACCTTGAGCCGGTGAGATTTGAACTGCGGGACTGCAGCTAGTAGTCAGCTGAAGTAGCCTGCAGTACTGCACTCTAACCACTGCACCACCTCTATTCTTGTGTAAACATTTTTATAAACAAAAATAAATTAAAACTTGGAGGCAAAATATATGTTTTTAAAAACAGGTCACCTGCTAAATTTAAGAGAAATATGTACAAATGTCTACTTCCAAATAGAAAAACTATTTTTGCAGAATTCTTTTGCAGATATTAATGTCCCAAAATTTCATAGAGGTGGAAAGTACTGTTAAGATCAGGGGTGCTAAAAATTCCAGTTTAAAAAAAAAATCAGTTTAGGGTTGTTAGGATACATTGGTCAAAATATTCTTCCAGCCATCACCTCAACCTTACTGACGAGGTCCTTTGTATTGGAAGTAGTTGTACAACTCATGAAAATTATGTCATTTATTAAATTTACAGCATTTGCATTTGCCATAATTATACAGATAACATTAATTGGTACAAAGAATGTAAATCACCTTATTTATGGATTTAACAGACATTCGGGTATAATCTATATCCTCTCTCCTGAATGTTCAATTAAATCAACAGTTTACTATATTTAAAAAAATCCTCTATTATCTGATGGGCAATAAATACTGTACCGCTGATTTTTTGGTAAGTGGTTTGCCCAGTTACAGAAGAAGAAGAAGAAAATTTTCATTAGTGCCAAGGGGCATCATATTCTTCTGGGGATGTCCTAGAAATATATATATCATATTTGAATGGAAAGGCATATAGTGAGACCTAATCTTACAATTGTATAGTGGATCACAGAATGAAACAGAAACAATATTTGCACAAAAAAGGAGAGCAAAGTACATTTTTCTGACTAATTGATGGTTGTCTTTATATAACCCTCTGAAACACCAAATTCCTCACTTGCCATCAAGAAGACCTGGATCCTGCTTTGCCTCAGAGACTAATCCTGTCAGATTTCGATCATATCTGATGCTCTTCCATAGTGAACCTTCTACATAAATGTTTATTTGTTCCAGAACTATCACCAAGTTTCTGTTCTCCTGTACAGAATTGATTTCCTGTTGATTTCCCGCTCTTGTCTAAATTGAATTCGATTCCATTCTTCTTTGTTCTTTTCTTTACTTTTAGAATAACTTTATTGAACATTATATTATACAGCTAAAACTAATACAATCTACATCAGGGGTGTCAAACTCGATTTCATTGAGGGCCGCATCAGGGTTGTGTTTGACCTCGGCGGGGACCGGGGGGGGCATGGCCAGGGTGGGTGTGGCCAGTTCGACGTCACTCATGTCGGGGGCGCCTGTGGTGGCCCGAGCGCTCTGCAGGCTCCCGAGCTCCATTTTCAGCTGCGATGGCCTCCTGCAACCCTCTGCCAGCAAAAACAGAGTTCAGGAGGTCTGCCCGCTGCTCTCCCGAGCTCCATTTTCAGTGGCAGAGGCACCATGGGCCAATCCTTTCCTTTTTCCAGGATGGCCCCACGGGCCACATCTAAGCACCCTGTGGGCCGGATCCGGCCCCTGGGCCTTGAGTTTGACACCCCTGATCTACATAGTACAAAAATATATGAAAAAGATTTTTTTTTAAAGTTCAGAAAAAGACAATAAAGAAGAAACCTCCTCCTTTATCCCCAGGAAGCATAATCAACATTAACAACTTATCACTATCTCTTAAAGTGTCTCCAAGCATCTTTTCAACCCATACCTCACCCCAGTCTCTATAAACCACTCTCTAAAATCTCATCCTTCCATATTTATCAGCAAAATCCAGGTTTATTAGAAATAACAATATAACTATTACAAACTATCTTCTAAACCTAATTTGAGTCCTTATATTTTAAACCTCCATTTCCTATCTTCAAATTAACAAAATCTTTAAACATCATCATCAACAACCAATCAACCAATCAACAAATAATTAAACATTACCAAAAATAGCAACCCATTTATTTTGACCTTGATCAAATAAACTTATTTTATATTCTTTGTTCTTTCTCTTTAGATCTTATTTTATATTCTTTCTTCTTTCTCCCAAAAGTCTTTAGATCCATCAAACAAAGTTCTAACATGTGTTTCCTCATACTCGCTTTGTCTCTTCTCCCAGAACTCTTACGGTAGCAATAGTAATAGCACTTAGACTTATATACTGCTCCACAGTGCTTTACAGCACTATCTGAATGGTTAACAATGTCAGCATATTGCCACCAACAATCTGGGTCCTCATTTTACTGACCTTGGAAGCATGGAATGCTGAGTCAACCTTGAGCCGGTCAGAATTGAATTCCTGGCTGTGGGTAGAATTAGCCTGCAAGTGCAATACTGCATTCTAACTACTGTGCCACCACGGCTCTTTGTCAAGCCCCTTTTGTTAATTCCAGTAGAAAAAAGTTATCCACGTCACTGTTCACATTCTCGCTGTCTCTTAGAAAAACTTGGACAAATTTGTATGTCTTGTTTAATTATTAACTCATCACCCAATTTCATTTGTAAAGCTTTTATTTACATGTCTTTGTTATAGGTTATCAAATTTGAATCTACTTTCAATTCGATTTCAATTTTACTCAATGGGACTTGTCCTCTTCAGTAACACCTTCTAACTTTCCTATAATAACAAATAACTTTATTTTTGCTGAGCCAATTCATTGTAGATCTCTCTTAAGATAGCCTGTAGATACCCCATCCACATATCTGTGCCTTTGTCTAATCCCCAGCTGCCACAGAGGCAACTTACATTTGTCTTTAGATGATGTAGTGGTGATGTTTTTCCTATGCTCCTAACCCAACTCTTGCCATAGGATGCACCACTGAAGATGGTGGCAATGATTGACTTTCAGATGCTGCCTCCCTTTTCATTTCAACCTGGGCTGTAGGAGTGATTAGCATTTAGCTTTTGCAGACAGGAGAACATCTACCCAGTGCTATACAAAGCACTAATCTGGCATTAAGCAGGCTCATTCTATATACTAGTGTTTTTCTGGGAGATATTGATTGATTGATTGATTGATTGATTGATTGATTGATTGATCCAATGTATAGCTGCCCATCTCATCAAACAAGTGACCCTGAATGGCACACAACAAACCCATACTGTCAACAAATACTTAGTTAACATTATTCATTATTTAAACCATAAAAATCTAAAAATTTAGATCTGATTTTAAGCACATGTTTAGCAATATTTTGAAAGACAATGTGTTTTCAAGAAACAGATTGGTATTCTCTGTATGGAAGGCCACTTTAAACCATAAAAGAGAGCTGGGCAGTCACAAATGAGCATGTTATGGGATTGTCACCTCTTCCTCTAACAGGTTGTTATCACATGGCCATGCTTTCTATTCTTTTGATTACATTGGAGAGGCATCCATGGAATCTTTTTGGGTATTGCCAGCAGTAGCCATTCACTGCTAGCAGATCTGTTTCTTTGTGGCATTTATTGATTTGGGATATCTGGGAACTGGAGTAGAATTGACAAGAGTTCTATTAGTTTCCTTTTCTCACCAGAATAACAGGTCACAGAGGTAGCTGTGGAGTGTATATAAAGCACCACAGAGCAAACAGAGAGTACAGTCACCATGTACTTTACTGCTAAACTATATAACTGTAAGAGGAAACAGGAAACTCTACTCAGAACAAAAGAGCATAGAGTATATACCATAGATCCAAACTCATAAATACTGTCATCTACTGGCTGAATACTACTATAGTTGTTGCATAGAAATAAATTCCAACTATGAATTCCAACACTCTTCAGTACCTCTCCCCTGTGCCCATGACCTGTAGCCAAGCTACTGTGGGATAGGGATTGATTATTTTTCCCACTGACTAGTGATGCTCTGGGATTGGAAATGCATCTGGAAAATTCAGCCATCACTATCCTCAGTTTCTCTTGCTTTAAAACAGCATTGACAGCTCCTCACTCCCTGATCTTCTTACTGAAGTAGAATAGATCTATTGGCCATCAGGAGAGACTGCTGCTGATGATGATGACTGAAAAACTGGAAGAATGCATATAAAATAGCAATAGCACTTAGACATATATCACTTCACAGTGCTTTACAGCCCTCCCAAAGCAGTTTACAGAGTGCCCCCAACATCTGGGCCCTCATTTTACTGACTTCAGAAGGATGGAAGGCTGAGTCAGAATTGAATTCCTGGCAGTGGGCAGAGTTAGCCTGCAATACTGCATTCTAACCACTGCGCTGCCACAGGCAATGAGGAAGAATCCTTAGTCATATTTGAAAGATATCAGTGAAACAATTTAGACCAATCAAAACCCCATTGATTTCAGGAATAGAGAAACTGTGGCTGAACTTCAAGTCACCATTTGCCTAGCAATTTGATGGCTAATGGTGTTGCATACCTATTCTCAAT
Organism: Thermophis baileyi; assembly: GCA_003457575.1. Classification (NCBI taxonomy): domain Eukaryota; kingdom Metazoa; phylum Chordata; class Lepidosauria; order Squamata; family Dipsadidae; genus Thermophis; species Thermophis baileyi. The sequence continues at coordinate 7,376,131 of QLTV01001483.1, read as the reverse complement.
TCTGTAGGAACCATCTCCTTGTCTGTTTCGTATATTATCTTTTAGGCATGTAATTATGCGGTCATTCTGAAAACTATACAACTGCTTTTAAGTCATTATTTCCTATCATTAATGTGAGTGTTTCAAACACGGAGGGAAATGAATTTATGCTGGGTGATATGTGAGGAGGCCAGATTTTTCCTCTTAAATTCATGTGAAAAAGAAAATGTACTATATGTTTGTTGATTTAGAGAAAGCATATCAAGAAGTGAACAGATGTACAGAATTTTTTGCATCAACACAGAGTTAAAGTTTGATGGTTGAATGTGATAAGAGTGGAAGAAAATGGAAAGCATGTGTGAGAATAAATGGAAAGTTAACAAATGTTTCAACACTGAGCAGGGCAAAAGACATGGATAAGTGATGTTGTATAAAGTATTTATGGTCAAATACCTAATAAATATATAAATATACAGTATACAAGGAGACAAATTCCTTGTGTGTCTAATCACACTTGGCCAATAATTATTCCATTCTATTCTATTCTATTCTTTGCCTGTAGTACTGTTAGAAGGCTGGGGGAATGAATATACAGACAATTCAATGTTGCCCGAGAACCTGAACAATTTGCAGTGAATGTTAGGTAGATTGTATGATGCAGCAAAGAGCCTGGGTCTGAAAATTAGATGTTTCAAAACCAAGAAAATTCTCACAGGAAAAATGGAGTGAAGAATTGCAAGTTTTTCTAATGAAAAACTAGAATGAATACATTAATTTGTGCACCATGGCAATTTTTAAAAACTAAAGATGGGAAAAGGGACGGAAATAGTTCAAGATATGCAAATGCTGATAGAAAGATAGTGGGTAGTGATATGTTCTAAGAGAAGAGTGTGCTTCTTAGTTATAATAGGAGAGCTATATAACTCAAGAGACACATAAATGTGGGAATGAGGTACATAAGAGGTATATGTGGTAAAACAACAAGCGACAAGTTCAAGAATGAAAGGATACCAGTAAAATAAGTGACTAACACTAAAGAAAAGGAAAGTTCTTTGGGGGCATATATAGAGAATGAATGAAAATAAATCATTAAACAAAACCTGATGGAATAATAATGAGTCAAGAATGAAGAGAAAACCAAGAAAGTCATGGCTGGAATGAGTCGATAAGTATAAACAGCTTAGAAGGCAATGTTATAAAGTGGTATATGGACATGGTTGAAGGAAGGGTGATGTGCAAGAAATCATGAGGGTTGCTGGTGTATAGTGGATTTAGCTATTTTTTTCTTTGCTTGCTTTTTCTGTTCTTTTCAGAATATTACTTATCCTGAAAAAGAGCAGTGTGATAGGTAGATGTGTATGCATTCATGTCTTGAAGTGATTGCTTTCAGATTTGAGGCATTCAGAATAGAAATATAGTATATAAAATTGGGCAAAATTGCCTTGTAGGAGCATTAAGACTCAGATATAAAATATGTGAATGGGAAAGCATGGCATATGCTCTTTTTCTTCTTCTCCTTCCTAGCACCATCATGTTTAAATGTCTAGCTCTTTGACTACAGCAGCACCTCTGCAGCGAGAACCCTGCTAGATTTAAGCTGCTTTCTACAACATTCAGAACATTGCATAAACCAACCAAGACTCATGGACTTGAATAGATAAACACAGGATTACACTACAAATCTTTAAATTCCAGAGTACCTCTTAGCACTAATCAAACAGGCATTTTTCTTCCAGTTGTCCTTATGGACTATTTTTCTGAAAAAGCCCCTTGTCTTCCTACTTCATTCTCTGTTTTCCTCCATCATAGCAACAGTTTAAAAACCTCAATTAAACCACATTCAGGGGCCTAAGCATCTTTTGTGAGTCTTCCTGGGACGGGATAGGAAAATTTGTGCTTTTCTGGTAGCTGATAAATGAAGATAGTGGAAGTTTGGCGTAATAGGGAACTGCTTTGTTACTCTCGGTAATTAAGGCAGGGATGACACCCGAACATGAACAGGAAGTGGCAAATTGCTGTATGCTTTGTGTAAAAGACTGCCTTTAACTCTGCCTCATTGGCTCTCCTGGGAACTCATCATCTTCACTAAAAGTCAAAATGAGATTTGGTCTCTCCTCTCTCCTCACCTTTCTTCCTAATACATATCTGCTTTATTAAAACTACATTTGTCAAAAGGCCCTAATTTGTATCAATGTGTGAGAGAAAAAGGACATTCCTGGGCTTGAGATTTTTCCTCAATTTTATAATAGAATTTTATATGTTCCTTCTCTGAAGTAAACTTGGTTGCCTTAAGTGGAGGTTACTCATAAATAACTCTATGTCAGATTACTATCCGAATCTTTAAACAGCACATTTCACACTCCCCTCAGGTTCTTCTTCCATTGTTTGTGAAACAGTATATTGCTCCCCTCTCCCTTGATATATGAGATAAGCAAATGGTTGTTGATTTAAGTTTTTATCCCAAATATGTTACTTCTTTAATAGCTCTTTGTCTGGTCCATAATTTATCAGTGTCAGACTTCTTCATCTTTATTGCTGCATCATCTATTGCACTGGAAATCTATCTTTTAAAAGGAGCTTCATGGATCTCCGATGCAGACACGGTAAATATATTTTTAAAGACTGTAACATCATTCCAGTTCCACCCCTTACCTCCTACCCCCCACCTCAAAAGAAACAAGATTGGGGTTTTTAAAAAAAATATTGAAGTGTTTTTCATCTCTTCCCCTTCTATGCTATTTCTCTGCTTATTCTTCTAGACCATTGCAAAATAAGTATCAAAGGTATCCTGGGTAATTAGCCATTACAGTACTGTCACTGAGGGTTCTGCAGTCAATACAGAGATAATTTGGGCAATGGTGAATGACAGTGCTGTCCAGAGTTTTGGGATAATCAAGGACACATCCAGATGCACTAGACATCTGTCAGACCCGTGAATCATTTCAAGGAGGTTCTGCATTGGCAGGCAATTCAAGCAGGGATCAGCATTCCATCAGCATTCAACTGCAGAGATAAGGACCGTCTCGCTAAAAGACTTTTGTTTGCCTTGTGCTGCAGAGAAGGATGCCCCACACTTTTTTGTGGCTGAGGTGGCTTGATTGCCTGGCTCATTCTTAACTAAAGAGCAGGGACTCCTACTAGTTACTAGCATAAAGTGGGCAGGTGCCCCTGGCAACACCAGATTAATTTTCTAAGGGTCAGTCTGAACAACCACCTCCCTTTCTGATAACTTCAAGTGTGTTGGGACTTTAACATTTGGAATACCCAGCCTTTAGGAGCAACAGGTATCTAGATATCAAAACATCTGCGTGGTACTAATTGGGGAGAGTTGCTCCAAACACCTCTTGACCTCAGCTAAATTCATAGATTGCAGTGATCATAATCTAATCTGCTTGATAACAGATTGGGTCAATTCGGCCATTGTGATTTGTAAATCATGGTTCAAGGTTTAATGTTGCAGCTACCCAGTTGAGGTTCATTTGACAATCATAGTTAAGCAAATATACCCAGCCCTTTTCCTGCAGTAGCCTGGAGTTAATATAGACCAGATTAAAGCTCATTAGAAAAGTATGGGGGGGAGGGGGAGATTGCACAATATTTCTGGAGTGTGATGGTGGGTAACAATGTTTAAAGCATGCAATATGGATTCATACATAATACTGTAACATGTTTGATTTTTCTTTAGCATGTTTTACGATTGAAGTTGGTAAACTTGATTCATGGTTTAATATGTTGTGTGAATCCAGTTATTATTTTAAAAATATTTTGTTTGCTCATGTTTATTCATATTTATTGATGTGTATGATTTATTCCTGCTTCAGGTACTCTAGGTAAGTTTAGGGTATTAAAACAAAGTGTCAACCAAATCATAGGAGTGTAATTTTGAGTAAGCATGCTAAGGATTATACTGTCTGTATTTTAACCAGTTTTATTTTGTTATCCAATTTGGGAGCCTTCAAACTGAAGAGCAGGCTTCTGTTGTTATTTCCTCAACTGTAATATTATACAAAACCACTATGGCAAACCTATGGCACGTGTGCCACAGGTGGCATGCAGCGCCCTCTCTCTCCCATGCAACTTCATTTGCCTAACCATCCTTACTTTCCCATTTCCCTCATCACATTTCAAAGCCTACTTCACTTTTATCACTCCATCCATCTGGTGAAAGCTTATGCCTTTAAATGAAATCCATTAGTCAGAAAAAATGCTACCACCAGATTCTTCATGGTTTGGGGTTACCATAGACCAGGGGTCTGCAACCTTAAACACTCAAAGAGCCACTTGGGCCTGTTTCCCACAGAAAACAAAACAACAGGAGCCACAAAACCTGGGTGGGCATGGCCAACTCGACGTCACTCACTCCTATCCAGTCACATGACCCCCCAGCCACATCTACCCAGGTTTTGTGGCTCCCCATTTTTTGTTTTCTATGGGAAATAGGTATCTCCCTCTCTTTGTCTCTCTCCCTCTCTCATCTCTCTCTCCTCTCTCTCTCTGCCTATCTCCCTCTCTCTCTCATCTTTCTCTTTCTCTAATCTGTCTTTTTTTTCTCTCTATCTGCCTGTCTCCCTCTCTCTCATTTCTCTTTCTCTCTGTGTGTGTCTCTTTCTCTCTCTCATCTTTTTCTCTCTGTCTCCCCCCTCTCTGTGTGTGTCTGTGTGTGTGTGTGTGTCTGTGTGTATGTGTGTGTGTATCTCTCTCTCGCTCCCTGTCTCTGTGTCTCTTCTCACTCTCTAGAAAGCCCTGAGTGCTCTCCTTGGGTCTTTTCGCTTTTGGAAATCCGGGCTGGCTGAGGAATGAGCGCAACCCACAATGGAGGCTTCCCTCCTCCTTCCCCTCCTCCTTCCCCTCCTCCTCTAGTGTGCACCCTCCCGGCCCGGCCACAGCCGGCCAGGGGGGCGCAAGAGGAGGAGGAGAGGAGCGAAGCGGCCCTGTACCTGCCTTCATGCCACATTTGGACATAAGGCAGCCTTCGCCTCTTGCCGCTTTGGGCTGGAGCTCGCGCCCTCTGCGCTCAGCCGAAGAGCTGCCGGGGGTGGGGTGAACAACACGGCAAGGCGATGGCCGGAGCCTTAGTGCAGGAGAGAAGCCGTGTCCTTTTGCATCCTGTTAAGACCCTCCTTAAGCGAGCACCTGCCTGCCCCATGCGCACCTTTGCTTGCACTTTGGTGCCCGCGTGTGCACACCCTCCCAGCCCCACCAAAGCCGGCCAGGGGGTTGTGGCTGGGCGCTGCTGGCCCATCCCTCTTTCCGATTTCCCCTCCTCCCGGATCCCGCCCCAAGAGAGAGAGAGAGAGAGAGAGAGAGAGTTGCCAGGGGCAAGTGGGGCAGGGAATGGGCTCCAGGAGGGGGAGGAGACTCAGTCTCCCCCATGGTGAAGCACGCTAGCTTTCACTGTGCTGTGCAAGGTGCTGCAAGAGCAGCGGGCAGGCCATTGGGTCTTTCCCCTGCCCCATGCCAAAGGAAAGCCAGCCGGGCTTCTCCTTCCCTCCTACCCTTCCCCCTGCTCCCTTCTCCCCACTCAATCCTACTTCGGGACAGAGAACCATGCACTGGAAACACGTGTTGGGGCGACGTTGGAGCGCGTCTTCTGACCCTCCGGCGCTCGCCTGCAACTCTCTGCACTCCTCCAGGCCTGGTTTGCTGAGGGGGGGAGCAGCCCTGATGCCTCTGCTGCCCCCCCCCAGCCCCAGCCATTGCTGCCCAGGGAAGGAACAGGAAACAGAAAGTGGCACGTTTCTAAGGCGGCGAACAGCGTTCCACTGCGAGAGCTGGGCCAGGCCTCTCTGCCTTCCAACTCACCAATGGGGCGGGCCTCTCCCTTCCGCCCGCTGGGCTGTTGTGCTCGGTGCTCAGCGGGGAGGGGAACACTTCCCCACGCTGCCCCCTTCTTTCTCTTGGCCCTTCCGACAAGGGAGGAGGAAGGCCAGGCTTGGGGGATGGCCCCCACCCCGCAAGATCCACCCCCGCCATTCTCTCCCAGCTCTCTTTGCTGGCAGCAACAGCAAATGTACTACAATGAAGGCGGAATGCTGTTGCCGCGCAAAGACAAGTAGAGGGGCGCTTCGCTCCCACACTAAGGCTCTGGCCATGCCACTGCCACGACAGGGTGACAGGGAGCCACAGCAGAGGGCCCAAAGACCCGCATGTGGCTCCAGAGCCACAGGTTGCAGACCCCTGCCATAGACTAACACAGGGTTACTTAAAGAACTTGTGTTTGCTTTCTAATAAAGATCAACCTTTATTAACTTGGCCATCCTTCTCTTATATGATTTTAACTCCCTGGAGGCATGCCAGCATGTCAACTGCTGAGCATTCTGGGAATTGAAGTTTCACATCTGAAGAGGGCCTATCTCTGGAAAGACTAATATAATAGAATTGGTAATGAAATAATGAAAAGGTTTGATGAATATTTCTGTTGGAAAATCCACTTCAAAGTAAGATACTCATACTCAAAGTGTATTTTATTCATATAAACTTTAAAAGACAGTGATTTCCTGTTTACTAATTTCTTAGCCATACAAAAAAACTTTAAATGTGTTTCAGATCCTATACACAATGCTACTGTAAAACTGTAAGAGAAAGACCTTCTTCCTTTTTTCCTATTGGCCATGTAGAGTGTGGGTACTTTTCATGGGCACCAATGCTGAAAAAGAAAGGATAACTTTTTCCTTCTTTATAATCCTTCATTAATGCCATGTAACATATATACTAATTACATGTTGAGCATGACATTACTAGGGATCTAAAACAATACCTGAGTTTACACCAGGGGTGAAATTCAAAATTTTTCCCTGTCGGTTCTGTGGGCGTGGCTTGGTGGGCATGGCAGGAGAAGGATACTGCAAAATCTCCATTCCCTCCCGACTCCTGGGGGAAGGATATTGCAAAATCTCCATTCCCACCCCACTCTGGGGCCAGCCAGAGGTGGTATTTGCCAGTTCTCTGAACTACTCAAAATTTCCGCTACCGGTTCTCCAGAACCTGTCAGAACCTGCTGAATTTCACCCCTGGTTTACACTCCAAGCTGTTATTTGTTAATCAAGATTTGTTGAGTGGAGTACCAATTGACAAAGCTATGGATCACACTATAAGTCATTCACCCTGGTATGCAAAGCAGAATGTCTAGGTTCACAAAGCACAAAGCCACAAAAAGCAAAGCCACGTTTTGCATGCACACCATCTTTAAAACAACCAGCCTGCGAATATAAGGGAAATGTTCCTCCTGCTCCAAATTTGCTGGAAGGGTCTCATCAGGTTTCTAGTTCTGATTCCTGATTGCATCTGGACCTGGACTCTGCCAACGATGAGACTGACCAGACACATCTTTAGGTCTGCTCTGTGAAGAAGATTAGCTCATCAGCTGGGCTCTAAAATTGAACAGAAGCAGAAAGAAAGGAATCAAGCATATGCAGTGGGATCAGTCCATGCACTTAATGTTTGGGAAGTAGCGCAGCCATTTGAACACCATCATCATCTGCCTGAAAGCCAATTACATTATAATTGCTCCCAGAATGAAGCTGATAACAGAAGTGACATGGAATTGGGAAGAGAACTGCACTTGTCCCAGCATCACAATGATGCCGGCGATTCCATTTTTGGTTCTTCCCATGATGGACTATAAGTAAAGTAATTTGAGTACAAATACTGAGGAAAATGCCTTACTGTTCCCAGGATGCATTGTCCATTGCCCCAGAACTTTTAGCACAGCAGTGTAATGAGCCACTGTACATCATTTAAACCGAGGATAAAATATAATGCAAGTGTAATTCGGTGAAATTCCATCCATCCAAAATATTAATTGTGCAAATTAAAATGATGCCATTTAGAAACTGGGTTGCCATCTTTCCAAATTAGACTTTGGCCATTAGAAAAATTCCTGTCTAGTCTATCTCCCAATTCATGCAAGCATGTCCATTGTATTTCCTTCAGCAGCAACCAGGGAGAGGTTTTGATAAACAAAATCACCCAACACCAAGTAATAGGACATTAAGATGTGGGGAAATCTTGGTAGAAATGTGAGCTGGACTGCAGCTGATGTTGTGCAAGCCCAGTCTTGCTGAATGAATGGTAGCCACCAAAAGAAAAATCAAAGGGAGCAGATGATGTTGCTCCCTAAATATCTAAAGCAGGGGTCTCCAACCTTGGCAACTTTAAGACTTGTGGACTTTAACTCCCAGAGTTCCTCAGCCAGCTTTGCTGGCTGAGGAATTCTGGGAGTTGAAGTCCACAAGTCTTAAAGTTGCCAAAGTTGGAGACCCCTGAATCTAAAGGGCCAAAAATAAAGCAGCTTTGCTGCTCTAACAGAGAGGACTAGAACCAATGGGTGGGCTAGCAAGACATCAGGCAAAATATCCTAACATTTAGAGCTAATTTCATAGCAGTATTTGAGGTGGCAATATTTTTCAACAGTACTTAGTCAAACACCACAAGCCTCATTGTTTTTATCAAAACGACAAAAGCAGTGTTGAGTTCTCATGGCTGAAGCTCTACCGCTTTGGTATACTAGTGGCATCACAATGCTTATACAGAAGGGGCACAACTTGCATTGCATTGGCACAATGTTCTTTTTACCTTGCCTTAATCCCAGCCCCAACCCTTCTGCAAAGGTTTGACAGCCATCACTCAAAAATGACATTTTCTTTCTCCTAAACTGCTGGTCTTAGATAGAAGGGATAAGGCTGGTTCATCTTGAAAGCCCCTTCCTAACGCTCTGGAAGGAAAATGGAGCTTTACATAATAAAGATTTCTATATACATGCCTTAATCAGTGTTTCTCAACCATAACAGCACTAAGAAGTCTGGATGTCAGCTCCCAGAATTGCCTGGCTGGCTGGGAATTCTGGGAAATGAACTCCACATATTGTCATGGTTGTCCCAAAGGCGCTTTTCCAAAAGGCTATTGGACTTTCTTGGTTTCTTCCTTGAAAATGTTTCACTTCTCATCCAAGAAGCTTCTAAAATTCAGTTCAGTTCTTGGATGAGAAGTGAAACATTTTCAAGGAAAAAACCAAGAAAGCAGTTAAGTTTTGGAAAAGCACCTTAGGGACAACCTGGATGATTGAGAATCTCCATAGACACAAAGTCCACACATCTTAAAGATGCCAAGGTTGAGAAACACTGGCCTAAATAAAATAAGTTTGTCAATTAAAGAATTTATTTTACCAAAAAAAAAAAAATCAAAAACAGTTTAAAAAGAACTCAGAGCTTCCAGGAACTACAGAACAAGGAAGCTTGTATCATTCTGTTCGCATGTATCACATTAAATGATATATTGTAATAATATATTGTGTCTCCTATTTGTTTGACTGATTTCTCATTACTTTTCCTCTCATGAAGACAAGCAATAGGATGTATGAACCAGCCCACCTGATAAGCAACATAGTTAAATAATATGGAAGTTGTATCTGTGATGTTTATTCTGTGATGACTTATTTACAAACTCTATCATTCTATTTCAGCAATCCTTATGTTTCTCATTCTTTAAGTGCATAGAAGATAGACCATGATCTGCCAAAAGAGTTTAAGAAAACCCAGTAAAGACCCATTAACTCCTCATGTGGAAATACAACAAAGATGTTATCTAATGGCCTAATCAAGATAAAAAAAAAACCTGTAATAGGGAATAAATGTAAACCATATAAACTAGATTTTCAGACTTCAGGCACATTGGAATTATACATGTTACTTATTAGCCTGGTCCAAAGATAATGCTTAATCGTAACATGATCTCTTTGTTTCCAACATCAGGCAATTAATATAAGGCTGCTATGGTGTGTTTAACATGCCATGATCTGAAAAGAATGGCTTTTCATATGAGTCAAGCCTAAATCAAAACTATTTCAAGTATCACGTCTTGCCAATATTTCCTAATTCTTCTTGGCACCACCAAGATGTATTCAAGTTATTTATTAACCTTAAATGCTAGCTTTTAGAGAAGAGTATTAAATTTGTCTTCAACTTAAGCTCAACCCCTTAAATAAGCACATAATGTGTGGGAGGAGAATCTTTAAAGAGATCTGTTGAAGTGATTTATTTGTTTTCAAGACAAGATAACATTCATGAAAAAATATATGCTTCACTTCAAAGAATCTTTTAAAGTAACCTTTGATCAACTATAGTGCAGATAAGCTATTTGGTTAATTAAAATGGAGGAGGAGCTGCATATTCAAGTTCAAGGGCAAGATTTGGATCTTCTAGTTGAGATATTCATTAATTCACAAAAAACTTAATAGCAGGGAATTGTATTCTCAGAGGATGGTCTCATTAAACAGATTTCCTTCTTCAGATGCTTATATTCCAAGTACCATTCTGCCTGAACACCAAGATTAAAAAAATACTGGCTGTCATACCAAGTTATTAAACTGGGAAAAGTTCCACAGAAGTAATTCTCAATAAATAAATTTAGGATCTGGTTATGATTTTAATATGATTTAGAAATTAACAACTAGATAATAAACTTGTCTAGATTACATCTATTTCTCATGCTCTAAATCCCATAGTTCTTAATTTTTGATAGTATTTAGCAAGTATCGATGAGTCTCCCCTCACTGTAATAATATAAAATAATATTATGTACCCAAAAAATGTGAAATCACAACTGCTGGTTCTTTAGCTGGCATTGGCCTTCATGCACACTGAGTTCTTCACAAGAACTTAGGACAGTGGTTCTCAACCTTCCTAATGCCGCGACCCCTGCCCCGCCGCCGCGACCCCCTCCCCGCCCCCTCCCCACACGCGATGAGGTGACAAAGGGGGCGTGGCACCAAGATGGCGGGCTAGCACGCGCTTAGGCGATCCCTGTGAAAGGGTCATTTGACCCCCAAAGGGGTTGCGACCCACAGGTTGAGAACCGCTGACTTAGGATGTTGTTATGTATCAATGTAGTATATTATATGTGCAGATCCAAGCACTGTGGCTTTTTGTAATTCACAGATGGACATTGTGTCAATGCGCAGATGTTCTCAGTACTGTCCAAGATTGTTGATATGGCACCCAGTGTGCCAATAACCACTGGCACCACCATAGACATTTTATGCCATAATATTTCAATTTCAATGTTCAGATCTTGGTACTTTGTGATATTCTCCAATCTTTTGTCTTCTATTACTATCCCCTGGTATTTCTACATCAATTATCCAAATTTTCTTCTTTCCAATCACAATTAAATATGGTGTATTATGCACCAAGACTTTATCCATTCATATTTTGAAATACAAGTAGTATTTCAAAATAGTAGTAATGGTAAACAGATACAGGTCCTTTATTTGAAGTCAGGCAGCATAATTGATTTAAGACTCAAAGCTTTATGCAAATTCAGAAAATTTGAGTTCAGTAATTCAGTAAACATGTTAAATGTGTCCTGTAAAATAATCTATGGATATTCATGAATTTGCTCTTGACCATAGATTTTTTTTAAAATAATGGGATTTATTCATCACTAATAACGTATCGCTGATTTAAGTTGATTTCTTCTAAATATGATTAAGTCTGGATCCAATGCAAAGAACATACTCAAAGAAAAGTAGTACATTTTCAGTGCAATCCTGTACATGTCTACTCAATGCTAAGTGACACTAGATTCACTTGGCCCTCTCTAATTTAGGATTGCAATCTAAATAACAGAGTTCTCCAGGTGAATTGCCCTAAGAATAAAACAGAATCTCCTGAATTCAAAAGCCTACACATACTGGGAAACATGTGGAGTTGAGACTCCAAGGAGTCCACCAAGTGTAGATGACTCGGGATAACACCAGAAAATGTGCTAGAATACAAGGAAGAGCTGCTTTTAAAGTAAACCTGGGTTTACTTGGGAGGATAGCCAGTTGTGAGGAATCTGCCTGCCTATGTCACTCCATTGCTCATCAGAGCAAATTCAGTCAATTTGATGGGCTAAGTTGCTGACTCCTCTGTGGATATCTCCCTTGAAACTATATGCTCTGTAGGATAGGACAATAACCCAGAGAGAATCTAGGCACCGTTCTTCTGCTTGTCTCTGCTTGGTTCTGCTGCCAAGGATTAAGACCTCAGAGGCTGACAGATCATTAGCCTAATAATCAAGCTAAAACATAAGAGGCATAGCCTGCAACTGGCTGGATTTGGAATAATGGCAATGAACCAGCCCTTCTTTGAGCTTGAAGTGCCATTTAACAGTGTTTGGGAATCTAATACTTGTGGCTTAGGCTACCTCTCTGGAATTTGTTTCAGAGTTTGATCTGGTTTGTTTACTTCAGTTATAATTTCATTCTCTGATGGTCTTTTGACTTGCTATATTACACTATAAGACCCGGTTTAGTGTAGTGGTTAAGGCACTGGGGGACCCTGAGTTCAAGTTCCTCCTTGGGTACTAAAACTGCTGGGTGACCTTGGACCCATTCACTTTCTCAGCCCTAGGAAGGAGGCAAGGGCACACCACTTCCAAAAAAATCTCACCCAGAAAGCTGCAGGGATTAATCCAGGCAGTCACCAGGAATCAATACTGACTTGAAGTCACACACACACACACACACACACACACACACACAATTATACTGTTCGTCTGTGTATGATATTTCTGTAAGCTATCTCTCCACTCTGTAGGCAATGCAATAATCATGGATTTAAAAAAAATAAAGATTAGAAGAAAATCATAGATTTCACTGATTACTCTTTTAAAGAAATAGAAGAAAATGGTTACATTAAGTCCTGAAATCAACTGTAGAAACTATGCATGTGCATTTTGTTATTTTCAATTGGTCTTTATCAAAACTATAAAGAAGAGTTCTAGTATAAAATTTATCAATTGTATGACAGATTAGATTGCGAGGGATGTCCGTTTTTCAAAAATTTGATTTTCTAGCATTAAAGATCGCAAGACATTCTGAAAGATTTGAGGACAGAACGTTAAGTTTGATTCCAGTTCATACAAAAAGATGACATTTTGGGATAATTCTAACAATGAAAGGCAAATGCTTTTTTGGTGTATTTGGGCAAATATGGTACCATGTGAATGTGGCCATATATAATAAAGCACAATATAGAGAAAGCAACATTTACAAATATTCAGCTTGGAGAAAGCAAGACAAAGAAATTGTCAGGAAGACCAATAAGGATTCATTTCCTCCATCTATGGATTACAGCACCTCCCATCACACGAAGCAACTTGTCCTTTAGATTTTTCTTAAATTTATAGGATTTTGGTTTAGACTTTGGTTAGATTATTTCATGAATTATTTACTTGAATGATAACCAGGTATTTCTCTCAACCGGTCTGAATCAGATGTATCTTAACAATATATTTTAATCGCCTTGTGTTCTTAACAATCCTTTGTTTTCCTTTGCTATGTTCTTAACTGCAAATATGAACATGAACACTAGCTGAGTTGGGTTGTGTTCTCTTCATGCTTCCTATCAGCCTTTATGGCTTGTGCTTAGCTGCCACTCAGACTTCTGTGACAAGCCTCTGACCTTGTCTAACTTCTCATGCCTTTAGGTCCTGAAGCTGACATCTGATACCCTTTCCACAGTCATCTAACATTGAATATCCTGTCCCACATTTATAATAGCTACACATGTGTGGAGGTATATGTGTCAACTTTATTTCAATGTAGGCATTTTGGCCTTGACACATCACATCTTGCAGGGGTGACACTCCTCTGTTTGCAGTTACTGGTTTCTATAGTCTCTATGACTTTAAATAGTAAAAAAAACATACTTAATATAATGATGATGATTAGCCTGGCAAGAGTTAAGTGTAAATAAATTTAAATAAATATACATTAATCAATTAAAATATTTGTTTTACATTTTAAAAAGTGTATATGTATGCAAAGATCTCCAACGTAGGACAAAAATAGCCGGTAATAGCTATTTTTCCAGTGCCTCATAATCAGAGCTAAACTGATGATCATCAAGTTTTGATGTGAGCTGTTATTACTTGCAGTTGTTAATAGATCAAACTTCAATCCATTCATCTAACAGTTTCCAGAAACCAGTTATACTAATGGATCATCTCAATGTCCTTTTCCCTTCTATTACATAAAGTTACTTTGCTTGTCCAGAATCTATTGCTAACACTATCGTTGTTTAACATAAGTGTCAACTGCTGGTTTATTGGGGCTTCTTCTTCTACCCAGTAGCACCAAGTGCCTTCAGAATCTGCAGTGGCTGAACCCAGATCACATTTTTAGCAGAGAGAGCGGCTGAACAGGAAGGTGGTATCACATTTCTCCTGTTCGGTTGGGGGGAAGCCCCCTGCCCCTCCCATTAATAGAAGACAACCACTGCACCCCACCATCTATTTCTGTACAAAGCTTTGGAATGTATTACAACTTCAAATGAAATGGCCCTGGTGTTACCATGCTACAAAACTGAGACACAAGGAAGGACTTGCTATCCTCTGTTCATACATTCCATTTCTAATGTGATCAGTCGTTTTCATGCAATGTTCCCTTTTCCTTGTCGCAACCATGCTGATATTTTATTCAAATATTAATTTGTGACAAGTGAAGGTCAGAATGGGTGGAACAGCAAAATTGTGGCATCATTAAAGTGAATAGGGTTACAGATTTTTTTTGCTTCCCCTCTCCAAGCTTTATCTGTGGGGCAAAGGAACTTTGGGTTTTTTTGGGGGGGGGAGGGAAGGGCAGAGGTCAAGTTAAAGCTAATACACTGTTGGGTAGCTGCAGCCTAGTGAAGGCTATCATATTTTGGATTTTTGGCTGCAAAAATCCAATAGAGGACATTCTAAACCTTTTCTGCCATCTAGTACTGAAGCTGTTCAGATGTTTGGGGGTTGGGGTTTTTTTTGGCAACCCAGTTCAGTGTCTCTGATACAGGTCATACCCGACTTACAATCGCCATTGAGCCCAGGATTAAGGTTGCTAAGTGAGAAATTTGTTAAGTAGTTTTGCCCCATTTTATAACTTTTCTTGCCACATTTGTTAAGTGAATCACTGCAGTGATTAAGTTAATAACACGGTTGTTAAGTGAATCTGGCTTCCCCATTGACTTTGCTTGTCAGAAGGTCATAAAAGGTGATCTCATGACCCCAGGACACTGCAACCGTCATAAATATGAACCAGTAATCAAGCATCTGAATGTAAATCACGTGAACATGGGGATGCTGCAATGGTCCATACATGTAAAAAATGGTCAGAAGTCACTTTTTTCAATGCCGTTGTAACTTTGAATGGTCACTAAATGAACTGTTGTAAGTTGAGGACTACCTGTAATGTTTATTTTGGAAATAGACTTACCAGCCCATTAAAAAGAGAAAGTTGTACTGGAATGGTAAAGAATGAAAATCACTTCAACTGTTTTTTTTTTTTTTTTATTAATAATGCATCTTCTGTTTTTTTTTTTTTTAAGAAACAAGTGCTTGGGGCTATCCAGTATAGTGACCACACTTCCTTATTTTGGCTTGCCTTAGCAACTTTGTTCCTTGTTAAATTATTTAGCACAAAAGGAATCTCTAAAATGACACAAGTCTTCAAAAAAGCGTAGCAAGCTGTGACTAAAGAGAGCCTCTTTTAACTTGACTTAGAAAAGATTAATAATCCTTGAAAGTGATTAAGACATGAAAGGCACAACTTACTGTCCATTTGAAAGGTAAATTTCAAAAACGGCGGCTTTTTCAACCACGAACAGATTGCAGCCCCCCCCCCCCACTTTTGGCATGCAGATAGCTTCAAAGTCAGCGGTGGGTTGCTCCCGGTTCAGCCCGGTTCTGCGAACCATAGCGGCGGCGGTTGGAGGCACACGTGCGCGAGCGTGCGTGTGAACCGGTAGCAACGGGTTTTAGAACCCACTACTGTTCAAAGTCCAACTCCAGAAGCCGCTTGCAGGCTTTTAGCTGTATCGGTAGTTCTTGAGGGGAAGTTCTTAGACTCTCCCTAATCCAGGTGGGTCATAAAAACTGAAGGAATGCCAGTCCCTTCAGTTAATAGCTGAGCAGAGCCGAGGTGGTGCAGTGGTTAGAGTGCAGTACTGCAGGCTACTTCAGCTGACTGCTAGCTGCAGTTCGGCGGTTCAAATCTCACCGGCTCAAGGTTGACTCAGCCTTCCATCCTTCCGAGGTGGGTAAAATGAGGACCCAGATTGTTGGGGGCAATATGCTGACTCTGTAAACCGCTTAGAGAGGGCTGTAAAGCACTGTAAAGCGGTATATAAGTCTAAGTGCTATTGCTATTGCTAAGAGCTACAGCCCAGGGAGAACAGCCTTTGGAGATCTCTCCCTGGGCGTGTATTTCAGTCGGCCATCTTCACGGAAGTGCTATAGTGGCCATTTTCTGAAAAAGCTGGCCCTTCCCTTGCAGACTACATAATGCACTTTCAAATATTCAAGTGTTCCAAGCTGCCATGAAGTGAGATTGATTGGCTTAGAACTAAGAAGAGGGGAAAAACCCACAGCAAAACAGTGAATTCTTATACAAACATCCAAAATAAAATTGAACACAATATATACCCTTTAGGTCCTCAGAGATGAGGAGAAGGAAAGCATAGATGGAAAGCACAGATTTACAAAACTAAATATGGCAAAACTTTCATTTAACCGACCCCTGTTTAGCAGAAGTCAGATAGAGTCAGTCATCCTGCTCTCCATGCCTTCTTCTAAACAACAGCCAAGTTCCTTGCATATGAAAACATCCAGGCAAAGCATTTAAACTTAGTTAATTTTATGACATCTGTGGTGATTTCCATCATTTATGTAATGACTTCATTACGCAAATGACGTTATTCTGTATTTAATGGTCACTTGAGAGGAACAGACACTCCTTCTCCAAGTGATCCATTAAAATGAGCTTTCACTGTACTTACATATTTTTAGCTCCACTCTTATCACTGTCACAATAATATCATCAGGATCACACTATAAGAGGAAAGGGAGGAGGATGAATTTTCCTGCACCCGCGATAGAATGCTAATTTTAAGATGATGCTTCTTGTGCCATTTCTATGCATCGTATAAAAATGAAGCAAACACATTGTGTGTTTTGTGTATTACTTAAAACACTGAATTATTATTAATCATCCAAAATTGATATAACCTAGCACCCATGCTTTAAAAAAGCCCAGTGCTTTCAAAATGTCCACTTACTAAGTAAATTTGTCCCTAGTATGATAAAATTATAATATATGCACCACTAGATCCTAAAGGATTTCATCTGTGCAAGTCCTGCTGTAGCAACTCAAGACTTTGCTGGTAGACATTTGAGAAACTGAATCTTACTACAGTAAATATTTTAAAACTTGCTTCTCCTCCCAATTAATCTACAGGGTAATTATGTGCTTCCTTATTCAAGTACATCCCTTATTAACACCACTTTCTGAGAGCTTAATTGCCACCGCAGTAATATGGGATAGCAATCCCTTACATAAATACATGATTATTATGTACAGTCACTTATCTGTGAACAGGCTGTGCTCCTATTTTCCTTAATTAAGGATACAAAGAGCTCCTTCATCTTTGCATATTCCCTTGCTAGGACATTGATACTCATTATTTCCTAAGCCCGAACACTGAGACTGTGTCAAGAATGCATCCATCACTATCCCACTTAAGAGTCAGCGGATTTTTTTTTTTTTGACCGCGTCAGCAGTTTGGCAATTTGCAATTTCTGTATGTCTGACGTGTGTTTTTATTATTGGTGAAGATCACTCTCCACTACCAAGATCATGAGAATGATTCCTCAGTTGCTCTCTTCAGCAGTCTAACCTAATGACAGTAATTAACAGCTTGTGATTAGCAGCCACTCCAGAAAGTGCTTGAATGCTAATTTGCTGCAACTAATATGTGGTGCTTCTGGGTAATGAGAACTGCACTACAGGTTCACAGGGAAAGTACTTTCCTTTTCAGCATTTAATCATACAAATGATCCTTATTTAATCACGTCACCAGTAAACCTGAGTTTAGGGCATTTGTGTTTTTTCTGCTGTTATGTTCCAGGCTGCAACAAGAAAAGAAGAAGCCACAACCCACTGAGAATGTGGGAGAATGTAGATGCTGACTTTTGAGTGGTTAAGAACAATTCACAACTCCAATTCAACTTCAATTCAACAATTCAATTGCAAACTACTGCTTTTTTCGCCCTTTTGTCCAGCTGAAGGTTTTGAAGAAGCCTTTTGAAGGAAACCACTTGCTTTGCATCCTTGTAAAATTTCTACTTCAATTTTTCAGTTTTGGACATCCACCGTCATGGGAAGAAAAGAAGCGAAGAGAAAGAATTTTACCTCATACTTTAATAAGAATACAGAATTACTCTACAAGAGTTACTAACAGGGGCAGGCTTCTACGGGTTTGGCTGGGTTCGGCCGGACCCATAGCTAACGTTATGGATGGTTCGGTGAACCGCCAAATCCCACCCCTGGCTGGCCCTGCCCACCCCACCCCGCCCCTCCCAGGAGTCTCCAAGTGGAGGCTCGGGGGGGATGGGCCTTCCAGAAGTTCCGGAAGTCTGAAAACAGGCCTGTTTCTGGCCTCCGGAGGGCCTCCGGAGCCCGGGGGAGGCAGTTTTCACCCTCCCAGAGGCTCAAGGAAAGCCTCCGGAGCCTGGGGAAGGTGAAAACGCCCCCCCCCCTGTGGTACAGGAGGCTTACTAGGCCACACCCATCCAGCAACCGGGCAGAGAACCCATTGCTGAAATTTTTGAAGCCCACCCCTGGTTACTAACATAGTTCACAAGTTACTGTATTTTTTGGAGTATAAGACGCACCAACGTATAAGGCGCACCTTAGTTTTGGGGAAGGAAAACAAGGAAAAAAGAAATTCTGCCTCTGTCTACCAGCATCAGGATCAGCGGTGTCCTCACTTCCACTTGGATTTTGATAACGAGCAGCACAGATCTTTTAATCTGTTTAAAACAAACCCTATCACCCTACGCGCATTTAACTGGAGTGGGGGGGGTGGGGGATGATTTTTATGGGGGCAGAAGAGGGACTTGGGGGGATAGGGGGTGGGGTGGGGGATTTTTTTATGGGGGCAGAAAAGGCTCCACTCCCGTGATGCCCCCGTCTTCCTACCTATAGCCATAGGTGTTGAAAGCCTGGCTTTCTCGCAGCAAGGCCCAATAGAGACGCAGCACTTCAGTCCTCCTGGATGCTGCCATCTCATAAACATGCTGCTGGGCTTCCGGGCAAGCCCCCTGTGCCTTTGCTGCCTTGGTCGGAGCCTGATTCCTGAAGCGGCCCAGGGAAGGTGGGGATTCGGTTGGCGAAGTGGGCACTGCACAGGAGGCATAAGGCAAGGCGGCTCGCCACTCGGCCTGTCCCTTCTCCAAACGACCCAGGCGGAGGGCGGTCAGCTTCTGCTCCTGGCCCGGGGGATGGATCTGGCCAGGAGGAAAGAGAAGTTGAGTCTGCAGAGAAGGAGGGCACGCAGCTCTGCAATGTGCATCAGGGAAACAGGGAGGAAAGCATTTTTGGGTGGCAGCGCCGTGATCCCCTCCCCGATTCCAAAAACGGAGCGTGTGGAGACCAAAAAAGAACATTGCGTTTCAGGCGGCAGGCAGCGCCGGTTGCACACCCCGTTTTGGAATCGGGGAGGAAAGTGTTTTCGGGCCGGAACCACCCACCGCCTGAAACGCGATGCTCTTTTTTTGCCTCCGCATGCCCCGTTTTTGGAATGGGGAGGAAAGTGACCTGAGCGCACAAAGCCTGAAATTGTAATCAAACTGCCCAGAAGTTCAGCACACATCACCACCAAAATCAATAAATAAAAATCTCCAAATCAAGGTCTCAAAAAACCCGATTTGAAGAATCAGGCGGGAGAATCGTGAATCTCTGTGGCTCTTGTGTCACTTGGGAGTTGCTCCGGCAATCGAGGTGGGCTTACATATTGATGAAACAAACAAAGATTTCTCCGAAAGGGAGTTCTTCCATAAGGCTTGATTGCAGCCCATTTGCCTATATAATGTCTGGGCCACTCCTTTTCTGATAGATTAATGGAGAGCAAGCGCAGCCCATATGGCATAAATTCAACAGATAAAGCTCCCCCCCCTTTTCCCCTGGCATGGCGAGATGAAGTGACAACTGACGGTTTTGGGTTTGAGTTTCCCGCATAGCTTTTAAAGATGCCAGCATTGCCAAAAAACCCTACTATACCAGTGCTATTTGCTCGATTTACCGTAAATCTGGTGCCAGTGAATCTGCTAAGAGGCGCACCCCCCCCCCAGTTCGCACGCCACACGACAGCGAGGGGGGAAAGCACCTTCTACCAATTGTTATCTATACTGTGGGTGATTTTTATAGTGTCCCCTCCTCCTGGGCCACGCTTGCACTTCGCTCGCCTCATTTTCCACGTTCGTTAAAGACACGTTACAGCTTTTGCATCATGCCGGGTGAACGTCTCCCGTTCTACCTGCTTGCAGTGATTCAGTGGGAACCGTGATCTCGCGTCCTGCATCCCAATCGCAAAAATCAGAATTACAACAATGGCAAAGCATCACCGCGGCTGGTTTCCCCCACTCCTTGCACCACATGTGCCTGGACAAACCCTTCCTTCTCTTTCCACACAGCGCCAATCGCACGCCCCGTTTTTGGAATCAGGGAGGAAAGTGTTTTCGGGTGGCAGTGCCACGATCCCCTCCCCGATTCCAAAAATGGAGCATGCAGAGACCAAAAAAGAGCATCGTGTTTTGGGAGGCGGGCAGCGCCGATTGCACGCCGCGTTTTTGGAATTGATTCCACAAGTGGACCGGAGAAGCGCGGAGGCAGAGGAGCTGGGGGTGCTGATGCTCTGGCCCTCTGCCCCCCCACCCTCAGGCTGCCCCTACGACTTTGTCTCCCTGGAATGGCTGCAGCAGTGGCTGGAGAAATTGACGCCCCCCAAAGCAGCAGAGATCTCCAGGCAGCGGAAATTGCCGGGGAGGAAAGCATTTTCAGGTGGCAGGAGGAAAGCGTTTTTGGGTGGCAGTGCTGCGATCCCCTCCCCTAATCCAAAAATGGGGCATACCAAAGGCAGCGGCAGGGCCCCCTCCTCGGCTGTTCGGTAAGGGGGGAGCCTCTGCCATCCCACTGCCCTAACCCTGTGGAGGAGACCAGCAGAGAGCTCCCACCCAGGGAAGGAAGGCGAAAGGCAATCTCCCTGAGCTTTCGTGGGCGGGCACCGCTTTTGCCAATGGGGATTCCTCGGGTTGCACCTCGCCTCTCCAGAGGCAGCTCCGAAAACAGTGCTGGGGAAGGTGTGAGGGGGTGGGGGGGAATGTGGCAACACAACAATGAGGTGCAACGCCAACTTTGCAACAGTGTGAGAGATCACATCTCCTGCAGAGCTGGAAGGCTCCCTCCCTTCTCTTCAAGAGCATAAGCAGTTCCATCTGCCTGGTATTCCTTCGCCTTTGTCTTGTAGAAGTGCAGCTGCACCTGGATAAGATCTCCACTGTCAAGCAGGTCTCGGAGGACGTGGCCGACTACTTCTACAAGAGATACAGGGGAGAACCTAGGCTGATGGGTGGGGGGGCGCCATCCAGGATGAGCCCGGCTTTGGCCCTGGCCTCCTCCTCCTTCTTGGTGTGATCCCCTCTGCTTTGGGGGGGGGGAAGGAGCAAGGAAGGAAAGGCGAAGGAATACCAGGCAGATGGTCAAGGGGTGAGTTACCGGTGGCCGCACGTGGCATGCCCCATTTTTGGATTCGGGGAGGGGATCGCAGCGCTGCTGCCCGAAAACGCTTTCTTCCTGCCACCTGAAAATGCTTTCCTCCCTGGCAATCTCTGCTGCCTGGAGATCTCTGCTGCTTTGGGGGGCGTTGATTCGTCCAGCCACTGCTGCAGCCATTCCAGGGAGACAAAGTCGTAGGGGCAGCCTGAGGGGGGGGGCAGAGGGCCAGAGCATCAGCACCCCAGCTCCTCCGCCTCTCCTCCTCCAATACTGACCATGGCACGTGCAAAGTTAAGAGCGTGCATCTTCCCCCTCCCCTTCAAACGACCAATCAACCCCCCACCCACCTTCCCTGCTATGCAAAACGCTTTCCTCCCCGAATCCAAAAATGGGGCGTGCGGAGGCATAAAAAGAGCATCACATTTTCGGGTGGTTCCAGGCAGCGGAGATCGCGGCAACAGTGTTTTTGGGTGGCAGTGCCTTGCCTTACGCCCCCTGTGCAGCGCCCAAAAATGTGATGCTCTTTTTTTTTGCCTCCGCAAGTCCCATTTTTGGAATCGGAGAGGTAGCAGAGATCTCCAGGCAGCTGAGATTGTGGCAACAGTGTTTTCGGGTGGCAGCGCCTTGCCTTACACCCCCTGCGCAGCACCCGCTTCACCAACCAAGTCCCAACCTCCACGCTTCCCCGGGCTGCTTGCAGAATCAGGCTCCGACCAAGGCAGCAAAGGCACAGGGGGCTTGCCGGGAAGCCCAGCACAATGTTTACAAGATGGCAGTGTCCAGGAGGACTGAAGTGCTGCGTCTCTATTGGGCCTTGCTGCGAGAAAGCCAGGCTTTCAACGCCTACGACTATAGGTAGGAAGACAGGGGCGTCACGGGAGCAGAGCCTTCGGTGCCAAGTCCCTCTTCTGCCCCCATGAAAATCATACCCCACCCCACCCCAGCCACTCCAGTTAAATGTGCATAGGGTGATAGGGTTTGCTTTAAACAGTTAAAAAGATCTGTGCTGCTCATTATAAAAATCCGAGTGGAAGTGAGGATCCCCACCGCCTGGAACCACCTGAAAATGTGATGCGCGGGGCTACATTTGGAGTATAAGATGCACCCAGACTTTCACTCTCTTTGGGGGGGGGAAGGTGCATCTTATACTCTAAAAAATATGGCATATGCTTAAGCTTTTACATGTTTTAACAATTGTTTATTGAACAAACTAGGTTGTATTGGTTTTTTTTTAACCTTTCTCTAGTGTTAAAATCTCCTGTTTGAAAGATTTTTGCTCACTGTTTATTAACCATAAATTGATTAATATCCTTGCTATAATTATATTGCTGGCACATAGATTCACGGAAGTAACTGTCAATCATGGACTGATAATACTAACTCTAACTGATGGGGGGGAGGGAGATGAGTACAAACCTAAACAAGCAAACATAATCAACAGATGTGCAAAATTCATGGGAAAGCAAAACAGAAACAAGGGTCCAGACTAGAGTCAATCCTGCAGATGAAAAAGATAACCATGGGCAGTTTCTCTAATCCTTGCTTTGTTTCTCCCTGTAACTGTTTCCCCAAAAGTTACATATTTGATCAGCTCATAAAAACATAAATAAGCTTGGAAATACTAAAAAAAAAAAAACCTCTATCATACCCATGCTTCTCTCTTCACGCAACTGCAATCAATTAGCTAACAACAAAGTGTGCTTTAAATTGTGCCTTATTGTGCTAAAACAAAACATAGCTTATTTGTTAAGATCTCATTTATATACTAGGCCAGTGATGGCGAACCTTTTTTTGCTCGGGTGCCAAAGGGGCGCACGCAATAGCGCACATGCGCGTGCCCACACCCATAATGCAATGCCCCCCCCCATGCATGCCCCCAAAACCCCCCCCCGCGCTGCCCCCGTGCATGTGCGCGGGCCTCACTGAAGTCTCTGGACTTCCGGTAGGCCTGTTGGGCCGTTTTTCGCCTTCCCCAGGCTTCAGGAGGCTTTCCTGAAGCCTGGGGAGGGCAAAAACGGCCTCCCCCCGCCCTCCAGAAGGCCGAAAATCAGCTGGCCAGCGCACACATGCGTGCTGGAGCTGACATAGAGCAATGCCTCGCGTGCCCTCAGATATGGCTCCACGTGCCACCTGTGGCACGCGTGCCATAGGTTCACCATCACGGCACTAGGCTAAGCTCAAACAAAATCAGTTATATTATGGGCAACTTGAAGATGCGTGAACTTCAACTCCCAGAATTCCCCAACTAGCTGTTTAAAGTTCACGCATCTTCAAGTTGCCATGGCTGAGAAACATTGGCTTGGAGCAAAGTATGAATTCATCCATTTGTGGAAGTGAGCAATTCAGCAGATGAAAACCATTTTCATCTCTGTTTGCTTATCCTACTAAGGAATAAGATGCACTAGACAGAGTTAACTCCTCCACAAGTTTCATAGATAGTTCTCTTTCAGAATACTCTAGGCCAGGGGTGTCAAACTGGATTTCTTTGAGAGCTGGATCAGCATTGCAGTTCTCTTCCGCGGGCCAGCTGGGAGGGGAGAGACAGGACAGATGCCTCCTGCAGCACCCTGCTGGCCAAAATGGGGCGCAGGGGAGGCGCGCATCCCCCCCCCCCATTTTGGCTGGCAGAGTGCTGCAAAAGGCTATCCAGGCAAAAAATGGGACATTGGACGCACCCCATTTTGGCTGCCAGAGGCACCACGGGCCAGTCTTTTGCTATTTCCAGGCCGGCCCCGCGGGCCAGATTTAAGCACCCCGTGGGCCGGATCCAGCCCGTGGGCCTTGAGTTTGACACCCCTGCTCTAGGCTTTTTCATTTATTTATTAAATTTATATGCCTTCCCATCTCTCGGTTAAGCAATTGTGGGAGGCATATAGCAATAGCAATAGCACTTAGATTTATATACCGCTTCACAGTGCTTTACAGCCCTCTCTAAGCAGTTTACAGAGTCAGCATATTGCCCCCAACAATCTGGGTCCTCATTTTACCGACCGATGGAAGGCTGAGTCAACCTTGAGCCTGGTGAGATTCGATCTGCCAAACTGCTGGCAGCCGGTGATCAGCAGAAGTAGCCTGTAGTACTGCACTCTAACCACTGCGCCACCGCGGCTCTAATATAATTTATACATACATATATATATATATATATATATATATATTGTTTGTTGCAATATACACACACTATAATTTATACATACATATATATATATATATATATATATATATACACATTTTGTAAAGAGAGTGTCTCTGCTCTGACAGTGACTTGACTTATTCACAGATAAAAGTATTGTCAATTGGTTTAAGGAGGAAATACACATTGCTTCAATATAGAGCCAATTCCAGAATTGAGCCATGCTTCCGTTTGTCTAAGAATTACACATGCATCCTATTCTGTTTCATTCTGCCTGGCAAGTGATAGCAAGAATAACCAAACCACTTGTGATTATAGCAATAGCAATAGCACTTAGACTTATATACCGCTTCATAGTGCTTTACAGCCCTCTCTAAGCGGTTCACAGAGTCAGCATATTGCCCCCAACAATCTGGGTCCTCATTTTACCCACCTCGGAAGGATGGAAGGCTGAGTCAACCTTGAGCCGGTGAGATTTGAACCGCCGAACTGCAGCTAGCAGTCAGCTGAAGTAGCCTGCAATACTGCATTCGAACCACTGTGCCACCTCGGCTTATTATCATGTCACAATATGGAAATATTGGAAGTATTACCAGTGGGGGTGAAGGGAATAGTTAATATGGAAGCGCCATTTCAGTGACAATACTGTATCAGGAATAACATGTATTTCCATCCTTAAAAGTCAACTGATATAGTACAAATTGGGTAGCATAGAAGGAAAATGACAAAGATTAATGATTGCTAGGAAAACCTATTGCAAATTATATACATGGCATATTTGAGGCCAACTTAATTGTCCTGGGTCACTTAAGATGGAAACAATGTATGTGAATTGCCTTTAGTTAACAGTATAAATAGCAGTTATGTACTCATCTAAAACATTAAGAAAATATTAACGTTTGAACATGAATGAGCATTATTGCTCCATCTTTAAATATTTACATGATACTGTTGGATATTCATGAAACCGATTAAATACAACTTGAAGCAGTGACTGAAACCATGGAGGGACCCCAAAAATGCTTTTTTTTTTTTGCAATGGAAACAGAATAATATCACTTCTGAACCTTTAAATTATTTTATTATTTATTTTCTATAAAACTTTCGCATCTTATGCGAACATGTCACAATATCTGTAAACTTTAAAAGGACTTACAGTAGATATCAGTTAATGACATCCTTATCAATATACCTTACTCTTCATTTCTTAACATGCTGACTTGTTTATAGTGAAAATAATGTGTCACTATATAACCACTTCAGATTTTTTAGACCTTTATCCATGCTGTAAAAATCAAGATTGGCAACCAAGAACTGAAGATGGCCACAGAGACTATGACCTAATTGTACTTTTTGGTACAATTAATTTTAAATGCTTGAAAATGAAGCTGTTTTCTATATTCAGGTGATTTTGAAGACCTGTTTTTCCACCCTTAGGTAGAAGTGGAATAAAAATGCAGTTCCACATAGAACTGGTATTCTGACTAGATCTGAGGATTCACAGAAAGTTAAAAGAAAGGAGTGGAATTGCCCCCTCTGACTGTATCACCAAAAACTAATTGTCCAAGAAAAATCCAGATTATGGGAAGTAAGAAAGAAATACAGACCATATTTCTATAGCAAAGAGTTAGTCTCCATCAGTATTTATTATTGTCCATCAGGTTGATGGGAATTACAGATTAGCTATTTTTAAAGGACCTGGAAGTAACACATGAGAAGAATGATTCCATAGAAGCTTTGAGGAAGGTGGTTTGCAAGCAGGGGTGAAATCCAGCAGGTTCTAACAGGTTCTGGAGAACCGATAGTGAAAATTTTGAGTAGTTCGGAGAACAGGCAAATACCACCTCTGGCTGGCCCCAGAGTGGGGTGGGAATGGAGATTTTGCAATATCTTTCCCCCAGGAGTGGGGAGGGAATGGGGATTTTGCAGTATCCTTCCCCTGGAGTGGGATGGGAATGGAGATTTTGCAGTATCCTTCCCCTGCCACGCCCACCAAGCCACACCATGCCCACCAAGCCACGCCCACAGAACCGGTAGTAAAAAAAAATTGGATTTCACCACTGTTTGCAAGATTTCCCCCCAAAATCTTGCTCACTGACTAGAGTTTGCTACCATTTGTTAGAGTTCTTTCTTTTACAATAAGATATCTAGCAGCATTTATTAAAGCAATGCAGTCTGTTCTGCCTTCACAAAAGAGGTGAGCTTCAGTCTTTTGTAATAAAAATCAGAGGAAATGGACAAGAGTTTTACCATCATATTGCCTATATAAAGGTGTCTCGTTTGAGAGTAAGTTACTCCTTGGAATTCTTGTGCTTAATCTTCTTAACCTTAATCTTCTAATACTGTTAATCAGAGCTTCTAGTTCTGAACTAGACGATGCAGAGGGAAATCTGATGCATTTCACTTACAGGAATACAACTAGAAGTCTTCTGTTAGTTTCTGAATTTATTTAGACATAAATCCCACTCGTAAAGGACTTTTGTAGTATTAATTAAAAATTTCATTTCATAAACCCTACTATTCTGCAGTTTTCTTATTAACTGTGGCTGGATGTTTACCGGGAATAATCTCTTAATCACCCTATAATAATTTCTGTTCTTTGGAAGAGCTGAAGTTCTAATTTCAGGCTCCCTTTGTATTATTGCTTTTCTTTTTTCAGTTTATACAAAAATTGTGTTATTTTGCTTTTAGACTGCAAATAGGAGGAGGAGGAGGAGGAGGAGGAGGAGGAGGAGGAGACTTTTATAAACATTTTTAAAAACTGTTTTATTAAGCTTTAAAAAAAATTACCATCCTCTGTCCATTTATTTTCTGAGCTATCAAGGCTTATTGGCATAATTGGGACTATTGTTTCAAAGCTTATTGGCATAATTGGGAATATTGTTATTGGGAATAAGGTGTGTGTGTGTGTGTGTGTGAGAATATTATTGAATATAGNAAGAAGAAGAAGAAGAAGAAGAAGAAGAAGAAGAAGAAGAAGAAGAAGAAGAAGAAGAAGAAGAAGAAGAAGAAGAAGAAGAAGAAGAAGAAGAAGAAGAAGAAGAAGAAGAAGAAGAAGAAGAAGAAGAAGAAGAAGAAGAAGAAGAAGAAGATTGGACTGAAGCTTCCTCCAAACCTTGCAGAAACAAAGGTTTTGTAATATCAGGACAATTAAGATAAATTATTCAGGGTATACTGTAGTTATGAATCTATTCACCATTAACCTCCCTAGCTATACTGTAATCAACGGAAAGCATAGAAACACATGGCCCAGGCTTGCAAACAAGAAACATTTAATTAAAGGCTCAGGAGCCCTGAATGCTGGTACATAATAAACACAGCTATAGTAATACGGTTTGTAACCTCCATAAAGGTAACTAAGGAAAAGCATGCAAATTCAAAGAAAGGGATAGGGTAGACTATTTCCCCAAAGTATGAGTGGGATACCTTTCCCTTTGAATGGGATAGTGGAGAGAGGGGAGCACCGTAACCCATCCATAGCCTTAAATACTGTAGAGTGGACGTTCTGCACTATTCCTACGTTCCTGCTTTGGAAACCCATCCGTTTCTACCCAACAAGCAAACGCTGCCAGTTCAGACAGACTGGTATCTTTTATTAGTAACGAGTCACCCGGCTCAACAAGAAGGTAAGAATTCTTCTTGTAAGTCAGCATTTTCACAAGCAAGTAAAATAAATCGGGACAGATTCTAATCTAATTGCAAATGTATTGTTTTTTTAAATGTTCCTTGTCAATGAATCCCTTCATTCACAAAGCACTGATTGCCTGTGGCACAGGCACAACACAAGTCAAGCATCAATTTTAAGGCAAACCGTCGTTTTTAAGCCTCAGCTTGTCAGGGAGAGCAAAAGGATTTATTTCTGGGATGATGATGAAAATCAAGGAACTGGTGATATCAGAAACGGAGCCGAATTCTCGAGCAATTGCCAAATACAGAGGCAACAAATTAAATTCATTTTAAAACAAAACACCAACCCAAATACCAAAGCGCCAAGAGAAAGGGAAACATTATTAAGGTTTTAACAGTCTCCACACATAACCTGGCAAACAAATGCTCTCCCTTACAGCTCCCCCATATTCTCTGCTACAAATCAGGGGATCTCTCAACCACATCAGAGAACTCATGAAACATTCATCTGCATCCATGGAACCATAACTCAGCTGGATAGATATCCAGCCCTTTGACAAGCAGAGGTAGAGTTCAACAGTTCCAACAGACTCTTGCCCGAATGGTGAAATGGCAAAGAGATGTGCTGGGATGCAGCAGAGAAGGAGCTAAAGGAGAAAAGTCAATGGCTAAGGTGTCTGAAGTCACTGTGGGGAAGTTTAACTATTCCTATCAGGGTTTAGAATGGGTGAAAATAATTAAAATATTTAATTACTAAAATGTTTTTTTTTAAGTAATGACTACTTTATGTATGTATTCTTCTAACTAATTGCTGTATGACACCCAGAATTGCTTTTGTGAGATAAAAGGTAAAGGAGTCCCTGCAGATCTTACCTAGTTGCTGACTCTAGGGGGCAGTGCTTATCTCCATTTCAAGGCCATCAAAATGTTACCTATTTATCTACTTGCATTTGCATGCTTTCAAACTGCTAGATTGGCAGGAGCTGGGGTGAGGACAGGAGCTCACCCCGTTGCGTGGCACTCTGGTCTCAGACTTGGGCTGCTGAAAAGCCCAGTGTCTTAATCGCTGAACTACTGTGCCACCCTTTTGTGAGATAAGCAGTAGTAGTGGGTTGTTCCCGGTTCAGACCGGTTCTTAGAACTGGTAGCGGCGACGGCGGGAGGCTCCACCCACCCGCCCAGGATGCTTCTGCACATGTGCAGAAGCGTTGCGCACAAGCGCGCACACGAACCGGTAGCAAAGGGTTTTAGAACCCACTACTGATAAGCAGCCATATAAATGTGATAAATAAAATAAGTAAATAAATAGAGCAAGACTCATTTCAAAACAGGTTCGTTATGTGACCATGCAACATCACTGGGATCAGCCAATCTCCCCTTAAGTTGGTGCTAAGCCAGGTGAAGAAGTTAATAAAAATTGAGGAACAGCCTGTAATTGAGATCTGAAGTCTCAGCACGTGGACATCCAAAGATTGCCAACAAGAGAGGTGAATATCATGACAGAGCCAAGCCAGGGGAAACAAACATGAAGGCAGTGGTGGGGTTCAAATGATTTAACAACCGGTTCACCCAGGGTCAAGTTGGCTTTCATGGGAGGCGTGGCCCATCCCCGTCCTCCAGCTCTGCCACACATGCAGGACAAGCCTCCCGCGATGGCCAACCTGACCCTGGGCGAACCGGTTGTTAAATTACCCCCCCCACCGCTATCAAAGTGGATCCGGGGCACTGCGCTGCAATGGAGAAACGGGCAACAGAGCAGCCAGCATGAGGGAAGGAGGAGGAGCAGGGAGAAGAAAGAGGGAAAGCGGCCTTCTCCTTCCCTTGCGTCGGCTGCTCCGTTGCCCGTTTCTCCATTGTAGTGCAGCGCAGTGCCAAGGATCCACTTTGATAGTGGGGGTGGGGGGTGGATAATTTAACATCCGGTTAGCCTGAACCAGTGTGAACCGGCTGAATCTTTCCGAGATGTGCTTTGCTTCCCGAGTCGACTCCTTGTCCTCTGTTGTTCACCTCTCCTAACTGCTCTGCGCATACGTGCATCTGGAACAGGCCCCAGCTGTTCTTCCTCCTCACTCATCTCAGCCTCCAAAGGCAGCTGCCTCTCCGGTGGCTGGGAAATGTCGGACAGCCCTGGCTCTATCTCTGCGTCCAATGCAGAGCATCCATCAGAGCCTTCCCCAGACTCCAGAACTGGCCCAAGTTCCTCGCCAACCTCCTCATCATCCGAGTCTGCCTCCAGCTCTGCTGGCAGCTGGTGGGCCACAACACCTGATGTATTGAGAACATTGATGAACATTGCTTGGTTTGCTCTTCCATTTACTGTGTCTGTTTTGCAATGGGGTAGGGGGAGGCAGGAGAAAATAAGTTCCCCCAGGGAAAAATGTATGAACATGCGGGAGCCAGTACGGTGTAGCAATTAAAGCACCAGACTAGAAACCATAATCTGATCATGCAGATCTTCTTGACATATCAAAATAAAAAGGAGAGGGTTATCTTCAGTCAAAGAGGAGCTCAGAGATAAGAGCATGTATTCCAAGAGCGAGGTTGTAGATGTTTTTCACCCTCCGTATGGGATCGGCAAGAGTTAACTTAAAAGTTATTATTTCATGTGTATAAAATTTGCAATAAAAGTATCAGGTTACTCCAGTATAACATAGCACTTTACTGCCTCCTCATGAGCAACCAGATTTTTGCAGCCCATGTCTGGTAGCTATAGATTTGTAAGATTTGGGAATTGAAAGTAATGAATTTGTAAAGCTGATTATTTTGAAACTGTTAGAGTTACCAGATGCTTCTTTCCTGGCTAAATGTGGACCTGCGTCTAGGACTGGTTCAAAGGATTTGCCCCAGAAAAGTAGAAGCCACAGGGTTTTTCTGATGGATTAATCAATGTGGTGTTGATTAGTGAGTAGACTGAACATTATCTTAAGTCTGGGTTTTGTGCATGGTAATTTTTGCTTCCAAAAATGTTTCTTCTAGATTTAATTCTGATCTTGTTTTAAATAGACCATTTTAACATCTCATTTTGCAGGAATTCATCTGAAGATTTTATCTAATGCTATGTGAGGCAGGAGTGGGGAGCTACTGGGGCCTCCATTTTCTTTAAACGGCTGTACCTGACAAATTATAATTAAAAATAAATTCACTGAAAAGACTGCACAAAAAACAAAATTGATGTGGTCCATGGTGAAAGTCTTTTGTCCTTTGTCCTGTGCCAGAACATGATGAAGTTTTAGCCTAGCGTGGTATAAACCCTACCCCTGATTTTTAAGTACAGTCCTGGCTTTTGGTTTCACTGAACAAGATTAATAGTACTCAAAACCACATTTCCCTATTAAAGGTATAACTGGCATAGAAAAGAATCAGAGCTGAAACTGCGTAACAGAACTGTAATCTGCAACAGTTGCGAGAGTTGAGTTATATGTATGTCCTCATCCACTTCTAATTTTTATTTTTTTTTCCTTTTTGTTGGATTATCCTTTCAAGAAAATCATATCAAATATTCAATAAATATTCAGGTGGTTCTTACCAGATTTCGTTTAAAACAATCAGTAATAAGCAAGATTCTGTCTCTCTAGCCTTCCGTGCCATAATAACCTTACATGACAGCGCAGCTTGGATAAACCATGATTGTTTGATTAACATGAAATAATACTAAGCCACAGACAAGGAAACCACATTAAGATTTAGAAGGTTGTGTTAACCAAGCCTTCCTAATGATCATATATATTCCCTTTTCTGGCTGACTGCATTTGGGAATAGTTTCACCTATATTTTTAGAGGGTCTTCTTCAGGAGTGGGTTCCGGATTTTCCTACTGACGGTTTGCTCAGGGACGCGCCGTGTGGGTGCGCATGGGGGTCGCGGGTGCATGCGGGCGCGTGCATGCGCAGTACAAAAAAAAGCTTCTGCGCATGCGCAGAAGCAAAAAACAAGATGGCAGTGCCATAGGCACCACAGAGAGAACCGGCTCGGGGGCGTGGCAGGCCTGGGTCGCTGCCGGTTCCAGCGATCCAGGCCGCCACATTACTAAAGGTTCTATAGAACCGGTCCGAACCGGTAGGAACCTACCTCTGGTCTTCTTTATATAACCCCAATGATTACAATTCATCTACTCTGTGAAGTAGAAAACCATAATGGAAGGGTTGGGTTGGGTGTACACTGTTGGGTCACATCTATTTTTATGTTACAGGAGAGTGTGACTGTTGGGACTCCATGAAAACTGGTATCTGTTTTTACTTCATTTCCATAAATTTGCTATGATGAGAGTTTGATCTGCATAGGCAAAATACTTTATTGGAGAGACTTTCTGTCTTGCAAAAACAGCTGGTTCCTTGTTTTCTTTAGTCGTTATCACTGATAATACTCAGGAGAAGGAAAAGGAAAATTGCTTTTCTTTCTTTCTTTCTTTCTTTCTTTCTTTCTTGTTCTTTCNNNNGAGATTTTTTCTTTCTTTCTTTCTTTCTTTCTTTCTTTCTTTCTTTCTTTCTTTCTTTCTTTCTTTCTTTCTTTCTTTCTTTCATTCTTTCTTTCTTTCTTTCTCTTTCTTTCTTCTTTCTTTTTTTCTTTCTTTCTTTCTTTCTTCTTTCTTTCTTTCTTTCTTTCTTTTTCTTTCTCCTCCTCCTTTTCTTGTCAGCCTTCATTCAAACTTAGTGGGATCAGAGTGTGATTTTTAGGGAGCAGCAATGTTTCCACTGGATGCTTTCCTTATAATCCATAATCTTTATTACAAGTGTACTTGCAGCCCACCAAGAGGGCCATGAGAGTCACTTGTGAGACTCCGTAAATGCCAGCCAAAATCTATCTGCAGAAACATCTGCTCAGCAGTGCAAAACTGATGTAATTACCAACCATCATCTTTTTATTGTCCTGCTGGGGCAGCTGCACCAAAGCATGACTTTCTGCCCTAAACTTGTAAGGTCCAAAAAAAAATGAGCTGTTCTGCCCACAAAGCCAACACAGATTATACTGTAAAAAGGGAGCTCCTCAACCACAAAACATAAAAAGTGTCGAGATCTCTCCCCCAGCACAATTTCACCCCACTTTTATTTTTTTGCTATGATTAAGTTTGTTTGTTTTGGCTACTTTTTAAACACCACTCAGAGCTCTTTGATTTAAGTCTAGCATTGCTATGAAACACACTATTGTATGGTGAAAGAACAGGGATTGTGTTGTGACATCATAATACAATTTTTATCCTATGGGCATCACAGGACAACTCGCCGCAGGACAATTCAACAAATACAAAAGTTAAATTAATTTTAACGGAACTGTGACCAACAATAATAAAATAAAGAAAATTAATCCAGAAATGCAAGAGTTACAATAATTTCGATGAAAACATGGTCACCAATAATAAAAGTAACTGAATGAAATGATTAATATAGCATGGAATTGTCCTGCAGCTAGTTGTCCTGTGGTGAGTTGATCACAGCGAATTGGCCATGGTGAGTTGGCCACAGTGAGTTGTCCTAGACCCCCTTCTTGATACTTACACTAAACCTTGGAGTGTGCAACTTTTTGTTCTCACCCAGCAGCTATGGCTCTGAAAAGCAGTATGTCATTTTTGATTGATTGATTGATTGATTGATTGATTGATTGATTGATTGATTGATTATGTGCCATCAAAACAACCACATAGATTTTCTCCAAATTCTGTACTCAACCTGGTCCTTCAGGTCTTCCAACAGTGCATGCATTGCACTATAACTGAGTCTATTCATTTTGCAGTTGGTGGTCTTCTTCTCTTTCCTTTCACCCTTTCCAATATTATAGACTCCTTCTTATAGCTAAGTCTTCATATCATATGTCCAAAGGATGAACATTTGAGCCTGGTCGTTTGTGCCTCAAATGAAAAATCTGGGTTGATTTGTTTATTTAATGTACAGCTTAAGAGACAGAAGGAGAAAGAAGCCATAGTCATATTGGGCTAAGCTCTAGAGACCACTCCCCCAACCCCACTCCTCAATAAAGGCTGTTGTAAAAATAAGAGAGTTTGTAGTTGTTCCAGCCAAAGATTAGGAAATCTGTTTTCCAAGAAATTCCTGTATTGATCAAATTTGGCTTAAATAGCAAAGCAGTATAAATGTGTCAGCGTCTTAACCTACTTGCTAAAATTCTTAAACAATAGGTTTCAAAAAAAATTCCCCCTACAAATATTGTAATAACTGCCCTGTTTCTTTCTGTCTCACACAGAGGTATTTGTTATCCATCCATCCATCCATCCATCCATCCATCCATCCATCCATCCATTTATTCTATGATTCATAGATAAGATTTAACAAAAATTTAATACCTTGTTGATTAAACCAACATTTAATTGTCATCCCATACTTCCTATGTACAAAGTTGTTTGCATAAGTCCATCAAAGACATCAACATTAAACCTTAGAGGCAGTCTGGAAAAACTACGGCATTCTCTTGAGAACACTAGGGAGGAAGCCGAATTATGAGCTAAGCTGAATTGCTCATATCCCTCCCCTCACAGACCGCAGGATATAGCCCATGCTGCATGAATCACCATAATGTGGATCTGCAGCCACAGTCAAAATCAAATTATCTCAAACATACACTCTACAATAGATAATTAGGCTACATATGCCTCCAATAAAAATAGACATTCTACTTTATTTTTCTACCAAAAAAAAATCAGTAAAGAAGATGGGATGGTGAAGAATTTACCATTTTCCCGCTAATATTGTTTGTGTTGACATGTACCTCACTTTTCCATGTGATGTTGAACTGAAATCAAGGACGGGCCAAGGCTGCCTGAAAATGTTGAGCATTAGGGACCATTAACAGAAGCAGAGGAGGTAGCACCTTATGTAGTAGCAGCAGCATAAAGGGTTCAAGAAGTATTTTCTTTCTAACTCTTGAGGAACAAGATGTTTGCATACCAGAAACGTGAGACTCAAATTCTGGGATTCTGTTTTCTTCCATAAAGTTCTGGAGATTTGCACTTTTGGCTTCTCTGTGTTACACTGCATAGACACCAAAAGCTGAATTCTTTGTAAATGTGTTGGTTTACACCAGCTAAGAAAAAATGCTTGCAAACCTTTTCATTTCTGTGACATACTGGTCAAAGAATGTTCTCCCCACAGACTTTCAGTTTGGTTATAATGCGTTTCACAGCACTTGTTCAGCTGTCGAGGGCTATTTGTTTTAAAGTCCTTATAAATGAACCTTATTTGCTGCATATCCTGTAGCCCTCAGTAAACCACCATTAACTTCTTAATGCACCTCTTTCAGTTCATTGAATGTAGTAATTATTTTGTGTGCTTCTGAATGCTGAGTATATTTTGGCACAATTTAAAACAACCTTCCCCTGAATTGTATCATTAGCTTCAGTTACTTTTTCTGGCATGAGATTCATATATTTCTTCAGGTCATAGCTTTATCTAAAGAATGACATTAACAATGCTCATAAGAGGATGAGGAGGAGCAAGGTGGCTTAGCATTATCATTGATGACACAAGCAGAACTTACAAGAACTCAGAGAAATTACTGACAGACTCTTTCGATGAAATTATATCCAGTGATCCCAAAGAGTCAGAAGTGACTGAAAAACCAAATAATTTTGAAAGAAGAAAAAGGGGGTTAAAATAAAAATATTATAAAATGCACTTCATCACGTACTTTTAAAGGTGCATCAGTCAATGTCAGTAGTTCAATTTTGAAGATTCCTTAAAATCTTAATTCCTTAGAGCTTTCCAAGGATCTCTCCTTGACACTATTTCTCCCACACAAACATTTGGGTGGAGGTGAATATTATGCTCTTAAGTCCTTCATGTGATCTTTGCGGTTTCAGTTAAAATAATGCTCATAAAGAAGTCCTCCATCCCACATTTCACATTTTGAATATTTTGAGTTGCACACCCACACAGATATTTGGCACAGATTACTGCTGTTATCGGTGTTCCAGTTATTTCCCTTATTGTCAGTTAAGTGCAATTTGGAAAAAAAACAACCAGTCATAATATTGATCCAGAACCCTGTACTAAGTTTCAGTTGGCAATGGAAGACACATAGGCCATTCTAGCCAGAAACTTGTACTTCCAACAGAATCATTAGACAAAACTGCGGTCAAGGTCTAGTTGAAAAGTTTCAGGACAAATGACTCCAGTATCTGTAAGAAAAATCAAAGACTTAGGCAATTGTTTAGTCTGGTAGAAGTCAATCTGTCTGCACATTTGCAGTAAGGATTGTTTTCTAGGTCAGGCTTTCTTAGATGTTGTTTCAAATTTGAATACACCCTTTTTCAATAAATTAAAGGCTTTTATTCTGGTCTTCGCCTAAACACATTTGCTCAATGCTGATAACATTAAATTAAAGTGGTTGGCTTACTTTGGAGCAATAGTTTACTCCAGACCAACAGCCCTGAGTTCTACCAAAAGCAAAATACTCTTTTCAAGAGTATTGGAAAGCAGGCTGACAGTTCCTTTCTTTCAGAGTCCAGCAGGGTTAAAAGTGGAAGGTGATTCTTCCAAGAACTGAAAACTAAGCCCCAGCTCTGCAAGATTAGTCTTGCCTTGAGGTTTTATACTCAACTTTCTTCTGATCATATTTATAAGATTTGTCAAAGCTAGGGTTTAATTTAATTTATTAAAGTACCTTCATAGGCCAAACATAGATAAATTTTGAAAAAATCATTACACTGCTTCCAATTTTTTTGGGGGGGGGAAACCTTGTATATGCCTGCAGAAGATACATCTAGAAAAACAATAAAGTTCAAAAACTTCTGATCAATATAGCAATGATACAATATTTAGCTATAGTTCTGGAGATTTTCTGACCTTAGTCATTGCTACATTCATGTCAGAAGCACCTACCAAGGCACTTCTGGGTTGAAAGGATTAGCAGTGATATCTCCGTTGCCCAAGGGATGCCCGAGGGGGCTCCTTACATATACCTGTTATTTTCCCACCAAAGTGGTACCTATTTATCTACTTGCATTTGCATGCTTTCAAACTGCTAGATGGGAGGAGCTAGGGCAAATTGATGACAGCTCATTCCATCTTGGGTTTTGAACCTTACAAACTATCAATCGCTCAATGGTCTTTTGACTCAGAGTCCTAACCACATACAGTAAACCTATGCAACCCCTACCTTGGTCATTTAGTATGTAGCACTTCGGG
This sequence comes from Thermophis baileyi, assembly GCA_003457575.1. Classification (NCBI taxonomy): domain Eukaryota; kingdom Metazoa; phylum Chordata; class Lepidosauria; order Squamata; family Dipsadidae; genus Thermophis; species Thermophis baileyi. The sequence continues at coordinate 7,338,691 of QLTV01001483.1, read as the reverse complement.
ACCGCAGTTAGCAAGGAGTGTAGAGGTTATTCTTCAATCCAGAGAGACTGAGGATTTATTCATCTTCAGCCATGGGACTCATTGGGTGATTCTGAGGTAGTTATTTCTTCTCAGCCAAGCTACTTCCCAGTGTATTTATGGAAATAAAATTGGAATAGAGAATATTATGTATGCTGCTTAGACTTCTAGAAGAAAAGTAGGATTAAATCAAAGCAATAAGTGAACTAAAGAATATGTCACACAAAGCAGTTCTGTGGAGTTTGTTTGTTTTTTTAGCAAGTTACAGTAAGAGCAAAAGCTAAATTATAGTTGTAGTTGTAATCCTGTATTCAGCAGAACTGCACTTCGTCTTATTAAATGCAGGCATTCATGTATCAAAATTGTGGTACCCTTCTTCCTTTTCTCCAAAGAACTCACAACAGTATGTACAGTTTAATCTCATTCTTTTAGAACAATAGCTTAGTCTGAAAGTTAGTAAATGATCTTTGCTCACTTGGCTGGGGATTTCAACTCAGCTCCCTTTAGTCCAAATCTGTATCTAATGTCATGTTGGTACTGAAAGTAATTTTTGTTCTGTGCTCTCAGTAGAAAGGTACAGCAAAATAATAATAATAATGTGCACTGGGAAGATGATCTCCTGGTTTCCGGTGTGCCACCTGGTCTTCCGGTTTCTGGGGCGCATGTGCACGCAAAGACCAGCTGGCCGGTGCACATGTGCGTGCTGGAAACCGGAAGATCATCTTCCCAGCGTGCGCTGCTCTTCCAGTTTCTGGCGCTCCCACTCGCATGAAGATCAGCTGGCTGGCGCGCCAGAACCCGGAAGAGCAACGGGGGACGGCTCACGTGCCCGGAGAGATGGCTCTGCGTGCCACTTCTGGCACGCATGCCATAGGTTCGCCATCACGGCTTTAGAGGGTTAGCTTACACATCCCAAAGCATTTTAATCTCCTCATTACAAGAAATGAACACCTAAGCCTGAATATGCTGTAAACTACAAGCGTGCCATATGAGATTTAGAAGCTTTAAACCACATATGCTTCCTAGATGTATCCAAGCAGATTCTAACATTGGGTGTCAATGTTTTAAGCACAGGTCTATCCTTCAGAACAGATGTAATTTGTGCTAATGTTACACCTGGTACAGATATGCAACCAGATAATGTCTCTCAAGCAAGGCAGCATGGGGTTAAACTTCTTTAAATGTGTTTGATAGTTAGCATCTTAGATCTTAGATGACCCCAGCCTAGTTGAAAATTACAGACCAATCTCTTTATGTTGCATCACCAGCAAAGTCATGGAATCAATCATAAACCAATCCATTACCCTCCACTTAGAGACAAACAACCTACTCTCTCACAAACAATTTGGTTTCAGGAAAAATTTATCCTGCAATCTGCAACTTCTACACTGTAAAAACATATGGACTACACAACTCGACCAGGGCAAAGCAATAGACACAATTTACATAGACTTCTGCAAAGCCTTTGACTCAGTGCTACATGACAAACTACTTCTAAAAGTAAAATCCTATGGCATTTCTGGACCCCTGCTCAAATGGATTATTGCATTCCTGT
>QLTV01001483.1:7323357-7336786 GCA_003457575.1 Thermophis baileyi | reverse complement strand
GTTTGTGTGCTGGCATGCGCGTGCACGCGCACTCCCATTTTTGGCACGCAAGAAGAAAAAGGTTCGCCATCACTGAGCTAAGTTCATCACGAGAAGAATCCTCCACTCCTCTGTTCGCAACAGAATACCTTATTCAACAAGCCTTGAAATTTTGGGCTTAGACAACTTAGACCTACGTCGCCTTAGAACCGATCTAAATGTAGTTCATAAAATTATCTGCCACAATGTCCTACCTGTCTATGACTACTTCAGCTACAACCGCAACAACACACCATCACACAATAGATACAAACTTAACGTAAACCGAGCCAAACGAGATTACAAAAAATTCGATTTCAGCAACAGAGTGGTCAATGCCTGGAATACATTACCTGACTCTGTAGTTTCTTCCCCAAACCCCCAAAACTTTAACCTTAGACTGTCTACCATTGACCTCACCCCATTCCTAAGAGATCTGTAAGTGGCGTGCATAAGCGCACCAGCGTGCCTACCATCCCTGTCCTAACATCCCCATGTATACTTCTTATATATTCACAATCCTGTTTATACTTTGTCTGTAATCATATACATGCTTGACAAAATAAATAAATAAAATAAATAAATAAATAAATGTAATGGAACTCATGCAATACAGAAAACTGTAGTAGGCTTTCAGTGACTTTTACGAAGGCAATTGTCTAGTCCTATGCTAGTGTACCCAAAATGTATCCCATGAAATTCTTTGGGGTTTATGTTGTATATTTTTCATATTAATTAACTATGAATTTCTGAATTCTTTCCATATATCCCATGTCCCAATTTCTCTCTTTTTCAATTTGTTTGCAAAATTTAACTAACCCTACTATTATAAGCATCTGATACTAATGCAGTGGCTAATCTGAACACTAGAATAATAATCCCACAGCCATGGAACTGATAACAAAAAGTTGCACTACTTGTACTTCTTTCTTTTCCTTTAAACATCCAGGTTTTTCCTATCTTTCTGCATGGTTGTTTCCACAGATCCAGGAAGGAAGGAAGGAAGGAAGGAATAATTAACAAAAGTATAATTCATTGTATAAAAATATAAAGGAAGGAATGAAGGAAGGAAGGAAGGAAGGAAGGAAGGAAGGAAGGAAGGAAGGAGTTTGAATTCATTTTTAACAACTAAGGAATATTGTCCGCTGCTTTATATTTTCAGAAAAAGATAGACATGAGCAACACAAGACTTCTGGAGAAGGTAAAGAGCCTGCTTGTTGTTCCATTTTTTTTAACCCCAGAAAGATATTATGATACCAACACTATAGTAACTAATTATAACTAAATTACATTTCACAGGAAAAACAAATCTCCTCCACATTCTGCTGAGGGACATGCTTTCCTTGATTTTAAAAAAAATGCTGCTAAGCTCCAGGGAACCAACTGCCCGTTGCTCTTTTGTGCCTAGAAAATTGGGTTCCATTCTCCTACATCCTGGTATTTTTATTTTATTACACCTGGTATATTGCTGTGGAAGGCCTGTAATTCTCCACATTGTATTTCTTAGCTGTTGGCAAATACAGTGTATCATTGACTGCGGCAGGAAAAGAGGACAACCAGATAGGTAGTTTTCTATTTTTATTAATAGATCTGAAGGCCAGAAGCATCAAAATGGTAATTTCAATCAGAGCTACTCTGGTGGTTCTGCAGACTAATGGAGCTGTAGGAGGTTGTAGATCTTAATGCACTCGGGAGACTGCAGTCTAATTGTAAGTCTTGCTGGTATGGTCAGATCTGGTTGAGTCAAATCTCAGAGCCCCAAGTCATTAGGTCAATCTTGAAAAGATGCCGTCCATTTTGAGGCTGGAAAATAAAACTTGCTGTGGGGAAGGGAGGCACTGTGCTGCTGAACAAGCAGAAACGCCGTCATTACGGGCTACCTCAGTGAGGACTTCGCAGGAGATGGTGGGGAGCACCTGCCACAGTCTAATGTAATCGCATCAGACACACTAAATGCATTCCTGAAACCTTTGTGGTGAGTGCCACCAAGGATCAGGGGAAAGCAATTCCTCACCCACGCAAAGCAATGAAAGTAAACTAAACAAACCTGAGGTTAAAAAAAAAAAAGACCTTTGTTCCCCCTCTCCCACACTTGGCTTGATTCTTCTGCAGCTTTTTAAAGATTATAATGTCAACAGTAGTTGAGCTGCAGCAAAAGGAGGGAGTTTTATTGTATTTATTCATTTCTTAAATATGCTACTTTGCATTTATGTAACTCCTGAAGAAATTTACCATTTTTTTAAAAAAAGCTATTATAAAATACATTAATATATTTAAAGATTTGGTGAAAATTGTTTCTGAAATGACATATAATTTATGTCTTTGGAGACTAACTTTGGGGCATGGTCTAAAGGGAATTTCACGGAATATTTATTCCCATGGAGAGGCCCTGTCTCTACATTCTCATCAAATGAACCAAAGTTCAGACAACATGAATTCTCTCAAAGTTCATACCATCTGGGAACCGACATAAATGAAGTAATTATTTGACTGGCAGTATATGGCTTTCTATTACTTTGAATCTGCCCTGATAGCAGGTGAACAACTTGTGCATCACAATCAATGCACTATCCATTCTCCAGGAGTGGCAGCTTTCTATCCCAAGTCCAGGCCACAGAGAAGGCATAACCATTTAGCAAAACCTGATGTAGCCAGGCTTCCCCTGTCTAGGAATACAGGCAGCCAAAGAATGACCTGAAGAGAAATAAGGAGAAATTTCCTGACAGAATATTAGTTAGTGGAACGGCTTGCCTCCAGAAGTTGTGGGTGCTCCAACACTGGAGGTTTTTAAGAAAAGATCGGACAACCATTTGTCTGAAATGGTATAAGGTCTCCTGCTTAAGCAGTCGCCTTCAGTCGCGATAAACATTAGTGCTGGAAATGGCAACCATGGCCTGAATAGTTAAAGGATTGCTTGATAGTGGGATAAATCCTAGTGGGCTTAGACAACTTAGAACTACGTCGCCTTAGAACCGATCTAAATGTAGTTCATAAAATTATCTGCCACAATGTCCTACCTGTCAATGACTACTTCAGCTTCAACCACAACAATACACGAGCACACAATACATACAAACTTAATGTAAACCGCTCCAAACTCGACTGCAGAAAATACGACCTCAGCAACAGAGTGATCAATGCCTGGAATTCACTACCTGACTCTGTGGTTTCTTCCCCAAACCCCAAAAACTTTAACCTTAGACTGTCTACTGTCGACCTCACCCCATTCCTAAGAGGTCTGTAAGGGGCGTGCATAAGCGCACCAGCGTGCCTACCGTCCCTGTCCTACTGTCCTATTGTCCTCATCTATCTGTATTCACTTTGATTATGTTTATGTTTATACCTATACCTGCTATTTTGTACATGTTTGACAAATAAATAAATAAATAAATAAATAAAATAAATCCATATCAAAATGTGGCTCACATCTTCATAGCTCACGCCAGAATTCTCAGATCTAGAGAATTGTTTCTGAGTAGAAAATGAAGAAAAGAATACAGAAGAAAGACTACAAGACAACAAAGTCATGGGCCAGCCTTTCTCCACTTGGCAACTTTCAGATGTGTGAGCCTTTAACTTTTATGATTCCTATAAGTCTTGAAATTTGGGGGATTGAAGTAGAACAGAACTGGAGAGCAATGGCCTAGGAAGAGTGCTACAAGCAGACATCCTAATATACTTGTACTCTATCACATGAACATACATGATAACAACATGGAGACCTGGAGGTAAACAGAAATAATACAATGTGCTTTTAAATTCCTAGTGTCCCGTCTTCTATTTATTTAAGTCCCTGCAGGATGCCATTCTTTAAACATTACCAGCACATACTTGAACAGGAGTACAAGTTTTATAGAAAGAATTTAAAGCGCTGGTAAAACTAGTGCTGGTAGCCCCACATGAACCTCACATCTTTTTCAGAGTACACTGAGTACACCAGGAATATTGTCAAACACAAAGAAGAAAAATGACAAACAAAAAGGAAAGCAGGAAACAATGATGTTGAATATTCATACATTAGAAAAGTAATAAGGATTTTCACCGTGATATCAGAAAAGCATCTTGCTGGAATTCCCAAGGCACAAGGTATGCAAGGGAGAGAAAGTCTATCTGTATAGCTTACTTATATGCTCTTGTTTTTAAGGGAAGCTATCACTGTATGCATAAGCATGAACTTTTGTTGTTGTTCTTCAGTAACCAGACTAAATATCAGTGCAAGAGAGACAATGTTCCATTTGATGCAGTTCCTAGAATTGGTACATAGGATGCATCCTTACAGAGGATTTTATGTACATATATAATTTGTTGTTCCACTCAGAAAATATAATGACCATCAAAATAACAACTGGAAACATGATATATTTATTAGTCATAATAAAGCCAATGTTCATATTACAATTTTCTCTGTGTACTTTCGTTCCAACATGTGCATCATCATATGTATATAACATACACCACACACCACACCTAGCTAAGATATGTGCAGTTAAATTGTATGGTGTCTGGGTTATAGAGTGACAACCATTTTAATTTGATGTCTTTTCTCTGAGTATTAGAGGCTTCATTATATTATTTGAGATAGGCGGCCATATAGATTTTCAAAATAAATAAATAGAATGTTCATATTGATTAAGGAAGCAGCAAATGAAGCTGAAGTTTCATAAACATTATAAAACTTATTTTTATGAGGTTTATAGCTTGGCTATAAAAAAAACTTGCTTTTGGCTGCTATTTGGCATGTAATATCTGAATCTCTGCAGCATGCTAACTACCAAATTAAAATTAAATTTCACCATGCTTTGTTTTTTAACTAGTTCCCTGAAGAGATCATAGTATAAAATGAAAACAATGAGTTTTGTCATCAGTTTTGAAATTAATTATATTAATTCTGTTACTCTTGCAAGGAAATAATGTCTTCTAATACAAACAAATCTTTGATAGCCTTCTTGAGTTGAGAAGAAAAAATATAAAATGAGTAAAGAGAGAGAAGCCTTAAGTGGGGAAGAACACCTTAAGTTTGAATGGATATTAACTAAAATTAGCTTAAGCAAGGTATCAGTAAGGGAAGAAAACAGACTAGTCTTCCTCAACCAAGTTTATACATTTCAATTTCCAAAGTTCTCAGGCCAACAAAGCCATTGCTGAGAATTCTGAGAGTTGAAATCCACATATTTGGAGGTGCCCATGCTGAGGAAGAAGAGAGGATGAAGAAGAATACCAGTTTAGAAAGGAAAGAGGGGGTGTATTCAGAGGTCTGGTCTGAGACAGCAGCCTCTTCCTTCACAGTACTTCTATCTGCTAATAGAAGCAAAAAAAAGAGCCTGTAATAGGGATGCATTAATAGAACAGGTACAGGCCAGCTAACTTTTTTGTGGTTAATTTCTACCTTCATCCTACTTCTACTAAAATCAGATTTTCATAGGCTCTTTTCAAGTAATAGCCCAGAGTTATTTTGTTAATTGAAGCAAGATGCAAATAGCATCATTGCCTATCCCCACAAGGGCCAGAGTTCAGACACCTTTTCTGTCCTCCTCATTTCTCTCCTTAAAAGTACAATCTGAAACAGGTCACTTTCCCATGTTCCATAGCAAGATAAGCTCTGTCTGAACATTAAAAGCTACAGCCACTTGTAAGAATTTAACACATTTCAACCTACCATCCATCCCCAATCATTCCTCCCATTAAACAGTCTGCCTGGATAATCATAGGTATTTTAGCAAACTGATCTAGCACACACCAGCTTGTTGCTGTACAATAGTGCTGTGATCGTTTGATTATCTGCCATCAAGCTGATGTTGACTTTTATTGACCACATAGATGTACGTTTTCCAGGATGATCTGTCCCCAACCACGTTGTCAATTGTACGGCTGACTGTCGTACTTGTTGTCATCATTTTGTTCTTTTTTTATATTTGATAATAGTCCCATTTTCGTTCACTGCGCTCCTTGACTTTCATTATTAGAGTTTCCAGATCATTGACATTTTCAGCTATCAGAGCAGTGTCATCAAGTAAAGCAAGTTATTAATGTTTCTTCCTACAATTTTAAAACACACTCATCTTCTTCCAATCCAGCCTCTCTCACTTTAGCATATAGTCTGAATAAATAAGGAGAGAACATACAAACCTTGTTTTAGTCTTTTGCCAACCTGGAGTCATCCACTAGGATGTATCTGGACAGTAGTTTCCTGTTCTGGGTATACAGTAGGTTTCTCATAAGGACAATGGATTGTTCTGGGATTTCCATTTTCCTAAAGACATTCTACAACTTGATATGATCAACACAGCATTTCTATAATCATTAAAGCAACATATTGCCTTATTTTTTAGCTTTATCACTTACTCGTCATGCACTAACAAGAATGTCTCTTATTACTAGTCCTTTTCTAAAAAAAACAGCTTGAACATCTGGCCTCTCCCTTTCCACGTTGCACATCCAATCTGTATTGGACAATCTTTTGGGCAGTTAATTTATATTGGATGATACTAAGCATTACTTTGCTAAGATGTGAAGTGGTTATTTTACAATAGTTTTTGTACACTCCGTTAAGGCTGTGTTATTTTCCAGATTTGCTGGTATAGTTTGGTTAGAGCTTCTATTGATTCTTCTTCCATTGATTGCATTCTGCTGTAGATATTTCATCTATTTCTATAGCCTTCCAACTTATCAATGACCGTAAACATTTAAAGGCTACCCCTGTCCAGTTGTGACTGATTCTAGGGGGATGGTGCTCATCTCCAATTCTCAGCCAAGGGAGCCTGTATTGTCTGAGAGACGCTTCCATCATTAGGTGGCCAGCATGAAAGTATGGAACGCAGTAACCGTTTCTGCCAAAGTGGTACCTATTTATCTACTCACATTTGCATGCGTTCGAACAGCAAGAGATAAATCTAATTTCATTTTCTAGTACTAGAAGTTCTTGTAAATAGAAAATATCTTGACATCTCTACAGTACAGAATTGCTGTACACTCCTTCTAGCTTTAATATTCTTTGAATCAGTCACTGTTTGCCCATTGGCATCCTGTAGTATACTAATTCAACACAAATGCTGTACTGATGGAATAATTTAAGGAGCCACTGCATGGAGGCAGTATCCATTTAATAAAATTTTGACTCCCAAAATGTCCACACCAAGGAATCGAAGCTGGCTGAAGAATGTGCCCTGTTTGCATATGCATCATTCTCACATTCTCTTTGTTTATGCTTTAGTTCAGGAAGAGATATCTCTGACCTTCCAGAGTTGTTGAACTATAAATCTCACCATCCCTCAACTTTGGCCATTCTGGCAGGGACTGCTGACAGTTGTAGTTCAGCAACACAGAAAGACAAGGTCCCCCATCCCCAGTTTAGATATCCATTTAAAAGTTCTTAGTTGTATAGCTAAACAAAATATAAGTGGTATGATGCTGGAGCTTCTATCATTCAAGTCTATCATTATTAATTGTTCTTTCTAGGCAGTACACAGTGAAGGCCTGGAGCAATGATTAGAGGTACACCCAGCAACCTCTTCCCATCAACAATGGGCTTTGAATTTGCTGCAGCCTCAGAACATATTCAAGGCCTATCCCATATACAGTGTGTTCCTGTTGTCTGCCCTTCAGGTGACTGAAAGCAGAAATGACAGTTATTACTTTTGACTCTGAGAGAAGCAGCTGAGCTCTCTTGCTAGATGGAACCTGTAAAAAAACCCACCTCTCTGAGTTACCTCTACAGTACAGGGAAAGGACATCGAAATTCCTTCAAACAGGTCTGTTTGCTTGATGTCATTCTCAAGATGGGAAAGAGGCAGGAAAATCAAACCAACTTGCCATATTTTGTACATCCCCACTTTGTTATTATACATTCCAGTCAAGGAGGGATGGGTGAATATGTCAGCTTCAGAGTCCAAAAGTTCTCCTTTCTGCAACTATGTCAAATTTGGCTTGTTGAATGAGACACACACACACACACACACACACACACACACACACACATACACATCACGCTAGCATTTGAATGTATTGAGTTGTACACTTTTTCAAGATATGCATTGCATATTTTCCATAGAAGACCTGTATATTGCACGGGTCAGAAGGAGGGCTGAGAAAATATCCTCAGACCCCTCACATCCTGGACATAAACTGTTTCAAATCCTGTCTTCGGGACGCCCCTAAAGGGCATTGCATGCCAAAACAACTAGACACAGGGGCAGTTTTTTCCCTTGTGCCATCACTCTGCTGAATTCTGAATTCTTACAGTTCTGTCTAATGTCTACCGTATGTATATTTACCCATGTAGTGTGGTTGTGGTATTATTATTTATCCTTCTTATTATCTTCTTTATTCCCCGCTTTTACTGGGTTGATGATGATGATGATGATGATGATGATGATGATGATGATGATGATGATATACTGGAGACAAATTCCTTGTGTGTCGAATCACACTTGGCCAAATAAAGTTCAGTTCAATTCAGTTAATTCAATTCATATTTGTTTACCACTTTACTTAGTATACCCTGTTTTACAAACATTTGTATCTTATATAGTTCATTTGAATACATTATTTTATATTACATTCATTTTATATGATTCTGAATACATGTTTTCCTAATTTATTAAAGGAATTTTCTTCCCCTTTGTTCATTGTAATGTTTAGAAAACTGTGGCTTCTGAAGGATAACTTGGTTTGAAAATATGAAATCAGATGAACCAACAAACCAATAAAAACCAGAACTGGTGAATTTGGTGCCAATATTAAACACATAATGTAGCATGTGAGTTCCCTCTTCGTTGCAGTTGTATAGCAGGGTCTCAAGGACTTCCTGGAGAGTTAACAGGAAGAAACCTAATTGCCTTGGGGGAGCGGAGGGGAGGATATGTTCCCCCAAAAAGGAGCTATTACCAAGAAACCCAGGATACCTGCAGAGAACATCAGCCTTCCTCGGTCTCTGGATATATTGCGCTGCCCATTTTTCTAATTTTAACACGGCAAAGATACAACTCAAGAGCACAAGATTGCAGAAGATTGGACTAAGCTCTCATATCATAGGGGGATTTGGGTCAATATTTGCTGGGCAGCTTGTTTGAGCTAGCAATGAATGAAGAGAAGAAGAAGAAGAGGAAGGAAGGAAGGAAGGAAGGAAGGAAGGAAGGAAGGAAGGAAGGAAGGAAGGAAGAAAGAAAGAAAGAAAGAAAGAAAGAAAGAAAGAAAGAAAGAAAGAAAGAAAGAAAGAAAGAAAGAAAGAAAGAAAGAAAGAAAGAAAGAAAGAAAGAAAGAAAGAAAGAAAGAAAGCCTTCCTCTTGTCCCTCGATGATTGGTTAGTAGCATATTGTGAGCCCCTCACCATAATTGCAGTGATCCTGGATATGGCTGAATAGGTTTCTGTCAGCTGCATGTTCATTTTAGCAAAGATGAATTAGACACATTAAACAAATTAGGCAAATTACACATATTAAGATGAGTTACTTGATCTTGAGCTAAATGAAGGCAAATCAATTATTGCAAATTAAGCAATTATAAATGGAAGGCAAACGAAAAGTTTGTTTTCCCTTGACTTGGAAAGAGAGGCATAATTTTAGATCTCTACAGAGTGAACTGCTTTAGGCAATATACCCCTTTGGCTATGTGAGGGGATGAGCCCTCGCAAAGGGTCCCCACACAATATAGAGAGCTGACTATAAAGGTTCCATATCCTTTGATGCACCTAAATAAGGTAAGAAAGATCCCCACTGGAGAAGCACTTATCACTCAGATTTCAGAAGGTTGAAGGATTGGGTAACCAAGATGTGAAGAAGAGCTAGTGAGAGCTCTCCTTATTGCTCACACAATTCTAATCACATAAGAAGGGCTTGGGCTAAACAATAACATCTAACTCTGAATAAGCATGCAGTAAATCCTTGGTTTAACTGACCTCAGTTTTAGCAGATTAAGGACATCTCTCCATATATTAGATGTTCTACTTGTCCATAAAATTTTATCTTACAAAATGTGTAATCAGTGCATGAGCAAAATCCCATTTGCAGTCACAAGACATTCTGCTTTAAAGGCTATGAATTCCACCACTCATCTGCTAAATTGAAGGTTTATTGCATTTAAGATAAAACTCCTATGAGTTCATAGTATACTCTTGCTCTAATGCTTTCTTATCACTTCAACAAGCTGGTCCAGGTTACTCAAAATCTGTGTCCATGTGTGATCTCCATCTTTGTTGCCTATCACTGTTCCCGGATATAGAAGCCTATGACTTTGTGTCCACACAGCAATTGTTTTCCTTTTTCACAGGCAGAATTATAACACATAAACTCCATCTTGTGCTGATTCTGAATATAATGGGATACTGCTGGGTTTCTATATGCTTGTCCTGCCCAGGACAACACTCTAAGGAGAAACTTTCTGACAGTGAGAGCGATTAACCAGTGGAACAGCTTGCCTTCAGAGGTTGTGAGAGTTCCAACACTTGAGACTTTCAAGAGGAGATTGGACTGCCATTTGTCTGAAATGGTGTAGGGACTCCTGCTTGAGCAGGGGGTTGGACTAGATGACCTACAAGGTCCCTTCCAACTCTATTAATCTATCTTCCCTTCTGCCAATCCTGCCCAATGTAATACTGTGCATAACTATTCTACACAGCTGTTCATACATGTTTCTCCGTTTATCCTTGAATTCTAGAAATAAAAAAACAGTGATATTTTTTTTTAAAAAAAAAACCTGGAATTTTGCAACCTGAACTCAAATGTTTCCTTCTTCCCCCTGCCCCACAAATATATGTGCAGAAGCAAGATGGTGTGGAACATATTGTACCTGTCTTGGAATATTGTTTGATGTATGTAAAACCTGCAATACAAATGTTAAAAAATAAATAAAAGAAAGCCATGTAAAAATAACAAAAATAATTTCAGAATTCAGCACACCTTCATTACTGAAATAACTAAAAAAAGTATTTATGTGTTGTATTATTCTTAGTATTTTAAATGCATATTGGATATAAAATCTAAAATCAAAATCCTAATAATATCTTTGGGAAATATAACCCAGTTTTTTTTTTAAAGTCTAGTTTCTTTCCTTAGCCCAAGTTAAAGTCAATGCTGCTGCTTTAATTAAAGAAAGCTATCTTAGGAGAGTTGATTGTGGCTCTCCCATGCTTCATCTAGCTTGGTCTTGTGGGTGGAACTACTAATTACTTCAGCAAATGTGTATTTCCCATTCCACATTTGCCAAGATAAATCAATAGCAAGATGTACTTCTGGGGGAAATCATAAGATGATTTGATTTTAAGGTGTCTTAAGGTTCTTCTTTTTATATAGTAGCAATGAAGCTATAAGTTACTGTCACCAGCTCCTCCTGTACCAGGTAAGTCAACACTAACAAAGCTGGGCAAAGGCCCCTCTAGCTACAGCTTCTACTGGCTGTTAAAACAGGTGCCATAAGTCCAGAAAGACTACACACACACACACACACATACACACACACACACACACACTGCTCTTTCACAGATAGTGGCTGCCTATCCAAAGACAACAAAGGTATTGATAGATAAAATCAAAGTACAAGCAACAGTACCCACTTGCTTGGATTCAGGCTGATCTGTCTAGACTGTAATAGCCTTCTTTCTCTCATTACCATCCAGATAGACTAATTCAAAGCTTTAGATGAGGCTGCCTTTAAAGACTACTTGGGGAGTACAAGTGGTAGAGAATGCAGCAGCCCATGTGTCTACAGCAGTGGTTCTCAACCTTTTTAATGCCGTGACCCCCTGCGACCCCCTCCGCCCCCCGCCACACCCCCTCCCCGTGCGCGATGAGGTGACAAAGGGGGCGCGGGAGACTTCGCCCACCCGCCCGGACGCCGCCATTTGAGTTCTTTTACCCTCTGTGCATGCGCAAAGCATTCTGCGCATGCGCAGAGGGTAAAAGAACTCAAATGGCGGCGTCCGGGCGGGTGGGCGAAGTCTCCCGCTTCTGTGGCTACTGGCTGTCCGGCGACCCGCAGGCACGGCCGAACTGGGAGCATTTCCAAGATGGCAGGCTAGCACGTGCAGCGACCCCTGTGAAAAGGTCGTTCGACCCCCAAAGGGGTCACGACCCACAGGTTGAGAACCGCTGGTCTACAGCATGGGTGTCAAACTCGCAACGTCACATTGTCATCACATGAAGTATCGTGACTTTTTTCCCCTTCGCTAAACCGGGGGTGGGCGTGGCCAGCGCGTGATGCATCCAGCCCACGGGCCACGAGTTTGACACCCCTACAGGGTCCTCTACTGAGAACCCATGACAGGGATACTGCAAGCAGCAGGGAAGGTGAACAGACCAATTAAATAGGGCCACCGCAGCTCCAAATCCCCATTTCTCTCAGGAACATTTTTGGCCAGAGTTAGCTGGTCTGTTCACCCCCACTGTTGGTCTGCAAGCCCTGCATTAGTTACCAATCAGTCCTGGGTACCATTTACAGTATTGTTTTTAACCTACGAAACCTGCAGTACCACATTGTTCAACAGGTAGCAGTTTCGTCTAGTAGAGCATCAAGGAGAAGCTCCTCAGAGCCCCAGAGTTCCATCAGTGAAAAGGGGCTAAAGCAGGGGTGGGTTCTAACTTACCTCACTGCCGGTTCGCTTCCTCCCGTGCCGCGTGGGTGCGTCTCATGGGTGCGCACGCGCTTTGAGCGCGCGTGCATGCACAGTGCAAAAAAATAACCCCCCCCAAAAGCCAAAAACAAGATGGCGACGCATGCGCAGTGCCGGAAACTCGGCTTCTGCGCATGCACAGAAGAAGAAAAAAACCCGGAAAATTTCAAAAAAAAAATTCAAAAAATTTTTTTTCCAAAAAAAATTAAAAAAAAAGATGGCGGCATCCACGGACCAGCACCAGATCCATGACCGAACCAGATCCGTGATGTCATCGTGACGTCACCAGCGGGTCACCACCAGTTTGGGTGAACCGGTCGGAACCCACCTCTGGGCTAAAGCTAGAATCCACTGCTTCTCAATGGCAGCACTGATGCAGTAGAACCCTCTCTGTGCAGAGATCAGATAATCTTCAGCAGGCTTCCTTTCCCCTTCTTTTTCCAGAGAGCATTCCGGTAATGCTTACCCAGTGTACCAACTTTTTTTTTTCCTGCTTATTTGTTTTGATATGTATGTTTGTTGATTTTTCTGATCTTTTGATTTACTTTTTGTAAATCAAATGTTTTAATATTTTTCTTTATTGGTCTATAATTAACTGACCAATTCTGATAATGATGGTGCCTATCTTGTACGTTGCCACAAACTGCAGAAACAAATAAACACTAGAGCTTTTTTTCTGTGGAGTAATCTGACCGGGACATATAATGGACAATGCTGAAGCAAACACTGAAAGAGTCAGCATCAAAAGCGAACATGGATCTCTATTTTGTAACATTCATCTATCATTCTCTCTCTCTCTCTCTCTCTCTC
>QLTV01001483.1:7294376-7323295 GCA_003457575.1 Thermophis baileyi | reverse complement strand
TCTCTCTCTCTTCATCCCCCTCTCTCTCTCTCTCTCTCTCTCTCTCTCCCTCCCTCCTTCCCTCCCTCTCTCTCTCTCTCTCTCTCTCCCAAGCTGTAAGTAATAAAGCATGGAATTATATATTTAGCCAATGATCTGAACTGATCTCTTACACCATCATTATTAGAATTAGTTAATCAATTATAGACCATCAAAGATATAATAAATATTTTCACAGAAGTACATTTAATTTATTGTTAAAGCTCTGATTTTAATAACAATATATAAACACCTATTTTTAGTGACACTTGAGCCATTGAAATAAAGCAAGGTGAGGAGAGAATCAACAGATCATCTTGACAACAACACAGAGATAATTGCAGTAAACAATCCCCGAGTCTTTTATCAAAGCTTCCATTAAAAAAAATAATTAAAACCTTCATGGAAAATAGATTCACCATCACCAAAGTAATAGGACATGGAGTAATGAATGAATGTATATAAATGATAAATTATTTATTGGAAACCTCAAACCGTAAAATGTAATGAGATGCTGTTCAAAAATAGCACCTTACAAAACCTTCTACATTTAACAAAATGTACAAATCAGCTGGTTTGGAATTTTACAAAATTGGCCATCTCAAACCATGAAGTAGAAAATAGAAAATTTGGAGCCAATGGACCCAAAATAAGCATGCTCGACCTACTAAAGTACAGCCTTTTGCTATTCAGGTGCAACTTCTGGTCATGGAAATATCTATGAGCCTTTCTCAGTAAGAGTATGAAGTGGATACATATATATATACACACACAGAGAGAGAAATTGAAAATGGCTAGATTGTAATTGGTTTTAACATCAATTTCAGGATCTCACTTGTAGCAAATACTGGAAAGCCTAAGACAGAATTCAGAAAATATGTCTGTCAATAAATGGCATTCCATTCAGCATACTTTTACTAAACTAAGTATTGTGAGTCATTGCTCACTGGCACTTTTTGAAAGAAAATGTATTGGAAAGACTGTATGTATTGTATCTTGACAATATAATGTCAACATTTCTAGAACCTCAACAAGTTCCACTGTTCTCTTCTGGCTCTATAGACAAAGAATGCAGGTGTCGTAAGGATATATATATTCACTGATGTCCTTGAAACTGGAGGTGTCCTCTCCAGTTATCTGCTACACAGGGCATAACTCAAATCCTTGAGCCCTTTTGCATGCTGCACTATTTGGCTTTCAAAAATGTCTTTTGATTTTGTTGTATGTTCCCACCCATTTCACACACATAATGTGGCTTCCAAAGATTTTTCACCTATTACCTGAAAATAAGATTTACAAGAGGACAACACGTAAAATCATAGTTGAAGGATTGGCAGGTCTTCAAACCTGCTTTTAGCAATATAAGCATGTGTCTTATACTGCCTTACTTATGAACATCTTTATTTAATGGGACTTACTTCTGAGTAGACTTAAATAGGATTGTGTCTCCCATCTTCACCTAGATGGATGATTACAGTGAGCAGAGTAGTTACTGTAGTAACTGTAGTAATTACAGAGATACATCATTTTATAACAAATATCTTTTAGGAGTATAACGTAATGTAAATTTCACCCTTTTATCCATATATTTTCCCATTGCTTCACCTGTACATTGTAACCAACCTTTTTAGCCCATTTTATCATACTTTCTTTCATTTGTCCTTCTGTTTCACATTTCAATAAAGGTTTAAATGTTTTAGCAATTACATATTCATCATTTGTACAGGATGCTATTTTAATTTAAATAGAATTAAATTCTATTCTAAATTCAGTGTTCAAAATAGAATACAGTGTTCAGTACCATACATTCTTTTAAACTTTTCAAACAATTATACATAGGATAACCACTGATAAGTATATCCCTTTGCTGTTAAATCTTCACTCATTCTCCTTAAAAAAATTCTACTATCTCATAGTAAGTTAACCATTCATGTTTACTTATCATTTCTCTTCTATAAAATGCTTTTTGTGCTGAGAGCCACACAGACGTTTTTTGACCTGGATTTACTTGTGTATTTATCTAGTATTTAGTCCAGTGGTGAAATCCAATTTTATTTTACTACCAGTTCTGTGGGCGTGGCTTGGTGGGCGTGGTGTGGCTTGGTGGGCGTGGCTTGGTGGGCGTGGCAGGGGAAGGATACTGCAAAATCTCCATTCCCACCCCAATCCAGGGGAAGGATACTGCAAAATCCCCATTCCCTCCCCACTCCTGGGGGAAGGATATTGCAAAATCTCCATTCCCACCCCACTCTGGGGCCAGCCAGAGGTGGTATTTGCCGGTTCTCCGAACTACTCAAAATTTCTGCTACCGGTTCTCCAGAACCTGTCAGAACCTGCTGGATTTCACCCCTGATTTAGTCCATATTCTCAATATGGTATATCTAACAAAATGATTTTTAAAATTTACATGAACCTTGGCTTTATCGTACCACAAATATCTATCCCACCCAAAACTCTGTTCAAGTCCTTCAAACTCCAAAAGCCTTCTATTTCTCAGCAATGTCACTTTTTCATCCAAGCTAAATAACAAGCAGCAAAGTACAATTTCAAAGCAGGGAAACCCAATCCTCTTCTTTCCTTTACATCTTGTAACTCCTTATATTTAACTCATGGCTTTTCCCCCTGCCATACAAATTTGTAGCGCACCAGTTGTCAAAGCAGCAGGGGTGAAATGCAGCCAGTTCTATCCGACTCGCGAGAGCTGGTAGGGCCAGCTGCCGTAGTTCGGAGAGCCGGTAGCGCCGGCGGCGGAAGGCTCCACCCCCCAAAACCAGGATGTCGTCAGAAGGCTCTGCGCATGTGCAGACGACGGCGCGCGCGTGTGAAGTGTGCGTGCGGCGTGCACACATTAGCGAGCTGGTAGGACAGGTAAGTACATTTTTACCCCTGCAAAGCAGGCATTGTCTTAGACAAAAATAACCTTTCAAGTAAAATTAATCACAGAAATTCTTCCCAACAATGACAATTGTATATTTTCCCATAACATCATATGTTATTTAACTTCATTCTATATCTTAACATAATTATTTTGAAATAACATACACTTCATATTGTCAGAGTGGTACCCAAATATTTTACTTTCTTCTCAATTTTGTATCCTACTTTCTCCATCAATTCCATTAGATACCCTATTTCACAATAATTTAAAGATTAACATACAATTGAAACTGGAAGCTTTTCTTTTGGGATTGGCAGACTAAACAGTGGGGGGGGGAGTTATGGAACTGTGTTTTTATATATGACAACTGCAGCAAGATTATTATATGCACATAAGTGAAAAGACTCAACATAACCCGCAATGGAAAAATGGTTGGTGAAGTTGATAGAATTTGCAGCAATGGTTTAATTGACTTTCCTGATCAGAGAAAAGCCTATATCTGCATTTATTGTTGACTGAAAACCCCTGATAGATTTTTTTGTGTGAAATGGAAAAAAATAGATAATAGGAAAAAGAGAGTTTGTTTTGGTAAGTTCAGAATAAGAGGTAATTTTGCATATGTACTTAGAAGCTTCTCTTTTCTATTTCTTTCTACTTTTTCTTTCTATACTATTTCCTATGTTCTTTTTCTTTCTTTGTTTTCTTTTTCTTTTATATTAATTCTTGTTAGTTTATTTTTTTTAAAAATCATATAAAAAAAAAGAAAACATAGATTATACTGATTTTAAATATGCCACCAATCAGCAAAAGATAATTGTGCATTCTCCTAACTTAATATAAAGCATTAAAATACATTATTCTGTTGTCTACATTGCATTCTACTCTGACATTTACTCACTTCAGCTACACTAGGTTGTACTTAGTATGGGGGGGGGTTACTTTCTCCCTGTTTAAGTTTGCTTCTAATGAGCACAAGCTGAGTTATACAAAGCATCATAAATCTAATGCCATTTATAATTAGACCAATTTATACTATACTCTCTGGTGCATGTTCCTATTATATTTATAGCAAAACACACACACATGTAGATGCATTGATAAAGATAACACAGTCCGGATTATTGATATTCATGAAATATAATGCAATTCCTCAGGAAAAAAATAGGAGGAAAAAACATAGCAGTAAGAGCCAGTCAACGGGAATTGAATTGTGCAGCATTTCCCATAATTTACTTTGTTCCGTACAATTTGAAAGGGCAATGTTAATCTGAGCTTCTGGCCATCTTTATCTATTAACTTATAATAAACCATAGCAACCTGTTTTTATCAACTTTGCTGTGAGGTGGAAAGGTTCAAAGCAGAACTTCAGAAAAAGTGTGTACTGAATGTCTGGTAAAGTTCGGAGACCCAACAATTCCTGTCTTCTGAGATTTCAACCTTTGTGTTTCCTCTTTAAAAAGTCTTCTGAACACTCTTTTGAGTGTGGTATGCCATACTAAGTTTATCAGAGAATGGCAGAGAGGCAGAAAATGCATTTTTAAAAATGTTCTGCCTTTTTTCTTTTTTTTTCTTTTCTTTTTTTTTTTTTTTTTTTTTTTTTTTTTTTTTTTTTTTTTTTTTTTTTTTTTTTGGAGATGATTAAAATTGAATAGCAGATATCATCTTGCTTTGATAAAAGATGGCTTCTTCTCTTCTTCCTCTTCCTCCTCCAGTTTTCAGATTGTAGAAGCAAAAGATAAAAAAAGAAATTACACATAATGGAGAAGGGCAGGGGCAGAGGAGAAAGAACAAACAGGCTTTGAGGGTGACAGATCTTTATAGAATAGTGTTAGAACGCCAGGTCTTATTACAGAACAGTGGGAGGCCTTGTACACAAGGTATCAAGTCTAGGGGGACAATTGTACTTAAAATGTGATGAAAAAAATGTGATTTAAAAAGCCCCTCATGGGCAGCCTTCAAAAACACAGACAGGGTTCTGACTGGATTAACATATATTGACTGTTTAAGTCTCTCCATCTTTTCTTCGTCTTTTTTTTTTTTTGGCTTCAGGACAGAGATACATGAGCTTAATTGCAGAGGCTTGTTCTGCCAACTGATCACCAGAGTGGCAACCAAAGCTCTACTAATCGCTTCTTCATTAAAGAAAAGTCTCTATTACCAAACGAATTAGACAGGTGGTGGTCCTTCAGCCTGCAGGTCCAACTGCATTATAGCAAAGTTAAAGCGGTTAGAAGCACTGAGGGGGGAAAGAAAACTTATTAAGGTTTTGTGCTGAGGTAGCACTTTTGTATTGATTTTACAATACACAGGTATTATGATTTATGGAGTGCTGGTGTCACTCTAACAAGCTGAAGGACACACAATATCATCTCTAACATCATTAAAATTCAGAAGCCTCTAGAACTAACTCATCAACCACTGTGCATTGTCACAGCCCAGAAAACGGTGTCTGAGGTTTGAGATACCCTCAAGCTTTGGGGATAGTGGCCCTATTTAGTATCTTAAATCTGGGAGAAAAGAAGTCAGCTGGGTTAAGAACTTATCAGATCAACACACACAAAAAGTAACAAGAAAAGCTTAAACTCCTTAACAGAATGTCAGCAGCTCCTGATTAATCAAAAGACTTCACTCCACAAATACACAGTTCTCCTTTACCGAGATTTGCAAATCCTATATTTGTGACAGGACATTCTACTTACAAATACCTACTTGTTATATTGTTGATATCATCTACTGAATAGCATGTAGTCAATCAGAAACATTTTGTCATGTTATCAGATCCAGATCACAAATCTGTATTTTTATAATAGAGGCCCCCAGTAGCCCACTGAAACCCATTAGACTGCCCCACTGAAACAAATGAAACAACCCCCTTTTAAAAGTCATAATAAAGTCACAAGGTCCATTTTTTTTCTTTAAGAGATTCAGCCAATTCATTGGCAGTTTATTCAATGGTGTCTCACTTTGTTCAGTGGTACTTAATCTCAGATAAGTATTTAGGCTCAATCTGATCAATCCTTAACTAAATCATGGTTTTTTATCTAATTTGTTTCCCTGGTGCCTTTTGTAAGTGTCCCACAGGAGTTATCTAGAGGAGATATTGAATGTATGTCGCATGTTAAAAAATAAACAGCTAAAAATGGCTCTACTCTACCACAGCACTGCCAAACTCTAAGTCTCTTTTCCTACCTCTCCTAGGTTGGGGCCTCTCTACAGGTGGTTCTCAGTTAACGATCTTTTGTTCAAACATATGATAGTGCTGAATGAGTGATACTTATGACTGGTCCTCAAAGTTCTGACCTTCACAGTGTCCCACATGATCTCGATTTGTGACCTTCCCTCAAAGCTTCCCACAAGCAAAGTCAATGGGAAAGCCACTAGGAAGTCAGAAGTCATGGTCAACTGAGATCCTCACTTAATGATCCGTGGTGATTCACTTAACAACAGTAAGTAGAGACTGCCAAAACTGCTGTTGCTAAGCGATATGGACATGAAGTGTCATACTTTACGATTGCTTAGTAATGGAAATTCCAGCCCAATTACCATAGTTAAGTGAGGACTACCTGAATTATAAGGAGCCCTTGGATAACATCCTATGGATGAACTCCTCAAGGATATCCTATTAGCCCTACTTAAGGTTTTTCCCCCACCACAGGCTATTGGATGCTCTCCACCCATCTTTAAGTCAGCAGATAATATTAAAGGAGAATATTTGTAGTTCAGGATTGACATGAGGGGCCCTTGGTGCTCTCTGAGCTTCCTTGTTTTCTTGCAGACCATCACTGATGATGTTACCTAGTTTGGGTAATGAAACATCTGCAAGAAAACAAGCAAGCTGAGAAAGCACCAAGGACTTCCCCCCCTCCCCCATATCCGCAGTCCCTATTGTCAGTCTTGACTTGCCTCTCTTCCCAGTCACTGCAAGCCACCTGGCTCCCCTGGCTCCCCCGGCTCCCCCTACCTCAGATAGCTGGTAACAAGCCCAATAGATTGTATGCACTTTGAGGCTGCCCTTGGACAGTCTAAAGGGAGAAGTACTATTTGAACACCAGTAGATAGGTAGATTAAGCCTCTCTCGCTCACGGGCTAAGTAGATAATGGCAACAAAAACATAAAATCCTGTCAAGGCACATTTGTGTCACTGGGGGACAATCCTTAGACTTGCTTTATTCTAAATCTTAATACACTTTTTACTGAAAATAGGTTCCATTAGGCTTAATCGGGCTTACTCTTACATCCATGTATTTTGTACCGTAGAATAATTAATATTTTAATATATCTTTCCACAAATACAACTCAATCTTTCTGTAGAAGAAACAGGGGAACCCTGATGTGTTAAATTACACACTGAGGAAATTCGTATTAATTGTATACATATAGAAGCTTTCAATATATTAGATATTTATTTACTTATTAAATTTAATGTCAAATAGCCAGGTACATAGATAGATCTTCCGTTCTTAGAAGATACTGAGTTTAAAACAATTCCTGCGGCACCAGGTCCATCTCTTTTCTGCACTTCACTGATGCAATGCAGACCCTTGAAAATAGCACCATTATGTGAATTGCACTTCTCAGAGACACCCCTCATTCTCTCTGTCTCGCTTCCTCTCACCACATTTTATACTGTAAATAATCATGAGTGAATTGTCCATACCAGTAGTTCTGTGATGCACTGGAGACCCCTATTGGTGAGAATCTGACAGTGACAATCTGGAGAAGAGCATTTTGGTTCTATCAAGAGTTGCCAAGAGATCCTCCTGGTATTTTAACTTTTATGTCTGTGAAAACAAAAAGAACCTCTCTTAAAATATATTCATACAACTTTCATTCAGCAGTGTGTCTCTCTGTGTGTGTATATTGTAAAATTAAACAAAACCTTCCTTTCTGCAATGAGGAAACTCAAAATAGGCAGCAAATGCTCAAAAGATAAGTTAAAATATATTAATTAAGAAAAGGGCGGATTCGTGGGAATCGCCTGATCACTTTCATCAAATAGCTCTATGTCACAATTCAATCCCTTGCCCAGCAACCTTTGCAACTGATACATACCAAGATACACCCTAACCCATGTGATTACAGAGTGCATCCCAGAATCCAAATGAGGGTCATTTAGTTTTGGACTCCCTGCTGATTGGATACAATTATCCCTCTGTAAGTAAGATTGTGCTTGGCCCTGGAAAATAGAGATGTAAACATTTTGGGAGAGTTGTTTGATATTGCAGATGACCTGCTGTTTCTAATAAATGTTATTTACTTAGATGTGTATTTTTTTTTTTACCTTTGATGTATATTCTACAATGGAGCTTATTGCTAAATCAATCTGGGTACAATTCCAGGCTTCATTTAAAACAAAATAGCAATTTCACGTTAATAAAAATATTATATTTAAAACAACATTTTATTTTGTGATATGTCTAATTTAAAAACAATGGATGCATTTGTAACACAGCTAATGTAAACAGAGAATTCAAGAATTGTTATTCAAGAGATAATGTGCTCGGACTGAGAGATATCTAGAGCAGTTGATATCTGGCACATGTTAATATCATGTGTATCCTATCAAAAGTCCATTCCATCACAATCTGACATAATTCTGCAATTAAAACCCCAACTAGCAGGAAAATCTGGGTTTTATATGCATTTTACCCTCTCCTTTTGTAAAATATATTCATGTTAATGCAGCTGCCTCAAATTAAAAGTATTTTCTGAAAGGAAATCTAGTTTTTCTTCCCTCCAAATAATTCAGTTTTAAAATGGAAGAGTTGCCTTAGATTTGCTGATATTAAATAATGGAGGCAGGTGTGCTTTTTCTGCTGCATTTTGCTTTTCTAGACGAGGATCATCTTAAATTCGGGGACAATTCTAAATGAAATAAATGTGATATATACATTTTCTACATGATGCCCCTCCAATATGCAACTTTACATGTGAAATTTGCACTACAAAATATGGATTCTATGATTCATATATTGCACTGAGTTGGACTTCAATTTAGTAACCATTTTGTTCTCCTAACAAAAACATTTAATAAAGTGGAGTAATTTAATAAAGAGATTATGGTGAAAGATTTTTTTTCCTGAAAATGAAGACCTATTACTGGCTTAAACCCAGTAAAAATAAGCATCTGATCTAATATTTTTATTTTAATGTCAAAAATGAAGGTTTGCATATATGGGAAGAATGCATCTATGCATTCTTTTATTAATATTACTTTTAAGGTAAGCATTATGTACCAAATAAAAAGGTTTATAAAACAAGATAAAAACAGCAGGTCCTCATGGGCAATTACTTATCTCTAAAAGAGCTTTAATCTCATGAACTACCACTACTCATGGCAGATTTTGTACTTTTTATTTCGATTTTGTCATTTGTAGTAGGAAATGTTTATTTCATTGCCATTCATTTATATTTACCACTGAGTCAATCTTGACCCCCTGCAAGCATACGTAGTTTTCCATGCAACATTTTCAAACTTATAAAACCGATTCCCTCAACCGACGATAAAACAATCCTTCCCCAAGATGGACTATGATAAAGCTTAGCGATAGATGAACAGCAGGTGAAATAAACTGTCTAAAAACTATGAGTTAGACACCTCTACAAACCCCAGGAATTCCAAAGCATGGGGGCTTCCACAAGGAAGATGGAATGGGACAACTCACTGCTGCCGATTTGCCCTGGCCGACTCGCCCTGACTGACCACTGCGGCCGACTCACCACAGTCAATTTGCCATGGCCAATTCACCACAGGACAACTTGCCATGGCTAACTTGCTGGGGGGGGGGGTCAAATTGCCATGGAAGAATTGCGGCCTGGATCTGCAGAGAGACTACCCAGGTGTGCCACGCTTGCTTCACGGCTTGGCCAACAGTGCATGGCTTGGCCGATGGGCCGCTGGGACTCCATGTTCAGGCTCATCCCAGCCTTGAAGACTTCTAAATTGAGAAGTTTCAAAGCTAAAGCAAGGCAAGGCCTGCTGCTATTCTCCCGTGATGAGTTGTCCCACAGCAAGTTGGCCGGTACGAGTCAGTTGCAGCGAGTCAGCCGGGGCAAGTTGGCCAGATTGAGTCAGCTGCAACAAGTTTCCTAAACCCTAGGGAAAATGCGTCAACTTACCCACACTTCAGGGAGAAGGGGATTCTTGACAGGCTTTCCAGAGATGTCCTTATATGATCTATAGATTTAGTTCCAGCAAGGCAGCGCTTAATGTAACCCAATGCTGGGTCTTACGGGGCTTTAGGCGGTCATTCTCAACTCTTGAAATTGGGTCCAGAAACTTATTGGAAACTGGTGCAGAGAATGCAGAGGAAGTGTTACTTTAAAATAAAGGAACCTCAGGAATTGAACATTCAGATGAACTGCTTTGCTTTCGAGAGAGAGGGGAGGGGTGGAATTTATTTAACTGGAGAGCAAAACAATGGGGCCTGGCTGAAGAATATGCTTGATGAACTTGGACAGAGGAAAAAGAGAATGGCTTGGGCCAGAATATAGTTTTCATCTTTATGGTAGTTTTATTGTATGATTTTCATTTGTTCTGATTAATTTTGCTATCTCACTTGGTGCAGTAGCACTGGGCACATTAGATAATCAGAGAGATGAATAATAAACTATTCATAAAAGTGCTTAGCTCTCTGTTGCTCTTAAACTTAATGGAGTCTCTGCTGCATATTTCTAATTCTAATAGCTAATAGGTATATTTAAAATGGACATTGACCAATCAATTAGTTGTTTACAGCTAACTTATTGTTACAAATTGTCTGTGGTGAAAGCAATTGCATGTCTACACAGTCTACATTTTATTTCATTCCTATTCCAAGTCAGATATAATCAGCAGGCAAGAGCTAAAGCATACAGTATGAATCTACACTTCAGAAATTGATCTCTGCATCACAGATCATATACAATAGATTCATTTTGTTTTTAAGCCAAATGAAGTGTGGGGATTTAATAAGAGCCGAGGTGGCGCAGTGGTTAGAGTGCAGTACTGCAGGCTACTTCAGCTGACTGTTCAGCAGTTCAGCGGTTCAAATCTCACCGGCTCAAGGTTGACTCAGCCTTCCATCCTTCCGAGGTGGGTAAAATGAGGACCCAGATTGTTGGGGGCAATATGCTGACTCTGTGAACCGCTTAGAGAGTGCTGTAAAGCACTGTAAAGCGGTATATAAGTCTAAGTGCTATTGCTATTGCTATTGCTATTTAAAAAAAAATTTAAAAAGCAAACAATGTATACCTTACATTATTAAATTACTCTTATAATAATTTCAGAACATTAATTGAACTTTGTTATTTCTGGGTTTTTCAAGACCAGCTAAATGAGATCTGGTATGGAAAACCAACTTCATTGCTGATGGGAGGAGGAACTTCCATGATAACTCTTGGTACAACTTTATAGATTCTTACATATTTGAGTGTATCAGTTTATAGTAGCGTTCCATGCAATCTTCTGAAATAATAGAGGATTTGCAAAGAGTTATGCAAAGACTGCAGCCTGGATCCACATTTGTTCTTCTAACCTGAAAAAGAAAGACCTTCATTGGAACATATATTGAAGCTACTGATGTTTTCACTGGCCCTATTGACTTTACATTTAATTCCCTTAAACTGAAAATCCTACAGAGATAATAGGGGCCAGGAGTGTGTGATATGTGAGCCTCCAAATATTGCTAAACTCCAGTGAACATCCAGATTATGGGAACTACAGTATTATTAAATATCTAAAGAGTGTATGTTACATACTTCTAACATACTACTGAGCGTAGGATTTTGCTATTAATATTGATTTAGGTTGCAATCTAAATGTTTCTCCCTAAACTTTTCTCTGAAAAGTTCTCTGGCAGTCATTATCAAATAATACTTACTGAATTATTTTTTTCAAAGTATGTATTCTACAGTTCTTATTTATCTTTGCAACACTTCCATGAGGTAGGTTGGAATGAAAGGTGGTAATATGGTCAAATCTGTTACTAATAAACTGTAAAGCTCTGTATATCAGCTAACCAAAATGGGATTTCTTATTATTTTTTTAAGATTGAAGCTCCTTTCATTCCCTAAAATTATGCATATACAAACATGCTTACTTCCCAAGTTCTTTTCATAAATCTTTATAATTTATCTTGATCTGTCCTCAGAGTGAGATGTGGAGAAATGGGTTAAGTACAAATTCAGTCATATGTTAAATACAAAGATTATGTACATAATGCTGAGTTCATGTATCACAATACTGTAAGCCAAAATGTAATTGTTTGGTTTGAGCTCGTCATATTGTGTTGGCTCTATGTGTGGTGACTCTGTGGTGAAGGTCATGGTTTAGGATTTAGCATGCTATATGAACCCAGTCAGTTGCAATTTATTCAATAAACATATCTTTAAAAACATGGTTAGCATGAAATGCAGGTCCCACACACTTCATTACAGCTCTAAACCTTAATGCAACGCTTTATTTATTGATCTGTTTACTTACAGAATTCGTATGGCTATCCTCTCAACCTTGTGATTCTAGTGGTAAGTGAAACCCACTGAACTCTACAGAAATAGCACTAGCACTTAGACTTATATACCACTTCATAGTGCTTTACAGCCCTCCCTAAGCGGTTTACAGAGTCAGCATATTGCCCCCAACAATCTGAGTCCTCATTTTACCGACCTTGGAAGGATGGAAGGCTGAGTCAGTCTTGAGCCAATGAGGATCAAACTCCTGGCAGTGAGCAGTGAGTTAGCCTGCAATACTGTATTCTAACCACTACACCACCACGGCTCGGTGATACATAGGATCTTCATGAAAATATATGGTTGTTGAAATAACCTGATGTATGGGAACAGTGCATGATTTGAAACTCAGAAAACCTTCATTCATTCATTCATTCATTCATTCATTCATTCATTCATCCATTCATTCATTTCATCCATTCATCCATTCAATACCCTACCTTCATTATTTTTACAAATAACTCAAGGCAGCAAACGTATCCATCATACCTTCCTCCTCCTATTTTGAGTGTGCAATGCAAAGAAGGAAAAGTTCCCTAAAGTACATGTGCCTAGTTAAATACAAACACCCCTCCAGCCCTACTGTGACTTGGCATGACCCGTTGCACAGCTGGAAACTGCAGAGGAATGGTGCGGGCAGCTGCCAGGAATGAGATTCAGTGGGTTTTCAGTGTATTCTTTCCTGGGAATCGGCTACAGACACAATCAGTTCAACAGAGATGCTAGTAAGGTACATCGGTTAGGCACAGTAAAATGTTGGTATCAGATGTATATAGTCAAACGATTTCTGCACTAAATACTTTGGTGTGTTTTGGCAATGGGAGAACAGGAATAGAAACCCTGCTATCCTTATGTTTTGCTTAATATAATCCCCGAAAGCAGCTCTTGCCTCAAATGCCTTTTTATTAAATGCATCAAGAAAGATGAGCCATACACCTTTGCGGCTGTTTATTTATTTATTTATTTACTTACTTATTTATTTATAACATTTATATAGCTGCCCATCTTTCAGCCACCTCTGGGCAGCTCCCAAGCTGACGGTAGATTGATTGCACACAGTCATCCTTTCATATTTTTACTCCCCTCCCCGAAACTATTTACTGTGAAAGCAGTTTAAAAAAAAGAAAGAAAAAGAAGATTTCTCATTTTGAATGTATAAAATTGTATTTCAACAGCAATTGAGCACCGAGGCCATTTAAAGATGTAATTGAAAGGGATTAAGTCAAGGGCTCCATTTGTTTCAACACAATTAGTCCAACATAATATCACTTCTTAGTATAAAAGAGAGACACTTCCTACCGCTGCTTAAAAGCTCTGCCTGCTGAATGTTTTATAATAAATGTGTGCTATAAAAGCAGGTACGTGAATCCCATAAAGAAAGCTTATTAACCAGACTGCTAATGCTGCAAAAACCAGCCTCCAACAAACATATGACTGTTTCTGTTATAATATAATGATGCATAGCTGATTTCCTTTTATACTGTGTGCTGCACTTTGGGACTGTATTCATTTACCAAAATAATGCCAAATTAGTACTGTAAATATTGAAATCAGACTTTTCAGGCTAACTAGTGGCCTAATTTTCTCTTCAATCTGCTCTTAATCTCAATTCATCAATAACGCTGCCTTATTATAGGGGCTTTGACAGCAAGCAAGGGCATTTGATAAATTATACATCTCAAGCCAGATTTAAAATTTGAAGCTCAAGTGCTAATTATCTATACAGGCCTAGTTAATAACGAGATTCCTTGTTAAGTATCTGATCACAGCATGGACGTCATTTGTCAAGAACCTCAAATCTACCTTGGAGACCCGCTCTTCGAATTCTCCCTTGCCTACCATATGTAAAATGGGGATCTTTGTTTCTATAATAACCTTTTATTAGGAAGCTGACATAATGATTAAGTTCACTGTAGACACACACAATGAATTAGACAATTACCCTTGCTGCTTTAAACTACTCAGGCTCCTAGCAAGACAAAATAATTAATATTGAATTTTAATTTGATGTGTTACACATTTAAACCCCAATTTGCAAAGTACACCTGGAAAGCTGCTGCTGTTTCCTTGCAGTTTTGTGCTGATGAAATCAAGGCCCCTGCCGTTCGAACGTAAAAGCACAGAAGGCCTGATGCACCACAATCTCTCCTCAGTGGAGCAAAGAATTTTCCAGCATTAATGGGAAAGGTAATTACCTAGGTCTAACTTTATAGCCTTTTCTCTAATGAAACTATAATCTCCCAGGCCGACACGCTTTAAGCATTTACAGGATTTTAATGATTTCATTGCCATAATGGTTTGTTACTCAGACTACTTTTAAACACACGGTGCCTTAAAAAGCCAAAGATGCCAATTGTGGTTTAACATTTAATTTTGCAGGTGGATGTATGTATAGGTTTGTTTGTTATGGCTTCTGGAAGGAAAGCTGTCTAAAGAGAACATGCCGAAGAGTTCTGTCTGTTTGAAAAGGCAGCAGATTGTATTTCTTTGAGCTAAGGATGATGAATACTGATGAGAAGAGGTAGAAGGGTTGGCTTCTTCCATTGTATTTCCAACAAAAATTGTTGGACACAAAGTCTCCTAGATGTTGTCTTCCTACACACTACAAGGCTTAATAGTATGGTGTTGAGGTGCTGCTCAAAAATGAATTAATCTGAAGATGAAAAAGCACCCTTCTGGATCAGACCAAAGACTTACCTGTCCCAGCATTTTGGTTATTCTATATCACATGGGGGCCAATAAAAACTTATCCAAACTCCAAAAGCAGAACAATAACACTCTTCTATCCATGTTTTCGATAAACTGAAATTGCTCTACAGAACTCAAGGTCATCTATTCAAATTCAAAATAGGGTAATTCAGAACCAATTAAAGGTTATGTTTCTTAGAATAATGCACAGTTTTGATACGGCAATTGGTTGCAGTTAGCTAGAAATGTGGATAGCATTCAAAGAAATATATATGAGGATAGGTGTTGGGGATAAAGCCAGATTGCAAAACCTGGATAACAAAATCATCATACAAATGCCACAACTTGCATCTTTGTGTCAGAAAGCACCATCTGCATGACAAAACATAACAACTAATTCCCACAACACTGTCAAATAATTTACTAAGACTGTATTACTATTATTCTTCTCTTCCTTACTAGTATCTATCTCTTCCCACTTATTACTATAACCATGTTGCTTGTATCTTTCAATTATATTGTTTTTATTTGTTTCCTAGTACGATTTGATAGCTTATTAGTAACCTTGACTATCACTAAGTGTTGTTATCTTTTTATTCTTGATGAATGTATTTTATTCTCCTTATGTACACTGAGAGCATATACACCTAAGACAAATTCCTTGTGTGTCCAATCACACTTGGCCAATAAAGAATTCTATTCTATTCTATTCTAAAATCACCACACAATGTCATCATTTTGGCATCATCAGTTTGCTACTGCAGCTGCTGCTGATTATTAGTTTTAATGGCTGCATGCAACCTACTGAATCAAAATAGCATTTCTTAATCTCTGGTTTTTGGCAAGCCACAAAGGAGAACTGCTTCTGCTAGATGCACCTGAGAGTTCCAGGAAGCATTTGATTAGGTGTCATGTGACACAGAATAGATGGATTATTGGCTTGATCCAGCAGGTGTCTTTTATTTATTACTATGAGTACTGTAGTTCTTTCCGTTTCTTCGGTATAAACTGGACTTTTCACAGAACAACCACCATTTTTTGTATTTACAGTAATTAAATATTGGGTTGTGCAGTGATCAGGATTTGAAAGTAAAATATTGGCTTACATTGGGTGTGCAAGTTGTACTTTTTGGCACACTCATTTAAGAAGCTGCTTCTTTTCCCAGGCTTGCTGTGATCCCAGAAAAGACATGCTTGATGAAAGGAAGTGACAATAGGTACAATATGTAGCTCATGCGCACTCCAATCTCCTTTTCTCTTTGAATCCAGGTAGCATAATTTAATATTAATCATCACCATCAACAGACACATAGAGATAAACCACATTTACACATCATTCTAAAGGAGACAATAAAAAAAATAGGAATCAAAAAGTCTAGAACACATTCCTCCAGCAACCGACATCCAGATAGGCAGGGATTACTACCAGACAAACAATCAAGCAGAAAACAATATCCTAATCAAGGAATTACAAAGGAGAAAAAACATACTCCTGTCAACCCTGACAGGGTAAGGTACGGTATAAACAGGGAGCAAATCCCATACTCACTGGCTGATGATGTTACCTAGTTGATAATAAAACATCTTCAAGCAAACAACCAAGCTCAGAAAGCACCAAAGAGTCCACCAATATCTAATCTACTTTTCCTAGTAGACCTTCCCTCCGCCCCAGGAATTCGTCCTCAGTGGTGGATTTCAAAAAAATTTACTACCGGTTCTGTGGGCATGGCTTGGTGGGTGTGGTTTGGTGGGCGTGGCAGGGGAAGGATACTGTAAAATCTCCATTCCCTCCCCACTCCAGGGGAAGGTTACTGCAAAATCCCCATTTCCTCCCGATCAGCTGGGACTCAGGAGGCAGAGAATAGATAGGGGCAGGGCCAGTCAGAGGTGGTATTTACCAGTTCTCCGAACTACTCAAAATTTCCACTACCGGTTCTCCGAACTACTCAAAAATTCCGCTACCAGTTCTCCAGAACTGGTCAGAATCTGCTGAAACCCACCTCTGCTCCTCCTGCACTTCTTCCTTACAATATAAAGAATAAGGTACGCCTCCTATTCACTGATTATAATCACATTTAATTATACTTCCAAATTCCTTCCCCCTTTTCTCTATGATATGCATATTTTATATACTTATTGTCTGTACTCTCATTCTCTTTATTTCTGAACTAAACAGGCCTATGTATTATGACTTTTCCACCTTAGGCAGTTGCTCCAGCTCTTAGGTTCTTTATTTTAGCTGGTTGTCCTCTTTTGCTCCAGGTCCAATTTAACAATAGCTTTTTGGCAGGAGGGGGGTGTACGGAGAGGTAGCATAGCATCGCATTTGATATATAATCATATCATAGGTCTAGAAATACAATTATGACCTTAGCAATTTTTGTTTCTTTTCCAAATGCTATCAGTTTACAGAGATGTATCCTTTCATATCAGGGCAGAGCTATTTCCTTTAGCTGGAAATATGGATGGAGCAGGCAATAATAGATAACTTATCCGTTTCAAATGAGGGATGCCAGGAGCTGAACTTGAAACTTTCCTCGTGAAAAGTAAATTTTCTCAAACTGAGAGCAAGACTAACATACAGCCCTGGCCCTCCCATTCTCCTCCCATAATAGGATTTGAATTGGCAAACCTCTAGTCCTCTGGGAGTGTCTCTGACCAAATATTCCAATCCAGATATATTGGAGTAGATCTTCCACCAATCCAGATCATTTATCAGATAGGAAGATAAGAATTATGAACAGTATTTTCTCATAAAAGGACAAAATGATGCTTTTGCATTTTTATTTATTGTTTATACTATTCGCTCCAACAGGGTCAAAGTCCTGTCGGATACACAGTGCCATCTAGTGGGACCAGGAAGCAAGCGGGGTTTTTTTTAAGGGCACCACCTGTCCTTTAGATATGGTTCCTAGCTTTAATAGGATGTTAATTTATTCTGTCACAATACATGTGCATTTTCATAATGTTGTATGCTTCTTTTGCGTATAATGGTGTTCTTTAGCTTTTTAATCGCGAAGGCACCCAGAGCCATTTTTAGTAGTACTTTCAAGTTCTGGAGCACCAGTTTTCATAAATTCCAGTCAACAAAAGTATTGGTGATATTGGACAGGAATCACAAGAATGGTAGTCTAGCTCAATTCTCTTGGAAATTCCTTTCAGTTCTATTGAAAATAAATTTAAATTAATGCAAATGGTGCAAGGGCAGAATTCAAGCCTGCGTCCTATTTATTTCCATCATACCATTATTTCTGCTAGCTAAGGAATATCAGCTGCTCTGGCATTTCTGAAGGATTATATTTAGTCATATTTTGTTACTTGTATCATCAGGCTAGTTTTTATCCATTCATAAGGAATAAAGCAACACAACATCCATTACAAAGATGCACACTATTTACCTAGGCTGTCTTCACGTTTCCATGTCAAAATGAGTGAGATTCTGTAATGACTCTGCTGAATTTCTCAGGCGTAATCTAATTTTTGATAGTTAAGAGGTTGGCACAGAATTAATCTCATAGTCCCAGTCATGAAATGCATATAATCTTGCATGTTTCGATAACATCAAGTAAGCATCACAAGCTTCTAAGTTGGTTAACAGGATTGCAGCCTTAATTAGTTGCTCAAATTGAGTTGGCTTCAGGTATTGGTAGAAGTTGCCAAATCCAGACCCTAAGAGAGAGCTTACATTTTTAACGGTTGCACTGAAAGTTAAAATCCAATCAAAAATGGCTACTCCTACCGTTATCACAATGCAGTGGCCTTTGGTTCGAAGCATGAAGATTCTAGATTTCTGAACTGTTACTCCTGTTTTAAATATGGTTCTTGCTGTCATGGTTCTAGAGAAAGGTTTGGGTTTGGAAATGAGTTTGGAAAAAAGGATCTTATATCATCTCTGCTTAATTTTTTGCAAATTCTAAGTATCCTCATTATTCAAGAGTGGTGTAGTGGTAAGGCATCAGACTAAAAACCAGAGGACTAGCCCAAGAAATTGCCAATTGTCAATATTGATTTAAAAGTCCATTAATAAAGGAATACCTAGACCTTAGGCATTTCAGGATGCAACCCAATGATGCTCAGGATAACATCTCATGTGCCAGGAATTTCTTCAGATTTATACTAAAATACTAATCTCATTCTCGATTCCTCATTCTCCTGCCTTTTTTTTTTTTAAGGTTGGAAAGCCTTATGTTGTATTACGGATATAGCTTAACCATTTGTTATCTTGAAGCTTTACAGTTTAATCCCATGTTATCAAATAGGTGCAGCAATGACAGCAATGACAAATCGCTTCTATCCTGTTGCTACAAAAAGTACATAAGTTTTGCCATGAAGTCTACAAAACTTGAACTCTACCTGAGGATATCTTTTTTTTCACTTCCAGGTTACTAAATTTTAGTCACAATTGGTTTGGCTTATTATAATACTCTAGATCAATGTCTAACTATCAAAGTGTACTTAATGTAATTTTCATCTAATTTGAACATTGTTTATCTGTGCCTTCAAGTCAGTTTTTGACTCCTGGTAACTGTCTGGACTAGTCCCTATAGTTTTCTTGGCAAAGGTTTTAGAAAGTGGTTTGCCCTTTCCTGTTTCCTAGGACTGACTGGCCCAAGTTCACCCTTGTGCTTTGTGTTTAAGGTGGGTGTCATGCCCCAGCATATAACTTTTATATACTGTTGTTGCTCTCTAGCCCCATCTAGTGGCCGGAAGGACAAATATGCCCCAACATACGATCTTTATATACTGTTGTTGCGCTCTAGCCCCATCAAGTGGCCAGAGAGACAAAATACCAAGTATATTGTTTGAAGCTGACCCAACCCACTTACCCATCAGCCCGCACTCTCAAACCAAGTGCACGCTGGGAAGACAGACTCCATTTTCCTTTAGCATTTGGAGAAGGCAGAAGCACAAAGAAGAATCCATCTTAATCTGTGGCACATGGTCATCTAAGGACAAACCTATCCCACACACAGAGCATCGCTGGTGAGATTTAAATTGCTTGTACTTATTAATTGTTATGTTCAGCAGTAACTCAATACTGTCTATCTTGTATTTGGTTCTCATTGTATGTATCCCTATTTCCCCCAGTTTTACCATATCCTGTTCTTTCAATAAAGCATTCAGATCTACGCACACAGTCTGTTTTATTGGAGGATAGATGGGTTTAGCTGCATGTCGCGCAGCACACAGACTAACATGTAGTGAGGACAGAACAGTGGGACTAGAACTCACAGTCTCCTGGTTTTTAGCCTGCAATCTTAACCACTACAGATAGTCCTCGACTTACAACAGTTTGTTTAGTGACTGTTCAAAGTCACAACGGCACTGAAAAATGTGACTTATCACCATTTTTCCCAGTTACAGCCTTTGAAGCATTCCCATGATCATGTGATTTAAAATTCAGATGCTTGGCAGCTGGTTCTTATATATGACTGTTGCTGTGACCCAAGGTCATGTGATCCCCTTTTGCAAACTTCTCACAAGCAAAGTCAATGGGGAAGCCAGATTCACTTAACAACCAGTTTACTAACTTATCAACTGCAGTGATTCACTTAACAACTGTGGCAAGAAATGTTGTAAAATGGGCAAAACTCACTTAACAAATATTTCACTTAACAACAGAAATGTTGGGCTCAATTGTGGTCTAAGTTGAGGACTACCTGTATACCATACTAGTTCTTTATATATGTATGAACTATATATAGTTACTTATAAATGTTTTAACAGTGTGCTGTATTTTTTAAATCACTTGGTTTTGGACTATAAACAGCATGACAATGAGGGACAATAAAACAACTAATCACACTGCTTATTAGTTATGGTAATCACAAAACCCCAGGGTGATCGCAAACTCAGCAATCTGAAGTCTGAATTTTGCTGTGTGGGACTTTTAGAGAGTGGAACTTTTCAATCACTGCATCACAGTTTAGGGAATCCTCCCCTTACCCATTTAGACTCTCTGGCTACCATCTTTGCTTATCTTAAACTGCATGCTTCAAATCTGAAGATAGCCCATCTGGATCACATGTAGGTTTGTAGGTTGTCCCTTTTTTAACAGTTTTTTCCCCTGATAATGTGTTTGTGTGTAAGTGATTTTATTGATTTTACATTTAATCAAATAGATTGACTTAATATTTTGTATATATTTTATATATTACAGAAGATGGGATTTGAGATAAATCAGTCAGTAACATTTCTTTTCAGTAGTAAAGGTGTGTTGTATTTTTAAATAGCACTGATAATTCTTTGGGGAAATATGGGTTGTGGCAGACATTTAATATATGTCAGGGTGGGGAACTATGGCCCTTTTATGATTTGTGGACTTCAACTTCCAGAATTCCTGAGCCAGCCGTTGTGGTTGAAGTCCAAAAGTCATAAAGGGGCCATAGTTCCCCATCTCTGATATACATAATACATTGTTGACAGGAGGATGAAGCAGAAGTAAGCATCTTATTGGCTTAGAAAATATGAAACTTGAGGGGGGAAACATGGAAGTAAAAACCTTGATTACTTTTAAAAATAATGTGTTCAACAGATTCCCTACACATTTCAGAAACACAACTCCTATGCAGGTGGTCCTCGCTTAATGACCACTTATTCAGCAACCTTTCGAATTTATGATGATGATGAACAAGCAATACTTAGTCCTAGTCCTCAAAGTTCTGGCTGTTGCAACATCCCCATGGTCAGGTGATCACAATCCCACTGCTTGGCACCCAGTTCATAACCACACCACAGCAACTTGCCACAGCTAACTCACCACGGCCAACTTGCTGTGGCCAACTCACCGCAAGACAAGAGTTACACTAATATCAAAGAAATAGTGGAACAGAATAATTAAAAGGAAGGACAGAATGAAATGTGAATGATAAAAATTTAAATAATGTTTTATTTCTTTTAAATAATTACATTGAATTGTTAAATTGTCCCACGGCGAGTTGTTCTGAGTCGAGTTGGCCATGGCGAGTTGGTCTGTGGTGAGTTGGCCGCAGCGAGTTGGCCCATTCCATCTCACAGTCACATGGTCGCCATTTACAACCTTCTTTGTTGGCTTCGTAGAAACGAAGTTAATGGGGAAGTTAGAAGAAGATTACAAATGGTGACCACATATTCCCACCTAAGGGCAGTGCACAATTAGCTTAATGACAGAAACCAGAAAGTGCCAAAGTACAATTGCTAAGTGACACAGTAACATGACATCACACTTTACAACTACTTCACTTAATTATGGAAATTGTACTCCTAATTGCCATCGTTAACCAAGGATTTCCTTCCCCGGTTTTATATGTGCAATTTCATACTGGATACATTTCCAGTATATGGCTATTGAAACACAATCCCATTGGCATTTTGTGGCTTTCATTATTGTAGCACAGTAAACTGCAATACATTTTTGTATCATTGGCTTTTAGGATACGTAAACAAATAATACTGCACTGGAAAGAAATAACCTGTTCTCATAAATCCCTTTCCAGTAAGCATTGCATTCAAATAAGAATCTAGTCAAAGTCTCCTCAGAATATGTTTCCATCTGTAGTCCCATAGAGAGTGTGAATTTTCCCACTACTGCTTGAACATAAATCCAGCATAATACCTGAATTACATTTCTACTGATGAAGCTCCACACTTGAAAAAGTAATAAGCTGATTTACTAACTGGTGCAGTAATTAATCTCGGAGAGGTTAGGAGATACTGCATTAAACTGAAAAGGTTATAGAGATGAAATCAAATGAACAAGTTGGTGTCTAATATCTTAACATTTACTCTTCCAGCTGTCCAAGTACATCAAGAGATTTAATTAATTCTGAAATCTTCTGATCTGTCAAAGGGGAAGAAAAAGGCCCACGTATTAAGCAAGAGATTCCTGGTTGACCTCAGGGCCTGATACTCGAGTCACTTAACAACTGAGAAGCAAATGCTTTAATAGTAACAGTAAATTTTGAAGGGGGCACTGGCAAACAAGAATAAAAAGGTTAAACTCCAATGCAAACGATCACTAGCACATTTAGCTTGAAAGGCTTGATGGCTGAGCCTGAATTTTACATAATAATAGCTCTTTGCACAAAATCTCCTCACCCGTTCAGTGAACCGTGCCTTTGTTATAATACCTGTCTCTCCATGCTTCCCCATTCCCACAGGTGAGAAAGATACTGCTGGAAAGTTAAGAATGTGTGGAATCAAAATGGGCTAGTTAAGAAGCTTTGAATTTTTCATCTGGAAAGGAGCCTCACCCCACTATACTTGCTTTTCCTTGTTTGTTTTCCTTTGCTTTCTTTTTTTTAAAAGCACCTTTGTGGCCTCGGGACATATCACTACAGAGGTACCCAAGTTTTTTCTGAGCCAAGTGGCAGCCTTCTTCTTTAAGTAATCTGCCATAGGTATCAGTTCAAAAAGTAATGGGTGGGTCCAATGCAAAATCTGAGTTTGTTTACAATTTCAAATTAGTGGAAATTAAAGAGAATTTTTTTAAAAAAAAATCCAATTTAGTAACAACATTTGGTAGTTTTGAGGATATGTCTTAGAACTTTGAGGTCCACATTCAGCCCATGTTAGCTCTGTGAAATAGTGCAGGCAAGAAACCCATCCAGGAATAGTAGCTCTGTCTCTTTACCTATAAGACTGAAAATATTTCTCTCCTCCTTTCCTTTTACTCTGTGCAAAACTATAGGGAGGATCCCTTCTGAAACATTTCTCATGCCATCCTCCCTTTTGTGGACT
The DNA here is from genome assembly GCA_003457575.1 of Thermophis baileyi. NCBI lineage: Eukaryota > Metazoa > Chordata > Lepidosauria > Squamata > Dipsadidae > Thermophis > Thermophis baileyi. The sequence goes on along the minus strand of QLTV01001483.1, from coordinate 7,299,504 downwards.
GAGACATCTTTTACATACCGGTTGTAGCTCTCCCTTCTGTCTCCCAATATCATTCTCACATATCATTACATCCAGCGTGCCTCATGTTGTAAAACTCAGCATGACAAAAAGGTGCACGACCTTAGTACAACTTGTTGGAATTTTAACAATCAACACCTCTGACACAATGAAGAAGAGCAAAGTCTGCTGGATGCAGAACAAGTAGTTAACTTCCACCCCAAGCCAAGGGTGTATCCTCAGTCCTCTCACCCAAATTTGGGTTATACCCATACCCAAATATTACACAGAAAATTTATTTCAGTACTTAAGCAGCTCTCTAACCAATTACAGGACAAGGATAACAAGGAAACTGTTTTGTTATGTGCTCTATTTTATGACAGTCCACTCATGCTGTCATAGACAACCCCTCTGATTAATTTTAAGGCCAGCCTTAGCCATTCAAATGGTAAGCCCATAAATTGTGCCATTCGAATGTGACAGAGGGGTTTGCAATAATTAGTATTGTCCCTTTTATAACTTTTCTATTTCCTGTGATATAGAATTTTTAGTAATAAATATTTCACAGAGGAAACCTTACCTTCTTTCATTCTCCTACTGATTTTAGTAAAGTAATAATGCCACTTGCCACAGTGCCATTTCTCCATGATCAATGATCTGCCATGCTCTATCTCACTAATTCTACAATATCATTGGCATATGACTTCATACATGTAATGTGTCAGAATGCGCACAGCTTTACTATGTGAGACAACCCAGAAGCAATAACAGCAAACAAAGGTTTGTAATAAATAGTGGTTCTATCTACAAAAGAATATATACTATACATACATACTATAGGCAGAGGTCAAACAATCAGCAATTACAGCAGGGAAAAACACACAGTGAGAGAGAGAGACGCCCTAACAGGGCCTCTTCTTATTATACAGGCTCTTAAAGGGATAACAGCCAAAAAACCTTGCTGACTCATTCCCATCATTACATCATTGCATCATTGCAGCAACTGGTCAGCTCTTAAATCACTAATAATGTATCAGGATCTTTTAATAATGAGCAGTTGGTTTGTCAGCTAAAGGACCTTTTTTTACATCGGAAAAAAATAAACCCTTGTTTAGCACTTGAAGGCAGGACAAGAAGCAAAGGATGGAAACTAATGAAGGAGAGACTCAACCTAGAACTAAGGAGAAATTTCTTGACAATTAATCAGTGGAATGATTTGCCTCCAGAAGTTATGGGTGCTCCAACACTGGAGGTTTTTAAGAGATTAGACAACCTTTTGTCTGAAATGGTATAGGGTTTCCTTGTCAAACTGGCAGCCTACAGGCCGAATGCGTCATGCATAGGCCACGCCCACCCCAGCTCCACGAATGGGGAAAACGTCGCGAAACGTCACGTGATGGCCACATGATGTTGTAACCTCCCGAGTCCCAGCTGATCGGGAGAAAATGGGGATTTTGCAGTAACCTTCCCCTGGAGTGGGGTGGTAATGGAGATTTTACATTATCCTTCCCCTGCCATGCCCACCAAGCCACGCCCACCAAGCCACGCCCACATAACTAGTAGTAAAAAAAATTGAAACCCACCACTGGTTTCCTGCCTGTGCAGGGGGTTTGACTAGAAGACCTCCAAGGTCCCTTCCAACTCTGTTATTCTGTATTGTTAAGGGAAGAATTGGTACACTCCTTTAGCCTTCTAAAAAAACCAAATGAAGGCAGAATAAATAAATGATAGACTAAATATACCATAAGCAAGAATCAAGAACAGCCAAGATAATGCCAGCAATGAGGAAAATTAATACAATCATTCCAAGCAAAGGAGTAGCAAGCCGGAAGCATTATTGTATAACTATATTTTAGCATTATTTATTTTTTTGAAATTACATTCCTTCTTCCATTCTGAAAATCAATATCAAACCATAAAAAACTTCGCAAAACAAACTAGTTACAAGTATAATTGCACAACCATACAGGCACATGTAAAAATATCACAATGGCAATCAGTCATTCACAAAAATCAGATTATAAAAATCAGTAGAGAAGGTGCCAGGGGAAATGGCATTCTTTGCAGCTCCAGGAGTTCAGTGCTGTGGTAGAATAATTTTATTATTTATTTATTTACTTTATATGCTAACCATCTCATTGTTACAGTGACTCTGAGCGGCTTATAAAATGATAATGAACTATGAACAAGTTTCACACTTTTACACATACAGAAAAAATTATCAATAAAATCTATAGGTAAAGGTAAAGTTTCCCCCACACATGTGTGCTAGTCGTTTCCAGCTCTAGGGGGTAGTGCTCATCTCCGTTTCTAAGCCGAAGAGCCAGTGCTGTCCGAAGACGTCTACATGGTCATATGGCCAGCATGACTAAACGCCGAAGGCGCACAGAGCGCTGTTACCTTCCCACCAAAGTGGTCCCTATTTTTCTACTTGCATGAAGAGCCAGCGCTGTCTGAAGACGTCTCCGTGGTGATGTGGCCGGCATGACTAAATGCCGAAGGCGCACGGAACGCTGTTACCTTCCCACCAAAGGTGGTCCCTATTTTTTCTACTTGCATTTTTTACATGCTTTCGAACTGCTAGGTTGGCAGAAGCTGGGACAAGTAACGGGAGCTCACTCCGTTACGCGGCGCTAGGGATTCGAACCGCTGAACTGCCGACCTTGTGATCGACAAGCTCAGCGTCTTAGCCACTGAGCCACCGCGTCCCAATACAATCTATATGGACTCCTATATTGAGCTGCTAGTCTGTTTTTCAGCAAGAAAAAAAAAAAGGCACAGTTTTTTCTTAAGCTTAAAACAAAAGGGGCTATATTCAAAGTGGGAAAATAAGCTCATTTTGGAGGGACATATGCAATAAAGTTCTTTTCCTTTCAGGAAAAGTAAGATTAAGATGTTAGCTGAGATGTCAAAACTTTTCCGTTTTGATCACTTTCATCATCACCCCCACCAAATATCCACTAACATTTAAAAACTTGGCCTTAAAATATTCCACACAAATAACTCTCACGCCGGTCAGTGGTTCCTTTGAAACATTATACAAATACTTTGCAATAATCATAATTTTGTCCAAATATGATCTGTGTAGAGTTGCCAATTCAGCTTTGCCAGGCAAAGATTCACAGCTGTGATTACAGAACAGAATAACTTTTTAACTAGGCAGGTACAAACTGAAGAGTATTGAAGTAACTGGCATAGCTAATGCACTTGTAACATTTTTCATGCCAATAGCACTCTCTGCTTATTCTTTCATTGAATGTAGAGCACTCCTTTATCAGGCATAAGCTCAATCCATGACACAATTCTGTATCATTTTCCACCTCCCCACTTGTAGCTGAACCTTTCAGGATTCAGTCTTGGTTGCCAGAAATGGATCTTTTCAGGAAAAAAAAAACCAATTTGGAATGGAAAAATCCATCATTGCCTCCCACGGTATCATTCTACTGATGGAATAGCACCTACCTATGAAATGGATTTCTCTTTTTTTCCCCACCACCATGCCATACATCTCCTAAATCTGTCCCAAAGGACTGCACTGCAGTGAAACTGAGATATGCAGGGGAGAGGAGAAATCCCTTGCATGAAGAATAGTACAGTAATTGTATAACCCTGGACATAACCCTGGGGCTGGTGTTAGAAGAATAGCAATAGCAATAGCAGTTAGACTTATATACCGCTTCATAGTGCTTTACAGCCCTCTCTAAGCGGTTCACAGAGTCAGCATATTGCCCCCAACAATCTGGGTCCTCATTTTACCCACCTCGGAAGGATGGAAGGCTGAGTCAACCTTGAGCCGGTGAGATTTGAACCACCGAACTGCAGCTAGCAGTCAGCTGAAGTAGCCTGCAGTGCTGCACTCTAACCACTGCGCCACCTCGGCTCTTCATCTCATTCCTCATGGAATGAGATAAGAAGCGTTCACCTCCCAGTATATTTCACTGCTATCTCTGGTCAAGTAGGAGCTGGCAAATCATTCTGAATCCAGCTAGACTTATTTTCCAAAGACATTAAGATAGTCCTCAAGCTACAACCATTTGTTCAGTGTTGTTACAAAGTTACCAAGGCGCTGAACAAAAGGGCTTACGAGTGGTCCTCAGAGTTCTAGCAGTTGCACACGCCCGTAGTCATGTGTACAAAATTCAAGTGCTTGACAACTAGCTCACATTATAACTGGTTGCAACATCCCATGGTCATGTGATCGCCATTTGCAAACTTCCTTGCTGGCTTCTCAAAAACAAAGTCAATGGAGAAGCCAGCAGGGAAAGTCACCGGTTGCTAGGGTAAGCCTTCCCCACCCCTGGTCTTTCATTATTCATAAACACCACATTTCATCTTTCTCCAGCCTCTCTGTGCTTGCACTCATGCATGCCCATATGCACCCTATGTTCTCTGTCCCTGACCTCCCTTCACTTGCATGCACCCTGTGTCCTCTTTCCCTGAACCCTCTGCACTCACACGTACATACACCCCATGGCCTCTTTTCTTGTCTACCCTGTGCTTGCGCACACCCCGAACCCATGCTTTTACCCCAGCCTCCCTGTGCTCACCCCAATCCTGTGCCCTCTTTCCACAGCCTCCCTGCACCTGCACATCCAAAATCAGCTGCTAGCAAGCACTTTGCAAATTGATAAGCACAGTGTCAGCTCTGCACTGTCCTGTGCCATGGAGATATTCAGCTTTAGATTGACAGCAAAAAATGCATGAGTATTGACTGACACATTTAAAACAGTTAAAGCTAAGCTTCAACCAAAAGGTAAGTTTCAGTGTGCCATATAAAGAGTCTTATGGGCTCCTGTTTGTCAGAGAGGCTACCAAGAAAAGCATTCAGCTAAATCAAAAGTGTTTTCAAGGAATTCATGCCAAGGCATTTTTTTTAATATAGACCTACAATGATATTTATTTATTTATTTTATTTATTTTTCAAAATTTGTATGCCGCCCAACTCCCGAAGGACTCTGGGCGGCTCACAGTATATATATATATATATACATGTGTATATATACATATATTTAAAAAAAACAATTTAAAAATACATCAATATTAAAATAAAACATTCACACAAACATACATGGGCCAATCAGTCAATTATTGGCCCCAGGCCTGCCGGAAGAGCCATGTCTTAACGGCTTTA